>CM037855.1:23214038-23584496 GCA_021234595.1 Delia radicum
TGAAAAGGAGGAGAAACATACAAACAAAATTTCAAGTTCCTGGCTTCAGCGGTATATGGGGTGTTGTGTGTGTGATTCCTAGTACGCAAAATGTTAGGTTCCACTGTTCCAAAACCAATTATATAACTGATTAGAACCGATTATAAAGCCAAACTTACAACTAAGCACAACTTAATACAAAAAGAGGCGGTTATACAATTAAATTTAAACATATTATAATGGAATAAATATCATATTTTATGGACTTTACTTTTTACCGTGTAATTTTTAAAGTTTAAGTTTATATATGTTTGATTAGCTCCCCTATAAAAACAGCAACACATTTTACATGATGAATATAGGATTGAAAAAGTTAACTTTTGTTTATTTATTTTCACTACAACATTCTGGAGTTCATCTAATCGTGTTATGCGACTTCTCAAAAAGCTTTTTTTTCACTTAAATACCAAATATTTGAAATGAGTGTCAACTCTGTCTCTAAAATATATATTTCAAATGATTTAGCACAACAGACAAAAAAGCGTAAATTGTATCAAATGAAATGTATGTTCAAGAGCTTTCAATCGATATACACTTTATTGTAATTAAAGAGAAATATGTAAAACAATTGAAAAATCTTATGGGAACCCAAATTTTACAGTTTTTACACCTTCCCCTCGAAAATTTGGGCAACATACCTTTAAAGAAACAACCTAATAAAAATTCTCATTAAAGTCAAAAGTGACAATGATAATAATTCAAAATTCACAAAGTAAGTTTTCTAATAAATTTTTTCACGAAAGCTTTAAGTTTATTATAATACTTTTTTCTAGATATAAGATATACCAATATATTTGAGTCAATTATTCAGCTATTCAACTGACATGTAAATCATATATAGAGAAAATAAAAAATGCACAAAGTGCAATTGACTTCATAGTATGACTTAAATTTATCTTTTGTATGATATTCAAATTCTTTCTTCTATGTTTTTTTTTTCTTCTTTTCCCTTTTGAATGGTGAAAATTACATGCAGAAAAATTCATATTTGATGACTTTTGATTGTGCTGCAGTCAATGACATACATACTTAGCAGTGAAGGAAATTTGTTGAGTAGTGTGTTTAGTTATCTAAAGGAATTGAAACGTTTTTCTTATTTTTTCTTTACTTTGTATACCCACTACTAGTTGTCTTCATCTCTTTTGACATATATATACATATTTATTACTGTGGCTTCCTTAGTGTTAGAAAAGAAATATCTAAAAAAAAATATCTAAAAAAATGGTAACGGTATTTTAATGCTAAGCTACGGTATGCCAATTCAGTATGTTGCACCATTATTTTGAAAAATGTTGTAACAAAGAATATATTTTTTTATTTGCAACACATACTCATAGATTTACACTAATGTAGGTGCATAGAGGACAGGAAAAAGAAAACTTATCACCATAAGGATTATGTAGTATCTAATACTTGTGTATGTGTTGCTGAAAATAAAAGTAAAATGTAGAAAAAAGGTATTTTAATGTCATTACCATTTTATAGAGTAATGATTTTGGTTAAAGTTTATAACAAGCAAAAGCAAGTTTTTATAAAGTAAAGTTTTAAATTTTTAAGTCCTGTAGATCAGGAGAAGCAGGACACGTATTTGATAATATGTAAAATGGGTTTAAAGAGTTGTGTATGCTAAAATTGCGGTCTTTAACTCAAATTTGTTGAAAAACACCGTTTAACAAAAATGGCGCCCAATATGGTATTTTAAATATTTCAAAAAGCACAAACTTTTAACAGATAAATTAGAACAATTCAAAATTTATTGACACAAAAACAAGAAATTAAACAACAGTAGACCACATCGGTTACACTATACCCTACACCAATGTAGGGTATAGTTAAAAATCACCCTATTTAACTATTTTTACATATATTTTTAATATGGTATATCTTTCGTCTGATAGTAAGTTACCATGACTTCCGCACACAACTGTTATCTTCGTTAGTTTATTTTCAAATACATTCACATGCACTCAAATATACACATGCATACAAAAAGCTGTAAATGTATATGTATGTGTAAGTGTATGTAATATTGTTTTGTAATTTATATCGAAGCATCTCTTAATTACCGCGATTATTTTGTCAAATTGAATTTATTACGCAACACAAAACATTATTTAACATGTGTATATTATGTTTTTGCATTTTCTCCATCTGTAACACACACATACACACACACACACCACAATTGCAAACATACAACACAACCAAATCATACAGCCATTTTTAGTCAAATATGTATATAAACATTAGGAGGGCATTTATAGACTTGACAATCATAAGCAATTGTTCAACAAAAGGAACATAACTCAACATTTTATGCAACAACGGGCCATAAATCAAAATCCATTATTTGCAAACAACGACATACATTGATCATCTCTACCTAGTTACTTTAAAAATATTAGACCGGCAACAACAAATCACGATCTAAGATTTTTACAGTGGGTAGAGATGATCAATATATGTCACTTTCTTCCAAAATAGTGCATTTTGCGTTATGACGCTTATGTTGAACAACTGCAATAACATTTGAATTATATTATTCATCATAAGCATTGTGGTTTTAACTGACAAAAGTTTAAATATTCGAGATGTACAATATTCAACTATTTTCTCCAAAAACAAATCGAAGTAACACGTTGAAAATGTTTGAATTAATAGAAAAATATTTTAACTTTTTTTTTTATAAATAAAAAATATATACAATTTTGGCCGATTTCAAGATAAATTGAAAAATCTATTATACTTACCATTCAGAACTAAAAAAAAAAAGTATTTTTTTTAATTTCTCTATAAAAAGTCTAAATCAAATTTTCAGTATTGGCCCCGCTACAAGAAAAGTTGATCGTGACAATGTCAAACTTACACTATTTTTTGTTCTATTTTCCATTTTAGTATTACATGCATTATTTATGAAAAAGTTATAGCCAAATTTGTAACATGCTGAAAATTAAACTACATTAATAGATAGTTTTATGGGGAATTAAAAAAAAAAAAAATTAATGTGTTTGGTGTAATAGAACATAAAATTGCATTAAAATGTACCAATTTGTATGTCAATTTAAGAAGTCTCTTTATAATTTCCTTGACAACAGTTTAAGCTCCTAGTTTTGGTAGATCGGTATTTCAACAATAGGACGGACATCAATATAACACGCAGAAAAAATACACTTTTGAATATGTGTGCAGGCATTATTAATATGTTTACAAAGATTAACAAATATATACTTGCAATTTTAAAATTTTTAGATATTATGTTTGGAACATACAAATATACATATAATAAACATGTATATATTTGCAGCCAAAGGTTTGGTGGTAGACGGTTTTCATCACTTTTTCCAAACATATATATGTTTACATGCAACATATTTATATTTGCAGCAACATGTTATATTAGAAACACGCGAAACGGAAATGTTTTCCAAACAAAAGTATATTGCCAGCATTTATATTTAAAGCAGGGAGTTTTTCAACGTGAACGTGTTATCTTTTTATAAGGATCCCTAATGTACAAACTTAGTGCAGTCCTTGTCAAATAATTATATTTGCTACAAATTTAATTATGAGGCTTAAATCAGCTTTATCTTAAAGGAAATGGTGGACATTGAAAAATTATTTTTAACATTTTTTTTTTTTAATTTGTTTATATTTTCTAGGTTTCACCCTAATGCGATAATCATACATAAGTGTATGTACATATGTGTATTCTTCATTATTTAATAGTAAATTTTATAATTTTCTAATGAAAAACGTTAATATTATGGAGAATTTTAAATACATAAATACAGGTGGCGTACCCAGGGAGGCCCAGCGGCAGGGCTCCCTCCGAAATTATTTAATTTTTTTTTTGTTTCATGAATTTATAACTTTTTGTGGACTAAACATTTTATTAGCATACAAAAATGTACATAGTGTTACAGTCATAGAAATAACTTTTAAAAAATAGCTTAAAAAAAGCTACTGAAAATTAGGTTAAAACTTACGTAGCAGAAAAAACCGATAAAATTAGCATATTTTTTTTTTCCTAATTAGTAATAGAGCAAAATTTGATTATTTTGGAGTTTGATTTTAGTTAATTGAATAAAGCAATTACTTTGTTAAAATCAGCAACAACTTTGGCTAAATAGTTGTAGACAAAAAAAGCAAACCAAACCGTAATGTCAAAAAAAAATTTGGTAACAGTTACCTTAAATTTAGTTGAATAGAATAACAGTATATTTAGCTAAATCAAAAGCAATATTTGTAAAAACTACTGATATCACAAGGCTGATTTTTAATAGTTTATGGAAAAAATTTAAGAAAACACTTGAAAATTTTAATTTTTTTTGTTAATTTTTATTGTCTACTAATTACTTTTAATTAACTAAAATTAGCCCAACATAACATTTTGTAGATTTAACAGATTTTTTAGTAATCATACTTAGCAAAAAAATTCTGCCAATTTTAAACAATGTTGATTTGAACTTATTTTAGTAGTTTTAGCAAAAATTTTACTAATTTTTATGCTATGCTTTTTATCGCCAAAAGAATCTTTGATTTTCCTGATTTTTTTTACATTATTTGCAACTTTCATTTAACTAAAATTTTTCTAATTATTATTAAGTTTTTCCTGAAAAGTCATATTGAACTAATTTTTTAGTAGTTTCAATAAAAACTTTTAACTTTTTTTTCACTTTTAATGCCAGTGTACTAAAAAAATCAAAAAAGTTGTAAAATGCAATGAATTTTCATTAGCAATGTATAGATTCTTTTCAAGTTTTGCATCATAAAAAAATTTAAATTAAAATTAAATTAATTAAATTGCCTTTCGAAATACAAAATCAAATTATTTGCCAAATTTTGCCTACGTCAATATCGGCGATTATTTATTAGCCTTTATTCTGAAAATGGCCGCCACTTAAACTAATTCTTACTACAACGGATTTTGTTAAAGTAACAGGTTTTTAGTTGTTTGGTACATACGTTCTATTTTGAGTTCAGGCAAAATTTGTTGTAAACTGATGAATTAAGGGAAATTTTCTGTGGGGAAAAATTAAAAAAAAAAATTCCTCATTTTTATATGAAAATAACGAGTTTTTTAGAGGTTTTGCTGAGTTTTCAAGTAAAATATTTTGTTAAAAAAATTACCAGTTAGCCGACCCAAAAAAAAAAACGGTTTCTCGAATATTCGAAAATGTACAATATTTGAAACTGGTTCGGATTTGAAAAAAAAAACAGGTTTCGGTTACGGGTTTAGGACAGTCTAAATACAGTAAAATAAAATTTATAAGTTTTTTAAAAAAAAAAAAACAAATGTAAAAACTATTATTTATTAAAAACTAACGAGGACACTCAAACAAAAGTTTACCAATATTAAATAATTTGAACTAAATTTTAAGAAATTCGAAAATGATTTGACTCCAAAAAAATTTAACTCAAATCAAGTTTACAGTTTTCTTAAAAACAAGTAGAAGCAATTTACTCAATTATATAAATTTGTATTCAAATTTAGTAAATTTTGTCTTAAATTTTATGAAACTTTACTAAAATTTAGTATATTTTTGACTTAAAATAAGTATAAATTTTGCTTAAATTTAGTAAAAAATTCTAAAAATCTAGATAATTTTTCTTAAATTTTAAGACGCTTGAACTTGTGCTACTGTAAAATTAAATTTTAGTTCAAGTTATTATCACTCATATTAACTAGGTATATTTAAAACCAACAACAACAAACAATGTATGCTTGTCTGCTTCATTTTATTTGTAATATTTAATAACTCCTAATTCTCAAAAGGTATATACTTTTAAAAATATAAGTGTTAAGGTTTGCCACCTATCAGTCAAGTAATCAATTTCATCCATACACTTAGAATATGTAGGTAAAAACCACTGCAAATGTAGTTAAAAACAAATGAAATTTCATTTAAAGAAAAGGACGACTTACATTTCAGTAAATTTAACTAACATTGTGATTTGTTTTTTAGTGTTAAAAAAATTAACCACAATTGTAGTAAAAATAAACCACATATGCTAGTAAAAATAAACAAACGTTATTTTAAATAACAAAAAACGGCTGTAAAAAATTAATGTAAAATCTTAATACAGTCATTTGATGTGGTTTGTTTTTTTAAATGAACTGCAAAGTTGGTAAAAAATGTAATTTGTTCTACAAAGACTGACATTTACATACAAAATAAAGAAACTGTATTACAACCCACACAGCTACATATTTTTAAATGCCGAAGTTCCCTGAGTGTATCTTAAGTTAATATGAACGAAAATAATTACAAGATTTGAAACTTAACTTTTACTTGACAAAACTAAGACAGTTATATAATATGAGCTATAAACCAAATGCGAATTTTATGAGTTAAAAAATTTGAATCTTCTTAAAGAAATTTTTTTAAATTTTAGGAAGCTAAAATTTTTAAACTAAATTTAAGTAAGGTAAGTATTTGGATTTAGTTTTCTCATACACTTTAAAATTTCTTAACTTTTAGTTTAATAACTTCTTAAAATTTAAGACTTTTAAAAAAAAGAAAAACATTTTTTATTATTTTTTAAGAATAAACCTGATTCAAGAAAGGAAAATTAAAGAAGGTTGCTTATTATTTTTGAGTTAAAGAAAAATTAATATGAACTAAAATCAAATAAATTTGCATTCTTCGTAAGCAATTTTATTTATTTTTTTAAAGAAGCAACACTCAGGAAATTCTTCCTATTAATAAATGTGTTGCTTTCTTTGGAAAGGGGATAGTGGAGAGATGAAAGGTGGTGAAAGATTAAGGGCTTCGAACATGGCAGCACTGTAATTGCGCGAACTTATTGAAGCTTTTTGGTTCATAGCCCTGATTCATTATTTTACTTCGGTGGGGTTAAGTGCTATGGGAAACTAGAAAACTAGAAACTAGATAGAAAACTCATATATTATTATTCTAAATTGATGTTGTCGTCACCGGGAATTGAACCCGGGACCATCTGTTTAACGGTCCAATGCGCTAACCATTGCACCACATTGGCCACAATTATTTTCAATCAGGCGTAAACTTAATTTTAGTTCATACTTTTTTTTGAATAAGTGATAGATAAATTTGAAGAAGTGATAGAGCTGACAAAATTAGTAAGAATGGTTAGCTTTGTTAACCCTTAAACGTTAACACTTTCACGTCTAAGGGTTTAAATTTGGGATCAAAAATAACACAATATTCACGCTTTTTTATAGAAACAATATACAAAGTTTGGTATTAAATGAAATACAAATTAGTATTAGCCTTTCTGTTGGAGTACTGAAAATATTAAAACCTTTTAAAGCAAAAAGATTTCGGAAATCCAGTTTTACCAATTTTTCATTACTTTTATCTCCTTGATCTTATATTCGAATTGCAACGAAATTTGTAGGAATCGCACAACAAACAATTTTCAAATATGTATGAAGAAAATGTAACGTTTCGATATTTAAAACTATTTTAAATTTTTCATACAAAATATATGTTACAAAATCCTGAACACGCCACTGCATACGTACATGTTTAAAATTATTTTATATATCATTAGCACATATTGTGTTTATTCAATGACTGGTGCGTATACGTTATGTTTATTTTTTTTATATATATATTAAGTATCCGTTGCATAAATAAATAAATAAGCTTTAATAATATTTTTGATGAATATTGATGTAAGATATTTGTTCCACTAAAACTTTAAGTGATAACCAATATAATGGAACAATATTTTTGAGAGGTTTTTATTCAATCAAAAAAAAAAAAAAGTCTGAATAGCACACAAAAAAGCATTGAAGTTACATAAAAATATATACACCAACATCCGTTCGAAGTTATATTTCTCTATTTCGTTGCATCCAATTAGAATACAACAATATTTGCAACACTTTAGTAAACGATTAATACGAAATATATACAATATACATTGTACCATTTTACATATTTTGCTGTTTTCATTTATTTATTTTTTGGTGTTGCAAGGCATTTTGTTTTGTTTTTATTAGAACAAAATTTTGTTTTTTTTTGGTTTCCATATATAAACAAGTTAACAAAAGAGCAAAAAACCCGCTCGAATGTTTATATATTTTCGCGCTACTTGAGCTTTATGGTATTTGTGTAAACACTAGCGATTAGCATGTTAAGTGGTGTAGAGAAATTTTAAAAACCACCAAAAAACAACGCAACAAAAACATTTAGAATAGATGCAATAAAAACCAAATATGAAAATTATAGTCAGTTAAGATCCGACCATATTTGTAAAAATACTGCTTGTTAATTGTTGTAAAATGTTGCAATTGTAATTTGAGTAATTTATTAACTATTGACAAATTGTTGAAATGGGAAAAATTAAAATCACTAAAATTTAGTCAAATATTTATATTCTGTAATCAATGGAAGTTTTAGTTGATGAGTATAAAAATTGATTTTTAAATAAGTTAAACAAATTTAAGAATTTAAAAAAGGCACCTGTTAATTTAACATGTCCTTGTCATTGAAGGGGCTAAATTGACACATTTAAGACACCTTGTAACGTAATAAATGGTGTGTCCGAAAATAGCTTTTTAAATGAATTACAAAAACTAAAATAAAAATAAAAACCAATCTACTAAGTGTCATAGCTGGAATTTTCACTTATAAGGTAAACGCGCTACCTTCTGACTTTATGTTTCTTGTAAATATTGGCTGGCAAACAGCAAAGTTATATTTTTTGCATGCGTGTTTATATGCAAAAGAAAAAAAGTACGAAAAACACTTAAAAAAAACTTGAATTAAAAAAAAAAACAAACACTACAAAAACAAAGAGTACCAGTAAAAAACGCAAGCATGTTTGTAAGGGAGTAAGCCAAAAAGAATCCCTTACAAACCTGCTTACATATGCTATGATTTTTATATGGCGAATTCCCACTTGGAAACGTTACTTTTGGTCAAAGTAAGCGCGGATTTCAGCGCTTACAAAAAACTGTTCAGAAACAGTTAAATGACTCATTGTTTTTTATTACATACTCGAAAACACCAAACACATTCGGAAATCACTCGGGAAAATTGGTACAGATCGTTTATAATTCACGAAATTTTCTGCATTACAACCTGCATCCCTATGAGGGGTTAGTGTAAGCTGCTTACAACCGGGATCCTTGTTAGGGATAACAGTAAGCTCAAAATTTCTTTTTGTTTATTTTTATACGAAAATTATTCGTTTCTTTTGCTGATTAACAGTATTATGTGATAGTAAGCACTTACTTTCGTTGGATATTCCCAACATCCTCAGGGATAATTTTTATTAATATATAGTCTTTTTTGTCAAATTTTAAACATTTAATTCACAATATAATTTACATATACACAACATAAAACATAAAATTAATTTAAAACAAATGTAAAAAATAAATAAAAGTAAATATCACAGTAAAATCCTCTAAAAACTACCCAGTCAGAAATTGCCAATGGTCTGAAAAATCAAGCACTGGCAGAGAACTATTTGCGAATGATCCAACCAATAAAGTGCTGGCAAAGCACTGATTTACAACGATCTGCCAACGTTAGTAAAAAGTGCTTTGCCAGTGCTTAATTAACAAAATTTACAACAGTTATAAAGCACTGGCACAGCTCTGGCTTAGAACGCTCTGCCAACGTTCGTAAAAAGTGCTTTGCCAGTACTTGATTTACAAAATTTACAACCGTAAAAATTAAAAAGCACTGGCACAGTACTGACTTAGAACGCTTTCCCAACATTGGCAAAAAGTGCATTGCCAGTACTTATTTACAAAATTTACAACCATTAACTTAATAAAAACAGTGGCACATCGCTTGGTCACAACAAGAGTGGAAAAATTCAAAACTAAATTGCAATTTATGTTTTGAAGTTAAGAATATTAAGGTCTCCTATTATAGTCAGCACAAAGTGTAGTTTTGGTACTAAAATTTTACTTAAGAAATTTATTTTCAAATTTCTTTCTTTAGTAAAATTGTATTAAAAAATCGTGCTAACTTATCACAAAAATAATTTTATAAAAAAAAATTTCTGTTATTTTGTAATTAACTTAGCTGAAGCAAGCCTATTGTTATTTCTGTTCAAATTACCAAAATCATTCAATATGAAATAATACAACTCTTTACTGAAGTGAATTACTAAGTAGGACTTTATTGGTTGTTTTTGGTTTTGGTACTAGCAAAGCGCTTATTGCTAGTGCTTTGCCGACGTTTAAAATAGAAACGGCCAAGACCTGCCCGGTGTTATCATTTTGGTGTTGGCAAAGCACTTATTATATGATTAAAAAAGCACTTTATTGGTTGTTCTACCAATGCTTTGCCAACGTTTTAAAATTATGGTTATGGTACTGGCAAAGCGCTCATTGCCAGTGCTTTGCCAACGTTTTAAAAAAGGAACGGCCAAGCCCTGCCCGGTGTTATAATTTTGGGGTTGGCAAAGCACTTAAATCTTCAGATATCCAACGCTCTGCCAACGATCATACCACCGTTGAAAGCACTGGGCCAATGCTTTGCCGTTCGTATTTTTCTGGCTGGTTAGTATCACAGTTGAAGTTAGAAACTAATTTTATTTGAATAATATAAAAATATTTTTATCACAAAAATTTACGGAAATTCAAAACCAAAAAAAAAATATATGAAATCACTAAAAAGTTCTTAAATTTAAAGAACGCTCAACAAATTTAAAAATACCCAAAATTGTATTTATGCGATTTGTTTTCAGTGTTAGATTAGAGATTAGATTAGATCAGAAGGCACTATGCACCGCGACCAATGTAGGTCTTTTGTGCTGCCTAAGGTTACCTACAGATTCAAGCTACCTATAAAGCCAATTATCCTATTAGGCAAAATATTCGCGATGTCGGAAGGCGAAATGAAACGATCACCTAGAAACCTAAGTCTCCTATCACAAAGCCTGGGACATTCGCAGAGAACATGCTCCGAGGTCTCAGACACCATATCGCAAAACCTACACAAATCCGTGTCCGATTGACCCTTCTTGTGCAGATGGTATCTGAGATTACAGTGTCCAGTTAAGTACGACGTCAGGGTCCTCAAACCCCCCCTTTCAAGCGACAAGAGTCGCCTCGACCCCTTACTGGAAAAAGAGATCAATCTTTTAGCCTGGCGCTGACCAGGAGAATTTTCGCAGTAACCAGAGAATTCAGACTCTCTCCATGCCCTGAGCCTTTCCCTAACATACCCCGCAGGTATTCCACAGAATGGTTCAGGACCAATAAAGGGCTTTCGGGCCCCGCGGTTGGCAAGACAATCTGCCCTCTCTTTGCCCTCATGCCCCTCATGACCAGGAATCTACCCCAAGGTTAGAGAGTTGCCTCTACCGAGCCTATTGAGAGTCTGAATGCATTCCATAACCAACCCGGACGACACCTTATAAGCCATTAAGGCCCTCAGTGCAGCCTGACTGTCAGAAAGAATGTAGATGCGAGATCTGCGAGTTCCCCTTAGCAGGCATTCCCCTGCACAGACACAGATGGCCCAAATCTCCGCCTGCAAAATGGACGGATATTTTCCCATAGGTAAGGCACATAGGTTTTCAGTGTTAATCTTTAATCAATTTTTAAAGTTAAAGGCAGTAACTGAAAATAACAGTTATTTTTAAATTTTGAAACAACTATACTTCTCTACTTCTCCAACTTTTGAAGAAGTCTTCCATAAATACACTGCTTTTTCAAAATTTGGATTTTTATTGTATCGAGCTGATATAAAAGTTATTTTTTGACTTTTATTTTTTTTTGAGCATAAATAAAAGTAATATGTATTATGACTTTTGGTATGTGACATAGTCCCTTTTCACGGGATCAGTTCTTTCAAAATAACAGATATTGATCTGTTTTGAAGTCCTGCCTTAGTTAATCACATGATAGGTTCTTTGACGACAATTGACATCTTATCGTCATAGGGTATATTTTACAGAAATGTGCCAAACAAATGTTTTTTAAAATGGCTGTTATACAAAATTAATAAAATTATTAATGGATTTTCAAAAGTTTTTTTTTTAAGTTTTTGACTGCATATTAAAAAAAGTAATAATAACCTACTCCACTAGAAATTGTAGTAGCTTTCAGTCAAAATGTACATTTATGTATCTATGTATGCATGCAAACAAATATATGCAGACTACTACTCGCCACATACAATCATAAATATGGAAAATATACATTAGGGTGGCATTTAATAAAATATCACAATTTAAAACTTAATGTCTAACACTTAGTTTATATGAACTTTTAAGAATTTGCATACTCTAAAAAAATACTTCTGAAAAAAATCGAAACTTAAAAAGATTTCAGGATAAATATTAAATATTTATTTTGAAATTAAGTAATTTTTCCACTAAACATTATTTTGTTAAGAAACTCTTCACAACCAAATCATGTTCAAAAAATGATTATACGTTTGCGACCTAAAGTCAGCAAAATTTTTTTTAAAAGAGACATAATTAGTTTTTTTCAGGTAGGAAAAGAAGCATGTTTTGAAAAATGTTACAATCATAATATGATCCTAATGATTAAATGATTAAAAAATCGTCCCCAGTGACCATAATGTGATCAGTCAATATTATATTTATGATTATTGAAAAGATAATATGATGAATCATATTCAATTATATTTTTTTCTTTTCTGTAAGTTCCACCTTTTTATAAATGTCTACTTCCATACAGCATGTGGAAATGTACGTTTGTATAAATATATAGTTTTCTGGTATTATTGTAATTTTATTATTGTTGTGTATATATATTTTTTTTTGTTCTGCACTGCAGTCATTTTGTCGACTTTTATTTGCCATTTCAACGATTTTACAACTTTACTGGCGTCGTGTATAATCCTAAACCGCCCTGTTAATATACCTACTAGAAACGCTTATTATGGCAAAAGCAAAAAAAAGAGGAACTACTTTTGGGTAGTTGTTATTATTAATAAGGGGGTAGTTATAAAAGGGGGACAATGTGTTAAATATTTTATATGAAATGGACCGGTCACTTGAACAATTCGTTTGTCATATAAGGGGTTTAAATTTGACACATTTTAGACAACTTGTGACGTGTTAGACAATGTGTCTAAAAATATATTTTTAAATGTATAAAAAATACGATCTTAAAAAAATCGTGTTGGCGAATGTTCTTTGTGTCAAAATAAATCGCTCTACAGCCTGAGCTAATGTTGTCTATGCATGCTGGCTGGCTAATAGCAAACTTATATGTTTTGCGTGTATTCAAATACAATACAAAGAAAGAGAAGAACAAAAACAACAAGCAAATAAATAAAAAAAAAAAACATTAACACCATAAAAGATATATATATGCCTTCGGTTAACCAGTCACACACTAATTAAAAAAATGCTGTTAAAAATGTTTGCTAAAACTACTAAAAATTAGTTAAAAATTACGTTGCAGGAAAAACTGCTAAAATTAGAAGATTTTTTTTCTTAATATCAGTACGATATGAATAGCAAAAATAAGTCTGTTGAATTTACAAAAATGTTGTTATATTGAGCTAAACTTAAGTTAATTGAAAATAACAAAATATTCTGCTGAACTCAGCAAAAAGTTTTCTAAATATTTGTAGACTAAAAAAATCGCAAAAATTTTAAATTTTCAAAGTTGTTTTTAAATTTTTTATGCGCATGAAAATTTGCTCTTCTGAAATCAGCAATTTCAAATTTTTAGCAAATATTTCTGTTGATTTTTATCAAAATGTAGTGTTATATGACTTCAATTAAATATGTTAATATAGCAAAAATTTTGTTTATATTATAGTTTTTGTTTGTTGTTGTCTGTAAATATTTAGTTTTGGCTGATTTTAGTAGAGTATTTTCAATTAACTAAAATTCAACTCGATTATAATTTGAATTTTGTAAATTTAACAGATATAATTATGCTGTTTAACTAACTTTTAGCAGTTTTTATGCTACTTATGCTAGATTATTTCTATGAGTAACTAAATATGTATGTAATACAAATTAGAATTTGCAAAAATACATCTAATTATAAAGAAAATTTATATACAATTTTAATTGTTTAAAATATAACAAAATAGGGGAGTTTGAGGTGAGGTAACATACCTTTTTAAACTCTTTAAAGACCGCAGAAACTATTTTATTTAGGTCTTTCAATAGACACATTTTACAGAGTGATTAAGTGAGTTAAGTAATTTATCAACCAATTTCGCAACAAAATTATTTTTTAGAGGCATTTAGAAATACAAAAAATATTTTGGGGTGATGTGAGAAATGGGGGGCGAAGTAGTATAAAAAAAAAATTACCAGATTTAAAAAAAAAAATTAATGCAGTTTATTTTTATTTACAGATATATACTATGGACACACGCAGAATAAAGTTTCTTTCAAATATGTTTGCAGGTAATTATTTATATGTTTACAATTATTAAAATTTTCATACCTAAACAAAAATATATTTGCAATTTTAAAATTTTTAGATATTATGTTTGCGATATGCAAACATACACATGTATATTTGCAGCCAAATATATATATTCCACATCTGCCAAACATATATATGTTTACAGGCAAACATAATTATATTTATAAGCAAACAAACATATTAGAAGCATGGGAAACGGAAATATTTTCCATTACCAGCATTTATATTACCAGAAGGGCGTTTTTTTTCAGCGTGCACAGGTGAAATAACTGTTTGCACTATTTAAGTCAACGGCCCCACATACTGTGTATGTAATTCTTAAAGTTAGTTTTATTCGCGCTTCGTTAAAACAAATTATGCAGAAATCTTTGTCCAATGAATTAGAGAAGGTTTATAAGAGTCATTTATTTAAGAGGTAAATTATTTGATGGAATATACCTACCGTCCTTTCTCTTATTTTGGCATCCTGTATCAGTTTTGCCTATATCTGGCTCTGTTGATTTTATGATTTAAATCCGCAGCATGTTTCAAAATTAACGTTTACAAAACATTCTAAGACATTGCTTAAATTGCCACTACTACTTTCCCTCAAAAAACTTCACCCCATATAAGGAATATTCAAAAAAATGCACATAATTTATACAGTTTGCAACATTTTGCGCATATTAGTTCGTCATTCAAATTATATGTTAATATAATGTATTTTTGTGTATATGGGATATTTCGAAAACTATCGACAACTGCTGAAACCGACTTTATATGGCTCTTATTTCGCAATATTTTTTTAATTGAGAGAAATGTTAAAGAGGCTTCACCTAAAAAATTGATGGCTATCTAAAAGTATAAAAATTGAAAAAAATTTCTTGAAACTTACAAGAGTATTTTCATTAATTTAATTTTTTTTTCATATTTTTTTACTTTAAGTTTAAAACCAATATGTAGTTTGGCAGTTTACAAGTAAAACCAAAATTTTCCGAATTTTAGAGGTTTGAAGTTTTTTCCATGGGGTTTTTGACGTTTAACGGAATTGAATTTTGAAAACAGTTTTTTTAAAAAAAGTGTAATTTTATAAAGGTTAAGTTATACCCAGTTTATGTCAGCGCATCAATAACGGGATACGGACATCACAAACTTTAAAAGAATTGGCGTAAATTTTTTGAAAATGTATCTTTTTTTGCTTCTGAAATTCACATTTATATTTGACATTGGCTAGCGTAGTATCTTAGCTGAGTATCTTAGTAAACTGCACCTCCGATTCAAAAAGCCACTTAAAAATTGCCACCGTTGGCATAACGTTGGAAATTCCAAAAATTTGGTGCTTTCCAATGCATTAAATTTAATTAATTTTGTAAAATGTTTATAAAAAAACGCTCCTTTCAAAACCAGAAACCAAATTCGTTCGGTCTAAGAAATAATTGGTGATTGAAAGAGTGAAATATATGTAATATTGGTGAAAACAATAGAGGCAGTGAATTTGCGGGTTATTCTGGCAAAACACTTGCTTTGCATGCAAAATTGTAGTACAATATTAGTGGTAACGTTGGATTTCTAACATGTTGGGTTATACAAAAATAACTGTGGTTTGCCAGTACTATCGTTTTTGTACGGTTGGCCGGGTAGCTAAACGTAATTTTTTATGCGGAAACAACAAGTCCCAGTAGGTCGAATGTCTAAAAACGTATTATATTAACACGTTTAATATTACAAAAATGGGGTTTACTACTTCAACCCTATTGTCACATTACACCAAATTACGGTATTAAAAAATTACAGAAATACAAAACTTAAAAAAATTAAGAAAACAAAAAAATCTTAAAAAAACATTATCATAAAATTGATAATGTAATTTTTGAAGTTAAATTTTGTTTAATAAAAATGTAACCATTAAAAAAATGCTAAACATAAATTAAACATTATTAAAAAAGAAAAAAATTCATTGGTTTTAACAAAAGGGCTAATTTCTACAAAAAACAAAATCAAAACTATTTTCTATACTCCCTACGTTTCAACAGAAAGAAAAAAAAAACAAATTTTTATGTGAATAAACAAGTAGAGCATAAGTATTATCAAATCTGCTAACTAAATGAGAATTACATGCGTGTTTAAATTCAGTGTTATAAAGTTCAAGCTATAAAAAACATTTGGTATGGCAACATCCAATCCAATTGTTTTTTGCTTTTTGAGAAGGTATACAATATTGAGCACTTTTTAATCAAATGGGTTATTATTATTTTGTTGTTGTTTTTGTTTTTTCTTTGATATTTTAAATTTTGAATCTCGCTCCTAGACGAGGACAAGAAATTCTCATTGAGTTTGTGATTTAACATAACAAATATCTCTAGAAATTCTAATAACAAAGTCCCCTGAAGATTTCCTTGGGCAGGAATGAAATCCGGATAGGGACACGCCTACATCAGATTGCTTTTCACAATTTGTTAAATAAGTTTTGGGACTTTAGCACATTTAATTACTATAAATGGGTTATTATTTAATTGAAAAATTATTCAATCAAAGAGCTATCAATTTGCAATTGAATTAGAAATTTTCGTTTTTGGCGGAATTTCAAAAATTATCGGTGGTTTTCGTGATTAAAATGAGTTTTTAATGTAGAAACACTAACATATTTTTTAAAAAATGGTTCAAATATTTTTACGAAAAATTAAAAAAATCGTTTACGTTTAAAAATTTAAAATTTTAAGGGCCATTATTACAACTTGCCTTTAAAGTAAATGTTAGTAAAAAGTAACTTTAGCTAAAGTGAGGAATAAAGTGAGCTATAATGTTTTTCGTTATTACAACTTCCCAATAAAATAAAATTAATATTTTTGATAATGTGGCAGCACCAAACTAAAAACCGATTATTGGTTTATGAATTGGTTTATAAAAATACGTAGTGGCAACGTACTTTTATTTATTTGTCTACAAACAAACAATAATTTGTGAAATTCGGTTGTGAAATTCGGTATTTTCTTCTTCTTCTTTATAGAGCATAAAATGTGGTAACTTTAAACACATAAAACTTACGTTTAAAGTTAAAGGCAACAATGTCTTCCCTTTAACTTATCGGTCACTTTTAGCTTAAAGTATACTTATAATAACGAAAAACTAATAGTCTGTCAGATAACATCCGAACTTTAGCTATTGGCAAGTTGTAATAATGGCCCTAAATGCATACAATTATGCATAATTAAAATTTTTCAAATATCTTCAACCCTCAATAAGTCATATTCTGTCAAAATTACACCGTTGGCTATTAATATTTCCACTTGAGGGTGCTTAAAGGCAAAACATAAATTACAAACATTTTTTAATAAAGCATTTTTTTATATGTCTGCAAAGTTAGGTTGAAAAATATCCGACGGATAGACGACGTGTCCTTTATAAGTTAATTAGACTATACTCTTTTGAGCATTCACGGGACTTGTTCTTTCAATATAATTGACACCACGTAACACAATGCAATAGCAAATTTTACTAGTTCTGTGATAAGTTCTGCATTCTTTAGTCGAGGAATAGGGTAGGTCCTTTGATGGCAGTGTATTTCTTATTCCCCGTAGGTTCGTTTAGTAATCTGTCCTTATCCCATTTGTTAAATGCATTAATCTAGCTACGCTTACGATTATTATTTAAACATTTATATTCCTTATTCATTCAATGTTAATTTCTTTTTTCACTTTATATTTCTCCATTTCATATATGAATTGAAAATGGTTGAGGTTAAAGCCTCTTCCTTCACCAAGTTTACCAATGTTGTCCTAGTTTTGTTTTCCTTTTTTTTTTCTTTTCCTATCATTTCTATTCATACAAACAAACAAGTATAAAATAGTTTTTCCTCGCTATGTGTTGTTGTACTTGTATATACATAGTGCTTTTCTTTTTGTGTAGTGTTCACTATATGAATTGTACAACTTCATGACATTCGTCGCCAAAATGGCGTTGCGTGTCTTAACAAATGCCATCAGGACTATAAAAATTATAGTTGTAGTATGTGAGCAAATATTATAAAATGTTTTATTTCTTAAAAAATCAAAAAAAAAAAAAAAAAAAAAAAAAAATGTATAGTCAAAAAGGAAGTGTTGCTATGCAGAAGAAAAAATAACAGTTAAAAATATTTTCAGAAAAATAAAAGAAATAAAAGAAAACTAGAAATGGTAAATGTGTCTGTTTTGTTGCTTATATGTAGATAATCTATTAAATAAACTATGATCAAAAAGTATTTGAAAAATATTCTAACTTTTTGTAGTTTTAAACTGTATAACCTGAAAATGGAGTTTAAATTTGAATATATTCTAAAGTTTGTTAAACTTTGGACTTGAAGACTTTAATTTAATTTTAAAAATACTAAGAATAACACTACAAAAACTAGCTTTGAAACAGATATTTTTTAATAAACCTGTGTACGCTTATTCCAAATCTGAGAGAAAAAAAATCAATAAAATCATATCCCCGAGGATGTTGGAATCATTCCAACGAAACGTCGGATTGAAAAAATTAAATAATATTTGAGTTTGAATTTTAACGTCTTTTTCAGACAATTGCAATTAATACTATAATTAATATGCAATTTTATTTGATTTTAATTGTGAAAGGCGTGATAGAGAAGAATGAGCGTATTTTCTAAAAATCATAACTACACGGTAAATTTTTCAATTTTTTCTGAATCAGACTGCGCAGTTTCTGGTATTGAACCTTCGTCAGTGACCCTGTTTTTTGAATAATGTAATATTTGTTATGTTTTTATTTGTTCGATTGCGTCTATATGAAATTTTCTGTGCAATCACTGACCGTGGTATAGATAAACTGATTTCTAATGCCACATGCACTCGCACTACACGTTAGACAGAGCGCTTTAGCCCTCTGAGCTATCGTCAGGTCAAGTTTTGTTGTGATTAAAACTAGTTTTATTCAATACACGGTGTTTTTTGTTCTTGCATACATAATCTCAGAAGTACAACTCCAACAACACAACAGTTCTATTTTTAGAAACTTACCTCACTCTAATGTCCACTGTTTTCCCATATGTTGTAAGTGATGCCATATCTATGATATATTCTTTGTATATTCGATAGATGGCGCTTACGTAGTTAGGGAAGAATTGCCAGAGAGCAAAGTTTGATTTTTGTTTGAGTTTGAATTTTAACGTCTTTTTCAGACAATTGCAATTAATACTTTTTATTTATTTGCATTTGAAAGCCTGATTGACAAAATTTTTAATAATAAACTCAAAAAAGTTCGATTAAAATTTTTATAATTAAAAAGTTTTTTGCAGTTTTTGTAATATCGGAGTTTTTATATTCACAAAATTCACCACGTTTTTTTAGCATATTTTGGTTAATTTTTCGAAATTTTATCGCAACATCATGAAATTAGTATTACGAATAAAAATCTCCATATAATTATTTTTAATTTGAGTATAATCATATCAAGGTTTGTATTTGGATATTGTATTTCGGAATTGGAAAATTTTACTTCTTTGGTTTTATACTTATAAATTGTATGCATATCAAAAAAACTTTAAAATTTTGATCATTGACATAAACTGGACATTGCAATAAACAAATTTTTGTGTTAAGGTTGCAAATCCATGGAAATAGTTCTGAAATATTTAGAAAGAAAAAATTAAATTTTAATTCATTGTGCACCTGCTTCAAAAACCAAAGTATTAAAAAATAATTCTTCAAATAAAAATACATTATTAACGTTACTACTGAAGAAATTACAACTTTTTGCAGAACCTTTTCTTGCAATACATATTTTCTAATAGATTTAGGTACTCTGATGTGAGTGTAAATCTGGAAAATCATTTGTAGTGTTTGAAATATTGAGCTTTTATATATACTTCACATACTTATTTTTTTTATAAAATAATAAACATTTCGGCATATTTTTAATGGATTTTCAATATTAATACAAAAATGAGTTTAGTGGAATGTATAGTTTAAGCATAGTAATAAAACTTAACATTTTTTTCAGCAAACATAACATTTATAAGGATTAAACTAAACATGCAACATTTTCAACTTCCTTGCAATGTCGTTAAGATATTCTGAAACATGATCATACTCAAATGAAACATAATTTTCTGTTGATTTATATTATTAGAAAAAGTCATAAATTTCGAAAAATTCATCAAAATATACAAAAAGAAAATGAGGTGAATGATGTAAGTATAAAATCCGTATTATGGATTTTCTTTTAAGGACAATTTAAATATTTTCTAAGTTAGAAACTATTACTATTAACCAGTCATGGAGGGACAGAATGGATTGCAGGGTGTCTAGGGCGTTATGGCCGTATTGGACAATGACCGGTCATTGTTCTGTCAGGGCTTTCACAAGAAGATGGGACAGGGACATATTGGACTTTTGCAGGTTGTGCGAGGACGTTGATGAGCTGGAGACAGCTGATCATATAATGTGCCACTGTCCTAGGTTTCAGGGTCTCAGACAGAAACGGCTAGGAGATAAATTTCGAACTTGGGTGTGTCGCTGGATGCAATCCAGTAGATTTGCTGAGATTTGTCAGTTAAATATGACGGCTGTTTCTAGTAAGGGGACGATAGGAGCTGGTTCTGGGGAGTATATATCCTTTATATCTCTCTTTATATCTATCTTTCAATCTATCTATCTGTCTATTTCTATTCTTTCTTACTTTTTTCACTGAAGGGATTCACAATGGACCGTATTGGTCTCCGAGTGGAGATGTGCCCTTGGGCATAAACCCTTCCTAACCTAAACTAACCTAACCTAGAAACTATTAAAAAAATAAAGATAGGTTCAGCAAAAGATTATTTTTTTTATAAAAAAAACTTTAACAAATTTCTTTGAATAAAGTGTTTTGAAAAATTTGTTAAACTTTTGATAAATGTAATTAAACTTTTAATTGGATAAATTAATAAATATTATTACATTTTCTCTATTTTGAAGAAGTTGTAGGTTTTTTAATTTTATTCAAGGATGCTAGAAAATATTTCAATTAAAATTAGAAAATGTGTGTACTTTACGAACATAGTGTATTTACTAAAATATACATTTTGATAGTGTGATGAGCTGTTAAAATTATTACTTCCTATCTAGCTTTTGTTTAATACAAGAATAGTTATTGAAAAGTTTTTTCCACAGGTTAAAAGGTCAAATAGATTTCAATATTTTATAAAAAAAAAAAAAAAAAAAAAAAAACATGGGGAAGAGAAAAAATCTAACTCTTTCTGGAATTAATTTAATATAATCAGTTTTGGTAACATAAATATAAAACTGCTGTTAAAACTTATTTTAAACAAATTTTAGTTAACATTATACAACATTATATGTTGGGGAGTTTGGGGTAGTGAGGTACTAGGTTGACGTATTAAAAGCAATCCTTTTTTTCGAATAATAATGCATTTTAGACATTCTATCTACTGTGTTTTGTTGCTTAAAAATAAATTACTATTTTTTAACTATTTATGACTAATATGGCGTAGATTTTTATTATATTTTGATAACTGCTGGAAAAATTCATTGAGCAACGTTTTTAGTTTTATAAAATTTCTCGTTAACATTTTAAATCTGATAAATATACAAAAATACATTATATTTATGTAACTTCTGAATGACGAACTAATATCCACCAAAAATTGAAAATTTTTAAAATTATGTGAATGTTTGAGATTATGTTTAATTTGGGATAAAGTTTTAATGGTATTTTTCGGGAAAGTATCAATAGCAATTTAATATATAAAAGTGATTATTTATGTTGTGCTACTAGAATATTTTCTAAATATATTTTTTTTTTATTAATTTAAGAGACAATCCGCGAAAAAGTATAAAAATCAACAAATCCAGTTATAGACAAAAGTTATTTGAATGACGAACCAAAAATTGAAAATTTTTAAAATTATTTACATTTTTGAGATTATGTTCAATTTGGGATAAAGTTTTAATGGTAATTTTCGTTGAAGTATCAATAGCAATTTAAGATATAATAGTGAGTATTTATGTTGTGCTACTAGAATATTTTGTAAATATGATTTTTTTTTTATTAATTTAAGAGACAAGTCGCGAAAAAGTATAAAAATCAACAAATCCAGTCATAGGCAAAAGTGATTTGTTAGAAATAATAAAGTAAATGTGAAAATAAGAAAAAGGACGGTATGTTCCATAGTACCTAGTAATAATATTCCACTTCAAAATGTCTAACTAAAATGTATACCAGTTTGATATAATTTTTATTAAAAAGATAAAAATTATGTTTTTTCGACCTTTAATTGTGCAATGAAAAATGAAAATTATTAAAGTTCGAGGCCATACTGTATATTTTCGATTAGGATATTATCCTAACAAATAATCTATAGAGTTTTTGTTTTCAAATTTATTCTTTGACCCTTTCAGGAATGTGTTGATAGATCTAGTTCGCGAATTTTCTAGGTTCCCATCATCAGAATACGTTTTGAAAGAGGTAACAATTCTATGCCAAACATCAAACATTCATATAAACTAGTTTACTCACTACATGAGAACTAATATATATTATATGAGCTCGAAGTAAAGGGTCAAAGAATAAATTTGAAAACAAAAACTTTATAGATTATTTGTTAGGACAATATCCTAATAGAGAAATATAGAGTATGTCCACGAACTTGAATAATTTTCAAAATGTATACCTTTAAAAGATAAGACTATCATGATCCTCCTCAACTTCATTAGAAAGAGATTTCAGGATTATTTGTTCAAACGAAATGTTAAAATTTTCGTGGACGTTTATTATTTCTAGGTAGCTGACATCGAATAGGTGACATTATGTACTTGTTGTATAAATTTTTCCTATATTTTCAATTATTTTTAGTTTTTATTATCTCTTTCTTTTGCTGTAAAATTTATGATATATTTTTATTCCGTATTTTTTTTTTTTTTTTGATATCACTACTTTCCCCCAAATTTTTCACTTCACTCCAAAAAGTATTGTTTAATTACTCTTACAGAGTGATGGTGTGGCATTTTAAAAAGATAGACAAAGTTCCGAAGTTCCAAAATTCCCTTATTATATTATTTTTAAAATTTTGACGATTTTTTATTCATTAAGAGATTTTTATTGAATATATAGTTTTTACTGATTTGGCTATTTTGCTCAATTTTGTCAATTTTTATGAAATATTTCGATTTATTTAGATTTACAGTATGATTTTTAAAAACTTTTTGCTATAATTTTTTTTTTTAGTTTTTCTTAAGCAAATTTTTTTATATTTTAGCGGTCTTTCCAATATTTTTTTCAAGTTTAGGCGATTTCTTTTGAAGTAAGCAATTGTTTCCAAAGTTTATTTTACTGATTTTAGTGATTCTTTAAATTTACACTTTTTGTTTGCCAATTTTTTAGTACTACATTTTTACTTTTTAATGATGATTTCCAATTTCAGTTATTTTTAGTTTTATATATTTTTGTGATTTCCGGCCCTCTAATGTTAGCAATGTTAGCAATGTTTCCTAATATTTTCACTTTATGTAGATTTTGACGGTATTACATGCATTAAAACTTATTTTTTCTTTTAATATGTCTTATTTTAAATATTTTTTTTTTGGATCTAGGTATAATTTTTCAATAAAGGTGATTTTGTTTTAACCCTCCATTCCACAATGCAGCAGGGTATATATCAGTTTGTCATGTCGTTTGTAATTTATCGACAAAACTGTAAAACCAAGCACAAAAATGTGTTTTGTTTTTTTTGTTTGTTTATAGTTTTTGTTTTCTTTAAAATGTAGACACACTCCACAAAAACATATTTTTGTAATGGCTTTAGTATGTGTGTAAGCTTTCTTATCGAATTGAATTAAAATAATTTTGTATATAACTAAATACTGTTGAAACTGTCTGTTGAAACGCATAAAACTTCGCCAATATAAAAGCATAGTTACTTATTTTCAACGAATTTTTTTGCTGATGTTCTTAGAAGTTTGTTATTGAAAATGAGCCAAATCGGTTGACGGGTTTAAAAGTTATGAGGGTAAATGTAAATTTACTTATGGTTTATTTACATTTATTTGAAATATGACTTTATTGTGTAAGTAATGACAATTTATCATTTACAAAAACGCAAACAATATGTCGATTGAAAATTTAAACGTGTAACACTTTTAACAATTTTATTTTCCGAGCAATTTTAAGCGAAATTCTTTTCCAGAAAATTTTGATTGTGCTAAATTGTTTTCCTGAATATTTTTTTGTCCATGAAATGTCTTCCTCTATATCTTTTACCACTAAACTTCTTTCCCCAAATTTTTTCGAAATCTTTTTTTTTTTCTTACATTTATTTTCCATAAAGTTTATTTTCGCAAAATTTTTTACCCCCGATTTTCTTTTGGGATACAAATTGTGTTTTTTTTCTCAATGAATGGAGCATATACATATAATTCGGCAATTTGTTTTTCTTAAATTTTCTGCCAACAAAATACTTTTTTTTTAATGGATTCAGGATATACGAAATTCGGTGCAAATGATATATCTCCTGATATAAATCCTTTAACTTAATGTTGGTTTTCTGAGTAATTTTGGAGAAGCGAAGGGAAATATGTTAAGATAAAGCTGCATTGCATTAGCAGATGAAAACATTTTTTATAATGACATGTTTTTTGTTAAACCCAATAGTAACCTCGGAATGTAAAATATTTCAAGTAAGTGATGTTTACTCAGTTAATGTAAATTTAAATTTTTATTATTTTTTGATCTGCTCTTATACAAAATATTAAAGTTTTTCTTTGACATTCGACCTTTAAAAATAATTTTTGCTGATTTTGTGTGTGCCAGGGATAAAATCTTTATAAATTGAATTTTCTGCCAAAAAACAAAACTTACTGCAAAAAAATGAGTTTAAAATCTGCCAACAAAATACTATACTTACGAGGGCGGTCCCAAAATTGGCAGACCTAACAAAGAAAACACAACAAATTTATGAAAAATTTTCTTTATTTCTCAACATAATCTCCCTTTAGCTCGAAACACTTTTCTCAGCGATAATCAATATCTTCGATACCCTGTTTATAGTAAGAATTGTCTAGCTGCTTAAAATAGCCATCAATCGCGGACTCCACCTCTTTCTTCTCTGAAAATCTTTTACCACAGAGCCATTTTTTCAAGTTTGGAAATATAAAATAATCCGAGGTAACTAAATCTGTCGAATAAGGTGTGTGATGAAGCAATTCGCACTTTAATTCATTGGTTTTGGCCATCTCTTTTGAAACATATTTAACACGCAGATTTTGTTCTGTTGTGAGCAAAGTGCAAGATTTCTCATCTCCTAATTTTCGGTCAATATGCGATGTATAGCACTTTTTTAAATGCCTATAATTTCAGCCAAATCACGCACCTTCAGATGACAATCATGCATTACAATTTTGTGGATTGTCTTAATCGTTTCTGGCATGGACACCTCAATTGTTCGGCCACTACGATGTTCGTCTTCGTAGCTCGTACGGCCTTGTTTAAACTCTGTCACCCAATATTTTATAATCCTAAACGAAGGAGCAGACCCACATAGACTAGAATCTAGCTCGGCTTTAATATTGGATGGACTGATACCTTGCTATTGAAATACATAACAGTGACCAATTTTTTCATGTTTACGAAGATCGTTTACTGAGATCGTTTACTTTTGATGACTCCAAAAAAATACTTAACAACGTGGCGCCTTGAAACTTAAAACATATCTTATAAGGTTCTCACTTTTCATCAAAGTAATCTTTTTCAAGCTATTGCCGCCATCTATAACGTCAGCTCGGCTAATTTTAAGACCGCCCTCGTAAAACATTTACAAACTACTCGTAAATAGCTTTTAATTTGTACACTCTTTACAATTTACTAACTCGTTGACAGTCATTGTATGCTGCCACTTTATTATGTGTGTTGCTTTATTTCAAAATTGTTTTATTTCATTTTTGTTAAATTTTTTCTTGCTTCAAATGCAAAGCTTATGTTTTTTGCTGTGAAGTAGCAAAAAAAAAGTTTTAAATGAAAATTAAAAACTCTTCTAAAGAAGCCTTATTGTTATGTCATTTCTACAGAGACATAGTGGCAGGAATATGGAGTAAGGGTTTTTTTTTTGGTTTTATTAATTAAAAGAGATTTTAAAAGAGTTAGATGACAGTAAAAAGTTAAACTAAGTTAATTCCAAAAATAAATAAAGGTTAAATTGTGAAATTTTTAAAAGGCCCCTAGTTCACGAAAAATTTTAATTCAAAATTTTCGGTATTACAATTAAGGACCTCTTTAAAATAGATTTGATCAAAAATTCATATTTTTTTAAATTACAGCTTTTTAACACAATTATTGTGTTTTTTTTAATATCCTTTCCCGTTTCCGTTTCCTTCCCTTTATTTCTTTTTAAAATTTTTCATATTCATCTATTTTTTGTTATAAAAGTTCTCCTTCGAGAGTATTTTTTTTGTTACTTATAAAAGTTCCTTCAAAATACTGAATACTTTATAATAAAAAAAAAGACAATAGAGCTACAAAAATTAAATTGTTATATTAACTAACTCTGAATATATATTCAGTGTTTGAACAACTTTTATTTTTAGTTCGTACTAAAAATAAAAGTTGTTCAAAGAGTTGACAGCAAGTGTAAGTGTATTTTAATATAATTTTTTGAATGAAAACTGTATTTCATAAATGAAAGTGTAAGGATTGGGGTATTGTTAAATATAATACAAAGGGTGCTTTTGTATAGAGGTATAGAACTTTGAAATGGAATAAAACAAAGATGAATTTTTTAAATTGACATGAAATTTACTTTAGTCGAAAGATAATCTTTTGGCATTACAATTTAAATATGACTTCTGGCATATGACCGCCACGGGTGGCTCGGACTTAGTGTAATCTGGAGGTCCAATTTTCGATGACGCGGCGAATGTTGTCCTCCAAATAGTCAATCGTTTCGGGTTTATCGCACGATTTTGGAGGCCAATTCACGGGTCCGAAACGTGAAACTATGCGGTTACCAAATGTTTCCTTCAATAAGTCAATTGTGGCACGAGCTGTCTGACATGTTGCACAGTAGTGTTGAAACCAAAGCTTCTACACATCATGGTTGTTCAATTGATGAACAAAAAAGTCCGTAATCAGCGGTCACCATTGACGGATAGACTGATTGGAGTCTTCCTATACGCTACGCTCTACATCAGCAATGACTTCTTCTGTACGAGATCTCTGCGGATGCATATTATCATTTAGAGTAATCGTGGTGCGAAAACGTTAAATATTTAATCGAATTAATTGCTCTGATGGACAATTATGTTGAACGTAAAATGGACGTAGTGCGCGATACGTATTTCGAACAGAACCATGATTTTCAAAATAAACTTGCACGATTTGAAAGCGTTGAAATGCCAAACCAAACTAAACATAAATCACTTGACAGTTGACAAAATGGCCGCCAGTTAAAAAAGTTTTGCCAACTAACAGTTCTATACCTGTATACAAAACACCCTTTATTAAATTGTAGATGCATTTAAAAAACACAATTATTCATTTAAGGTATAATTGTGTTTTAATAAACCTGTACACATGGAACATTTTCACTTTATTCAACTGGTGAAATTTGATTCTTGAAGTTTTTATGCAGAAAACGAACAAAAATGTTCTTATCATGAAATGCTTAATAATTCTTTTATACTATTTTTTTAATGATACTCTTGGTGAAAAAGGTCAAAGTTACAAAAACTTTCTTAAAATAAACGAACATTTGTTAATATAACGAAAATTTAGCTTTTTGGCATTTATTTCGTATTTTTGTTGTGGTTTGGGAATTTTTCGACTTTTCCATTTCCCGGCCTTCCCAGAAAAAATATTTTATTTCCGGAAATTTTTCGGAGAATTTCTGGGAAATATCGCATGGGAATTCCCTAACTCCATACAATAAGTTTTATGCGTGTATGGAACTTTTCATAAACTAAATGCATTTTTTTTTTGCAAAATTCTCATAGAAAATTTATTAGTTTATTTAAAATGATAATTGGTTAAATTCATTTAAAGCTCAATCGATTTTATGAAATAATTTAATTAATATCATAAAGGCAATTATCTCAGTGCACTTTTTTTTTGTAGTGAACTTAAATTCCAATAAATTCTGAATGTTTTTAGTTGAACTGATCTCCTTTGCTTACTGGAAGCGTATACTTTATATTATTTATTTTATAACACTCATACGCTACAGTGCTATTTTAAGTTGCGAATATTATACAGAGGTTTTACTTTGTTTCAATGTTGTTCTTAACTTTTGAAGGACACGGTATGGATCCGCTGGACATTTCAATCAAACTTTTTAGGCACTGAAAGTACAATTAAACTGTATATGGGGAATTTAAATATTTTCGATTTTTTGAGACTAAGTTGTTTTGTTAAATAGCTGACCCGGCAAACGTTGTTTTGCCTTAAAATTTTATTTATATTAAATGAGGGGAGATAACAAAAGGTCTGTCAAAAAAACAGAGTAGTATTTGGAAGATGACAAAGCCAATTGTGACAATTTTTGTTGTTGTTTTTGTTTTTTCTTTGATATTTTAAATTTTGAATCTCGCTCCTAGACGAGGACAAGAAATTCTCATTGAGTTTGTGATTTAACATAACAAATATCTCTAGAAATTCTAATAACAAAGTCCCCTGAAGATTTCCTTAGGCAGGAATGAAATCCGGATAGGGACACGCCTACATCAGATTGCTTTTCACAATTTGTTAAATAAGTTTTGGGACTTTAGCACATTTAATTACTATAAATGCAATTAATGTTTATCCCGATGAAAATAAATTTAAATAACAAATATGCAGGTGCTTGTGCAAATTTAAATGTAACTGACACTAATAGAAAACATATGATTTTCTATTGTTGATTTACTTGAATAAACGTCACTACATTGCTAGGTCTGTCAAAAAAACAGAGTAGTATTTGGAAGATGACAAAGCCAATTGTGACAATTTTTTGTTTTTGTTTTTGTTTTTTCTTTGATATTTTAAATTTTGAATCTCGCTCCTAGACGAGGACAAGAAATTCTCATTGAGTTTGTGATTTAACATAACAAATATCTGTAGAAATTCTAATAACAAAGTCCCCTGAAGATTTCCTTAGGCAGGAATGAAATCCGGATAGGGACACGCCTACATCAGATTGTTTTTCACAATTTGTTAAATAAGTTTTGGGACTTTAGCACATTTAATTACTATAAATGGTATTACTTTTTTTATTTGAACCCAACAGAAAAGCTTAGGCAAAGATTTTAAAATTTATAAAAGTTTAAAGACAAATAACTTCTTAAAAAAATATATATTTTTTTAAATATTTCCAAAAATACGTGTCAAATATATATGAAATAAAAATACTTCTCCCAAATTTCAAAGCAAACGAAAATCGTGATTACAAAAATCGTTAGGTTTGACAAGGAATGACTCATATACCCTCATCGCAGCGTTTAAACCCAATAAATTGTAGATAAAAATAAAATATTCGGAAAATATGAGATCTGCTTATAACTTTGTCATTTTTCGGTCGATTTTCTTCTGGTTGGTCTTAGTTTTTACGTAAAAGTATCATCTTTACGTACGTTTTTTTTTTTTACCGATTTGTACTTTGCCGTCGGCACAGAATCACTGTAAAATATGATTTTTTTTTGAAAATGTGCCCTATTTTCATCGATATATTTTGAACCGCTTTACCAATCAAAGATCCGATTATACATATGTGTTTGTTCGTCATATCAATACCTTGCATTTGGGTACGAGATATGATTTGTCAAGTGAAAAAAGGTCGAAAAAATGAAAAAAACTACAATATCTCAAAAACTGTTCCATAAAAAAATGTAACCTTGATTTTCGAATTCAGCGGGAGAAAATACTTAAGGAAATCTATCTCTCATCAAATGTACATGAAAAAAATTTCATTTTGTAAACTAGTGTAATTTTTATAAAATTTAGATTTTTTTTTGCCATACAAACTTAAAACGTTTCCAAAGATTTTATTTTTATTAAACCTATTTTTGAGATGCAGTTTTTTGTAAGAACCCTGGTCCATAGTTGACACCATAGTTATAATTTTAATGATCATAGTGAATCCATGTTCTCATTTGTTTTTTGAATATTTAACAATAATATTTGGTAATTCTTTTTGCATTTAATATGTACATTTCTGACCAGTACAATTGACACGATTGTATGTGTATTATTTAGGCAGTCATTTGTATGCATTTCAATATAAATCACGGTTAGTCTAAGAAGATCATTTGATGAAAATTAAACTTAACATAACCAAGAAACTAAATTAAAATAAAAAAAAATCTTCTTACAAATTAATACACTGTAGCCATATTTAGAGGGTTCCATGATTACAAAAGTTTCTGATTGCCCCCAAATTGTTGAATTTGGTGTGAAGTGTTTAAATATATAAATTTTTTTTAATTTTTTTTTTTTTTTTTTTTTTTTTAAAAAGAGAGGCAACACTCAGGAAATACTTCCTATATATTTAGTGTGTTGCTTTCTTTGGAAAGGGATAGTATAGAGATGAAAGGTGGGGAAAGATGAAGGGCTTCAGACATGGCAACACTGTAATTGCGCGAGATGATAAGTCTTAGAACAGTTGTTGCTCGCCACCTGATGGAGAGTTGGCGAACTTATTGAAGCTTTTTGGTTCATAGCCCTGATTCATTATTTTACTTCGGTGGGGTTAATTGCTATGGGAACACCGAAGGTGGACATTGCGATACGTATGAGGGATAGAAAAAACTCATACATATTATTTTTGATGTTGCCGGCACCGGGGATCGAACCGCGGGACTTTCTGTGTAAAAGTCCACCGCGCTAACCATTACACCACAACGCCCACAAAATAATACATTTTTGAAATTATTTGTTTTCTTTAATGTGAAATTTTGGTTATTTTTTTTATATAAAAAGAGAAGCAACACTCAGGAAATTCTTCCTATTTATTTATGTGTTGCTTTTCTTTGGAAAGGGGATAGTGGAGAGATCAAAGGTGGTAAAAAGATGAAGGGCTTCAAACATCGCAACACTGTTATTGCGCGAGATGATAAATCTTAGAACAGTTGTTGCTTGCAAACTGATGTAGAGTTGGCGAATTTATTGAAGCTTTTTGTTTCATAGCCCTGATTTATTATTTTACTTCGGTGGGGTTAAGTGCTAAGTGATAGAAAGCTCATACATATAATTTTTTTAAATTGATGGTGTCGTCACCGGGAATCGAACCCGGGACCAACGCGCTAACTATTACACCGCAACCAACACCCACAATATTTAAATTCATAAATATTAGGACACCTTAATTAAAACTCGTTATAAACTTTTTAATTCATCGCCAGATTTAGTTGAAATTAGATTCAATTGAAAGCCAGTGCATTAAGCTTTCAAACCGTATACTTTCTTCATAACCCCCTTAGACCAACCGTAAAAATGCTCGTCTATATTTTGTATATAGACAACAATAAATGAGTATAAACCTGCCTTATGTGTGATTGTGGTTTTATTGGTTAAAGTTAAAGTGACAGCAATATTTTTGGTTAAAATTTAATTATGTTTGTTGAATTTACAATACAATACAATATAATACAGTTCAAATGTCATGAATACATTGAGGTTAAAACAAATGATTATTGACCTGATGTTACCAAAAACGAAATAATTTGCAAAACTATTTTGATTATAAATTCCTAGGTCTATCATACATGCACTTAATAGTAAAAAGTTATTAATGGCATGAGCAGTGCTCACATATTTAATTTATGAATAAAAATAGTTGAGTTTAATAATATTAAACAAAAAAAAAAAATGTTTTAAAATGGTTTTTAAACTTTTTTAAAGTTTTTTTTCTTTTTTTAGCCGAGTTTTTGCTCAAGTTTTTCAAATTGTTAATTCACTTTAATTTAGTTACCATTAATCGTCTACCATTTTGTTTTGTAGTTTAATTTGTTGATGTTTTTCATTTATATTTTTTTTTGTTGGTTGCAAAAAAAAAATTAAAACAGCAAAAGTTTTGTTAATTGAAAATAATGACTTCCATTACGCAAAAGAATTCATGAAAGCAGACACAATATCCGTTTTTTTTTTAAACTTTATTAAAATTTATGTTGAAGACACCACACGGTATTAAAACAAGCAAGAAATTAAGAATGCTTTAACACTAAACTAGTCTAGAGCAGTCAAATAAGTATTTTTCAGATTTTAATCAGTAAAAAGCCAATTTTTTAGTAGTGAAGTCTTGGTTGCGGTCTCTTTAATAATTCTTCTTAAATAGTGGACTGATTGGTACATTAAATACGGGCTAATAGTTAGAAAATAACTGATCTTTCAAAATATTATACATTGAGTCACCCTGTGAAAATATGTTATTCTCTATTTATAAAAAAAAAAAATTTAAATGACGGTACTTTTACAGATTTTATTCGTACTTTTGCACTATTTGGCTTATAAGTACATTAATATATAAAAACCATCAGTATCTCCTTTAAACTCAATATGGCACGGCACGGGTTAACGTTAGAGTGTCCAAAATACCGACGAATTCAGAAAACTGGGTTTCGGTTCGTTCGAAATATCAAATTAAAAAAAAACCCTGTTTCGAATACGGGTTTTATTAAAAAACCCGTTAAAACCTGGTTCTGGTTTTTCTGTTTTTTGCATGATATTTTGTGCCTTTTCGAACAAAATGTTTTTTATGTTCACAAATTTTTCAGAGGAAATTTTTTAGTTTTATAATAAATTTTAAAATATTTGTTAATTTTAATTAAATTATTTTTAAAATACAAGGGTGGCTCAATAAGTCAGTGACTTTTTGAATGAAACAGCTCTTTTTTTTTGCAAAAAAAAATATTTTTCAACATAATCTGCTTTTAGCTCAATACACTTAGTCCAATGGACAGTAGAGGACATTGGAGGACAGTAGAGGACAGTGGAGGACAGTAGAGGACAGTAGAGGATAGTAGAGGACAGTAGAGGACAGTAGAGGACTGTATAGGACAGTAGAGAACAGTAAAGGACAGTAGAGGACAGTAGAGGACAGTAGAGGACAGTAGAGGACAGTAGAGGACAGTAGAGGACAGTAGAAGATAGTAGAGGACAGTAGCGGACAGTAGAGGATAGTAGAGGACAGTAGAGTACAGTACATCGATAGTATATAATTTTTGAAAATCTGACCGATCAAACGATGAATTTTCCACAGTAGAGGACAGTAGAGGACAGTAGAGGACTGTAGAGGACAGTAGAGGACAGTAAAGGACAGTAGAGGACAGTAGAGGACAGTAGAGGACAGTAGAGGACAGTAGAAGATAGTAGAGGACAGTAGCGGACAGTAGAGGATAGTAGAGGACAGTAGAGTACAGTACATCGATAGTATATAATTTTTGAAAATCTGACCGATCCAACGATGAACTTTCCACATACACAAATTCTAAAATATGCCAAAACTTATTCTGTTTTCACTCAAAATATAAATAATGGATGGTTTTTATTAAATAACTCAGAAAAATTACGTCATCAGTGTTGCCATGTGGCAATTTTAAAAAATGTTCATAAAACACGAATTTTTTCCAAAAAAATTTAAAAATCGATTAAGTGAAAAAAAAAATAATTTTTTATATATTTTTGAATAAAAATTTGTTCACAAAATTATAAAAAATTTAAATTTTTAAAATGTCTTCAGCCGTCTATGATTTATATGCTGTCAAAGTTTAAACTTTGGTTGCCAATATTTCCACTAGAGGGCGATTAAAGGCAAAATACAAAAATTCCTAATGAAGCATGGCTCTAAATATTTGGAAAGTTTGGTTTGAAAAATGTCCAGCGGACATTTTTTAGCACTTATTATTACTTGGCTAGTTAGTAACAGATTTCGGATTTGTGTACCTTTTTGAAAACATAATTTTATCTTTGTATCGATTAATTTATCACATAGAATAACATCAATTACGACATTAAAAATTTTTTTGCAAAAAGTAAAAAAATGCATTTTCCCACATACAAAACGCAGTTTAAATTTTCAATATATTTCTGGCACAACTTTTTTTTAACCGATTGGCTTAAAATTTCATATACATTATTTTTATGTATATAAAGAAAATAAACCCGACACATCCTTCCCCGAAAATCGCATTTTAAAAAATCTCTATACAACTAACAAGGGAGGTATCCCTTGCCGGACCGGCAGATCTTAATGAAATTCGTAAATGTTGCAGAGAATAATAATTTAAGGGGCCTATGTTTTTTAGCTACACAATCCTATGTTAAGGCGCTACTAGGTGGAGTCGAAAATTACCCCATTTATGTTTTTTCGGGTTATTTCATTATATTTAATCTAACTATAAACCAATTAGGTATCAAATGAAATGTTTTTTGAATACACATTCACTGGTGCACAAATTATGTCTAAGGACTTTCGAATATAAAGGGTCCGCCATCTAACGTTTTTTTTTTCAACTTGTGCTTATTTCGTGAATGGTAACACTTAGCTTATGTCTGATTTGACAGATAATTAGTTTTATCCTTCCGCTGAACGAATATGGTTGTGTATACGCTTGAACAACGCTGGGAAATATTGCGACACTACTTTGAAAATCATGGTAATGTTGCAGAATGTGCGCGAAAATTGCGTATGTTCGTTATCTTGTGAAAAAGTGAAAGAAACTGGCATCCTCATCGATAAACTAAAGCGTGAAAAGCCAAAAACAGTGCGTACACCCGAGAATATTGCTGCTGTGGCAGAAAGTGTGCGTGAAGCGCCACTAACATCAATTCACCGTCGTTCTCAACAAGTGAACATTTCGGAGACATCATTGAGACGAATTTTGCATAAAGACCTTGGTATGACGCCATACAAAGTCCAATTGGTTCAGGAATTGAAGCCGACCATCCAATGCGTTTTCGCTTCTCTCAGTGGGTCTACGATCGACTTAAAGAAGATGCCGATTTTACCAAAAAATTATTTTTTCAGATGAAGCTCATTTTGATCTTGGCGGGTATGTAAACAAGCAAAATTGTCGCTTTTAGGGCACAGAAAACCCGCACGCATACATTGAAAAGCCGATACACCCAAAACGAGTCAATGTTTGGTGCGGATTTTGGTCCAGAGGCATAATGTGCTTAAAAATTGGACCGATCGTGTAGGCTACTGCATGGCCAGCCGAGGCAGCCATTTGAATGAAATTATTTTCCATTATTAACCGGAAGGATTGTACTTTCAAAAAAAAAAGAAATTTGAGAAAATATTCAGTAGTTTTTTTTTATAGCATTTTCAAAAAAAAAAGAAGTTATTTGCGGACCCTTTATTTGATATTAAAGAAAACTTTTCAGTATCTGAAAGTTTTAAAACAAGAAAAACCTCATTACCAGAGAATTTTTGAACCAAAATGTCCTTGCAGTAGTGCCTTTGAGGATTAATTAACATTGCCTTATACCTGAAGGCATCATTTTGCATTAGAGGGTTGAGTTTAGTTTATGTTATAGCCAAATTTCTTTTATTTGCTATTTTTCCTTAAACCATTTTGGTTAATTTAATATTAATTTTGTTAGCTTAACAAATTATAACAAAATTCGATAATCACTTAAATTAACGCATCAATAAACTTTAAATATATTTTCCGTTGAAAATGCAGCATAACAAAAAGTTCTTTGTTGTGATCCTTGGCAAGTTGTAGTAAAATTTAATATGAAAAAGAATGAAATCTAAACAATTAAAATGAAAATTATAGGGAAAAGGAAATAAGAAAATTATTTAAAAAAAAAAAAAATGGTAAACTACGAGTAAGAATTCGGTAGCCTCATTGAAAGATCATAAAAAAATATGAAAAGTTTCAATATAATCTTGATTATCTGGTATATGTGCTAAGACACAGAGACAAATTTTGTCATTTGCAAAATCGATTTGTACGACTTTATATTGGTTTTCTTAACAAAATTCGGTTAATACAACTGATTTTAAGTTGCACCACAAAAAAACATTTGAAATCTCATTTGAATATGTTTGTACTGACCGAATTTATTGGTTGTAGCCTCCAAAATACACTTTTCAATTCGTTTTGCACTTTATTTTTCTGTGAGAACCGATTGATTTGAAACATCTTCACAAAATTCAGAATAATTTAAATCTAAATTAAAACTAGTCCGTTGATATTTTGCTTCATCTTCTTTTAGTTTTTCCTTCATAAGGAAAGGTATATTTAAATATGTAACTCTATGCCAAGTTTATGTACTTTTAGTTTTATGAAAATCTACCAACTTTTCTATTTTTTTTTTTTTTGGAACTCAAACAAAAGATTTTCTAAGTTTATTTCAAAATCATGTTACTTTTGTACTTTAACAATTGTCTGTTACTATTTACCATTTCAAATGAATTGAGAATGAGTGGTAAGAAAAACTAAAGAAAATTATATTAAAAAAAAAAAAACGTTAGAATAACAAAATAAATAAAGAAATCGAATGAAAAACCCCAGAGATTGTTACTAATACTCGTACATACATAATGCACTGCAGTTTTCACTTAGACAAACAAAAACTGTGACAGTGGAACAAGATTTGTTTAAATATTTAAATTAGAATGCAACATTTTTAAAAATTTTAAAGTTTTTAATAAAATCTTAAAAAAACGAACGTCAAAGTACTTCAAACATTGTGCACGAGTTGCTTTTGCATACTGATAAAATTTATTTATATTGTTGGCTCATTAACAATTAAAATTTTGCTATATAAACAAACAACTTAATAGTATTTACAACTTAGGCTATCAAAAAATAAAAGTGTGTATAATAAGGCGGGTCGATTTAAAAATTGCTCAACGTTCAAGGAAAATCGTATTCTAGGAATCAAAATATGAAACTTTGCCGAAGGAACCATACCTCTAAAACGGATTCTGATGTCCCGACTTTTGACCCGTAGGGTCAAATTTTGAAAAATCCCACTTTGATATTTCAGAAAGTAGGAGGAATCTCTCCAAGATTATGGGAGCTACTTCTTCTTCGGGAGACGCGCTAGCAGATTAATGCATAAATCATCATTCTAGGTTCCCGTTAAGGTGTTAAAATTGAAGTTGAAAGAGGGCCTTTTTAGCCGTATTTTTATAGCAAAATGGACAAATCTGGGGATTGAGATATTTCAAAAAGTAGGAGGAGTCTTTCCATATTTCTTCTCCGGAAGACGTTCTAGCAGATGAATGCATAAATTATATTCGATTGGGTTGGACTCGATTGGGGCACTCTAAATGGATCAAAGTGGAATTTTTCAAAATTTGACCTTACGGGTCAAAAGTCGGGACATCAGAATATTGTTCCTTCGGCAAAGTTTCTTATTTTGATCCCTAGAATACGATTTTCCTTGAACGTTGAGCGATTTTTTTGCCTCCATACAAATCGACCCGGCCTAGTGTATAAAAAGTTAATTACTTTGTTAATACGACAAAACTGTAATTGAAAATTAGCCAAAAATAGAAATATTTTTTTGTATGTGTAAAATCTATTTTTAATAATGTGATGTCTGTGTTGTTCCACTGTTCAAACAACAATTGAATTTTGTTTGTTTTCAGTATATTTTCGGTTCATTTATTTTCAACTGAAATACTTTTGCAGAGTTAAAAAAAAAACTTCTTATGTTTGAAAGGGTCTCAATGTTAACAATTGCTTGAATATTGCTTAAGATTTGTTTTCTTTATTTTTAAGTTATCCTCGTTTTAGTATTAGAAAAAAATTGTGCGAGTAAGTAAAACAAACTTAAAAATGTATTAACCCTTTTTATGGCATGGCACAAATAGTGAATTTTTAAAAACTAATGTTATTTTTAGGATAATGACCAAACGATATACGTACTCAAATGAACAAATTCCTAAAAATTTATTCAACAAAGTTTAACATTCAGAGCTTAATGTTTAAGGCCTTTTTTATTTAACACAAACATTTAATCCAAATGCTTATTAAAAAAAAACTCACTCTAATTAATTTTAGTTCAAATTTAGCCAACTTATTATAGGAAACTGTAAAACTACAATAAATTGTGTAAGTTTACTGAAAGAAATTTGATTACACACAAAATGTGTATATTTACACTGGCAATTTATATACTGCGTTTTTACATTATGCATTATTTTACCATTTTTGTGTGTAAATATTCAAAAAAAAAAAAAAAAAAATGCTATATTAAGTCCCATATAATAAAAGAAAGGAAATATTAAATTTAGTAAAATCCATGATTTTTCCGGCCTCGCTTTTTCCGTTTAGGATAACCCAAAAATGATAACCAAACCTTATTAATCTAAATTTTCTATATTTTAACCAACTTTTAATATGAAACTGTACTATTAAGTATATATTGGGTAAATTGGTCTCCGAAAGTGTAAAAATAATAATTACACTTATAATGCGTAATTTTCTTATTCTTTTTTTTTTTAAGAGAAGCAACGTTCAGGAAATTTTTCCTATTTATTAATGTGTTGCTTTCATTGGAAACGGGTCAGTGGAGAGATGAAAGGTGGGGAAAGGCTTCAAACATGGCAATACTGTAATTGAGCGAGCTGATAAGTCTTAGAACAGTTGTTGCTCGCCACCCCATATAGAGTTGGTGAACTTATTGAAGCTTTTTTTGGTGCATAGCCCTGATTCATTTTTTTACTTCGGTGGCGTTAAGTGCTATGGGAACACCGAAAGAGTGCGCTGCGATACATATGAGGGATAGAAAACTCATATATTTTATTTTTCTTAATATATGTTGTCGTCACCGGGAATTGAATCCGGGACCATCTGTGCAACAGTCCAACGCGCTAACCATTACACCAAAGCTCCCACAAAATGTGTATATTTACACTAAAAATAGTCAAAAGTTTTGTAGTCAAAAATTCTTAGACTCTGAGTGATTGACGACTAAATTTTAATGGCTGCGTATTTTCTGACCAAGCTATCCATGCCATGAACTTTTAACATGCAATTGGTCTTAAACTGTTTAAGACTTCCCAAAAATATTATATTTTTCCTTGATTAAACTCTATGTAATTTTTTTAAACTTTTTATTTTTTAATTAAAAGTAGTATTTATTCGACCTTTCAGTTTTAATAAAATAAAAATGCTCGAGCTCGAGGCCTTTTTATTATTTTATTTATATGAGATATTTTGCCTAAATGTATCCACTGGCTTCTACTTTTAATGCCAATATAATGATAAAGTGACGAGGGCCTTTCAAATAAAAATTCCAACCAAGGTCTCTGCCACCTTGGGACCTGACCTACATGCCACCTGGAACCACATTTCTCCACAAGGCAACGTCATAATAGGGCTAAGAATTAAAATTTTATAATTTTTCAACTTCAAATCTTTACATTCTTATAACCAATTAACAGTTAGGGGTTAAAATGTACATCAAGTACTTTTAATTTCAAGAGGTGTGTGTGCTCCGAAATTTGTGTATGTGTAATAAGGTCCTTCAAAATCGAATGAAGAAGCTAAAGGTAATCCGACTTGTGTTATTCACGGCTGCATCATTCAGTATGAGTAACACTTACATATGACCCTAATTTTAGCGAAATTAAATGACGTTTTTAGGTCACTAAAAATTTAAATAATATTGTATGGAAATTTACATTCAAATTAAAAATAAAAAGTTTACAGGACTTCTCTTTGAATTCTGAATCACAATTTCATTACGGTTAAGATTGTAGACCAAATATTTAATAAATTTTTAACGTTTTTCAAGATATTACCGTTTTTTAAAGAGCGAGTGTGCACGTAAAAGTAGTATATTATATTAATTTAATTCTCTTCCTTAAAGCCGAGGATATAAATAATGGCATACCTGTTGCACGAAGGATAACGATTTTTTTTTTTATCATTTTAGATAATGGACCAATTTTTTAATTTAAATACGTTTTAGAAAAAAGACTTCATATAGATAACGTTTTTTGACAGATTAGAAATTCTACGGAGTAAAAGTTTTATAATATAAGACGACAAACTACAACAATTTTGTGCGCCCCGCTAGGCTAGTTGATAGCGTGCTGGTTTATCAGTGCAGTGGTCGTGGGTTCGATTCCGGTCTGTTTTCTGTTTTCGCTACAACGCGCCGAAAGCCATATTAGCCAGTGCTCGGTTAAGGTAATAGGATAGAATTTATAATTATATGATTATTAATAAATTAAATAAAAAATACAAAATCTTTCAAAAAATTGAATCCGGATTATCACGAAATCCGCCATTTTATTTAAAAATCTAGCTTTTTAATTCTAATTATCGCCAAAATATTTTATAGATTTGATGTATCGCGTTGCATAGTATTAAATTTATTATAATTGATTTTTAAAAATTTTAACATAAAGCACTGCTCAAAATTATAGTCCACTTACTTATTTGAATTTTGTTGTTGGAATATCTCGTTAACGACTTATTAGAAAATTATAACTTTTGGTACTTAAAAACACAATTTTATTGAGAATTTTAAAATGCAGATACTTATTTATTTCCTTAACTTTGAAGAAAAAATTGCTAATAGGTCACCTTACCTATAAAAATTAGTGTGTCAAAATTATAGCGCACTTTTTTTAAAATCTTGCAAAAACAACTCAAAAATATGGTGAAACAATTCGATATTTTGATTTAAATTTATTATTAAGCTTGTTTTTAGTACTTAAAATAGTTTTCACCATCAATTTCGGAAATTTGTAGAAAAATTCTCATAAATAATATAACTGCTCTAAGTTTTTATTTGAAAAGTGTGCTTTTGTCATAAATCAAATATTTGAACAAATTTTGAAAATAGATTTTTATTTATTTGATATCAGATTATCTTTACTATTCGTATATTAGATTTATTTTTATGTTTCCGATAAAATTAGTGATGCATCTAGCTGAAAATATGATATATTGCGGTTCTGAAATGTTTAGCTCCAAAATACAATATTTATATTGTATAATCAAAAATGAGATGAAAGTATTGATGTCCTATGAAGCAATAACAAAATTTATCATCATGTACTGATAAAGGCAGAGTTAAGGCAGAATTAGTTCGTACGTTCTGTTCTGTTACGAATCAGCTGTTTTGTTTCTGTTCAATTGAAAGTCTGTATGTGTGGTTAGTTTTCACTTTTTCGTTCTGTTCTGTTGCGGACAAATCTGTTGAAAATAGAATTCAACGTTAAGTGACAGCCTAAAGTGCGTATGTATTAGTTTGTTGTCAAATCTTTTTCTCAATATTTGAATCAGGGATGATAAAGTTGGTACTATAGTACTTTTTATGGTACTATTTGAACCTCAAATGTACCATGATACTCCTATGACTCATTTAGCACGATTTAAAAATTTTTCTATGTATGAATTTCTTGGTCCCTTTAAAATTCAAAAGTAATGAGTGACAATGTGAAAGTACCTCTAAATTTTCCATTCAAATTGGTGTATAATGCACTGTATATTATTAGAATTCATTGTAGTGTCTGGTGCATAAAATATAACGTCATATTTGTCTACCAGACGCTAAGAGGTGAACAATATTTAAAATTCACCGCAAATTCTTTTTTCTCCACAAACATTTTTTTTCACCTCAAAAATAGTTTTGTTACCTAAAAAATGTTTTTCACCACACAATTTATTTTTTTACATCCAAAAAAGTTTTTCACCTCAAAATTTTGTTTCCACCTCTTAACATATTTTTTTTTTAATATATTTTTTTTTGTTTCATTTGTAATTGTTCATTTTGGAGGGTAAAAAGATAAAAATTGGTAAAACCAAATTTATACATGCACTTGTTGTTTGTTAATTTATATTTAAAATTTTTTTTTTTTTACTTTGGATGCCGAAAAAGTACTATTTTATATGCAGGTTGGTACTATTTTAAAATCGCATTTATCATCCCTGATTTGAATGTTTTTGGTTAGATTTTCTTTTACTTTTTAACAGCTGATTCATTTCACAGAAAAAGTAATTACAAAATATTACCTACAGAACAGAACGGCACAGAACGGCAACAGAAAGTAACAACTTTTAAGTACTTTTTTCACAAAAAATATGTAATTTGCTTTGGGTAGTGTTTACAAGGCTATACGCTATGAGACTTAACGATATCAATGTCAATAGCGCGGATACACCTAGGGCTAGCATTTATATTTCGGTTGACATTCAAAGTTAATTGACATTGATTTTTTCAATAAACTTTGAACATCAGCAATTAATTCAAAGCCATCTTTCATTACTTTCGCCACATTTTGATAATGATTTTGAATAAAGTTCGGCCATAGTATTTCGGAGCCAAAACTGCTGGACCGCAATATATCATATTTTAAGCCAGATGCTTCCCTTAATTTTGCTAAAATATAAAATAAATCTAATATACGAATAGTAAAGACGATCTGATATCAAGTAAATAAAATTTTGTTTTCAAAATTTGTTCAAATATTTGTATTATGACGAAAACACGATTTTCCAGCAAAATTTTATGAAAATTTTACCACAAACTTCTGAAGTTTATGGTAAAAACTAAAACACAAGCTAAATAATAAATTAAAATCAAAATACCAAACTATTTCTCCATTTTTTAATTTTTATACTTAAGATTTATAGGAGAGGTCACCTAATTGCAATTTTTTCCTTTAAAGTTTCCGACGTTTAGAATTTTGAAGAGCCCTAATGTGTAAGATAGTTTTTCTTTAAATTTAACTATACCAACTAAACATTGCACATAATTTGAACTTTTGTCGAACTTCCGGTCAAATCTTAATGCAAATAATCTTCTTTTTTTAAAGCAGTAAATGTGGAAGATGTTTTATTTGTATTTCAAGGTACTCCAAGAAGAAATATATAACATTAAACTTATTAAACAATAATATAATGCAGTGGTTATGGGATCCTTGAAATCAAGATTCTTTCGGAAAAGGGACCTATCACTGGACACGTCACATGACCGGTTCATTGTGAAAGGGACTGGTCACGGTACCGGGGTTTTTATGTGAAATGGACCGCTCACTTTAACATAAGCTTGACCGAGGAGGGGTTAAATTGCCACAGGACCGGTGTAACACACACAACTAACTCCAAAGAACATATCACGGGACTGACTCAAAATAATATATCCTGGAACAATCGCCAAATAACATATCACATAACCACAGGACTTTAAGGCAATATTTTTTAGCCAGGACTAATATTTTCCGACTTGCAAAGACACTTTTAAACCGGTAACGTAATAAGTACTTTAGGAACCGAACTTATTTTCACCTACCACAGGCCTGGTAATTTCAAACCCATCACGTGATAAACAGATCAAGAGGTGGTAACTTAGGTATCCGCTACTGTTTTCACCTACCACAGTACTAGTACTATCAATCTAATCACGTGATAGAGACTTTTAAACCGATCACTTTTAAACCTTCACCTACAACAGGACTCATACTTTTAGACCCATAACTTGATAGAAACTTTTAAGCCGGTCACGTGGTAGGTATTTTAGAAAGAGGTCCTCTTTTTACCTATCATATGATAGGTATTTTAGAAAACAATCCTGCTTTCACTTATCGCAATTCCCAACTAACTCCTTTTTCTCCACAGTGTAGTGTCTAATTTCAACAAATTAAAGTTTGTCTGAATTTTTGAAGTTTGAAAAAAAAGTTTTTTTAGAAACTCCATCTCTTACATTTAAAAATTAGTGTGACTGTAATTTTTAAAATAGAAATGATGCAGTGAAATTTACAAAATTCTCAATTATTCTAATTTTATACTTTTTTAGTTGATTTGTGCTTTAAGGTATTCGTAATTATTTGAATTTTTAAATAAATATTAACCTTGTTAATTTCTTTTCAAATCGTTTTATTAATTTAATAGTTAATTTGGTAGTTCTTGAAAATTTTCGTAAATATATTTCACCCTAATTTTAATACCTTCAACAAAACTTTGAGTGTTTATGTGTGTATCTCTTATATGTGTGAATAATTTAAGTTTTCTACATGGCTTACAACTTTAAGCAATATGTTTGTCTAAAACTCCTTGATTCCTTTTTATTTTCTTTCCCTGTTATTTATAAAGAAAAGCGGTTATATTTATATGGGTTTGAAATAAGCACAAAAAAAAAACAATCCACTCTTCTTATTTTTAATGTTACAATTGTTAGTGAATTATTTGCCCAAGGGAATGCTTAAGTTTTCATTGTTGTTTGCTAAATTTACTAAAGGTATGTACAATAATGTTATGTATAAAGATTACAATTTTATTTCTCTGTTTTTCTTACTTAAATTTATGTATTTATTATCGAAAATTCATCGATTTATGAAAACAGCTAGAAATGAGGATAAATGTTTGTTTAAAGCAAATTATTGCACAACATTATTGTTGGAAATTAAGTGGATACAAATCAGAAAAATTTTGATTAAAAATTTAGAAGATTGCTTAATCTTATATGAGATTTTGAAATGATGTAATATTCCTTGCAAATAATATTTAGTATACGCCATGTATTATCACTTTTAAATAAAACTGCGTTTAAAATTTGTTAAGACATATTATCTCTTGATATAAAGATTTAACATTTTTAACGATTTTAGTCAAATGTTTAGAAAGTAAATGTATTTTAAAACAGTTTATTCAAAATTTCAAATTACTCTTTCCAAAAAAAAAAAATCAAAGTCAGTTTTATAGAGATATATGACAAAATCAACTATTAGTTTGACTTTTTCAGAAATTTCACATTCAATAACTATCGTTTGTCAATATTAAAATCCCAGTTTTAAAGGTGTTTTTTGCTCTTTTTTAAAAGAAGGACAAAAAAGAACCTTACCTTGAGGAGTTAGAGGGTTTACATATTCTACAAAAATGATTGATTTTGGTGTATTCAGGAACTAATAGTAAAATTTTAGCATTTTAACCCGTTAAATCCCTGTTTTAATGGTGTTTTTTGCTCTTTTTTAAATAAGGACAAAAAAGACCCTTATTTTGAGGAGTTAGAGGGTTAACATATTTTACAAAAATGTTCTCCTTAACATTTTACATAAATTTGCTGAACACACCATATACTTTAAACGTAAGCTTTACTCGGTTTTCTTCACCGATTGACAATACAAAATTTGCATTTGGGGAAACTTTACCTCCCCCTAAAAGGAAACCCAGATGTAAGCTTTCAAAACGACGATACACGTCTTTTTTTTGTCTCTTCTATCAAAATTTATAGGTCGGACCTTGTAATTTTTTTTTTGTGTTGTACAGTGTAATGGATCCAAAATATCGTCAAATATAAATATTATCTGGTCGGACACTATAAATGAAGTTGTACTCGTAATACATGAATTTTTTATGGTTGTCATTGAATGAATGAAATAGAACACTGTTTTAATTTGAATGACATGAAACGGAACGGGGACACGAGTGGAATGGAACGTGGAACGAGTGAAATTGTAACACTAACTACAACGAACAAAACGGAATCTCGACAGTCTGAATTTTGATATATATCTACTTAAACATATTTTTATTCATTGTTTTTTCTGTTTCAGTGATTTATATTTTTAAATTTTTAAATATTTTGGTCACTTTATTGAAATATTTTAGACACCTTGGTGACGGGTTAGGTTATGCAACTTAAAATAGGGTTTGGGCCAATCAAACAATCAAACAACCAAAAAATTTTACTTTGGTGCTTTTACTTAAGAATATATGGTGGGTTTAGTTTTTCAAAAAATGTGAAATTGAGTGAAAACTTAAGTTAGCTTCAATATATGCTACTTAAACTCAACGCACTCCTACTAATTCCATACCTGTTGCTTTCTTCCAATTGAACTGTCCAGCTAAAAAGGAACAATATCGCAACAATGTCAAACGAACATATTTAATATCCTGTACGATGATAACAAAAAATGGAATAGCTTTTCCAATGTTTCCAAAAAGTGGGCGAAGTGGGCGTTAGTAAACCATGTACCATAATTTAAACGAAGTTCGCATATAAAGGCTGATTTTTTAAATGCTTTCGGATTTGATTTAAAAAAAAAACACATAAAATTTAGAGAAATGTATGAAATCTTTATTTGAGTCGATAGAACGATCTATATTAATCAATGATTTCATGTAAATGTTGACCGCAGCTACGCCTCAAATGGTTCATACGCTGAGTCCAATTTTGGCATACTGTCTCCAACATATCGGCCGGTATCTCACGAATAAATTCTTCTGTATTAGCTTCCAGTGCGTCAACCGTTGTGAGCTTTTCCCTATAGACATGAGCTTTAACATAGTCCCACAAATATTCTCCAAAAGGCGATATAGGCGGTCAATAGACCGGCCCCAAACTTGAAATAAACTGTTCGCCGAACTCGCCTCACAATTAGGCCATTGTTTAACGTGCTGTGGGGCATGCGGCACCATCTTCTTGAAACCACATGTCACCCAAGTCCAGCTCTTCCATTTGTAATTATCGCACGGTAGCGGTAGCGGTCGCCATTCACAGTAACGTTCCTGAGTTCGTCGTCTTCGAAAAATTACGGTCCAATGATGCCACCGGCCCATAACTCACACCAAACAGTGCATTTTTCGGAATGCATTGTCAGTTTTTGCAATGCTTCTGGCTGCTCTTCACACCAAATACGGCAATTTTGCTTGTCCACGTATCCATTCAACCAGAAAAGACCTTTGTCCTTTGTCGCTGATCTTCGTTGGATCTTCATCCAACTTTTCCAGCGCCTATTTACCAAAAGTGAGCCGTTGTCAATTCTTGCACCAGCTATATTTGAAAAGGTTTTACACCCAAATCCTTCTGCAAATTTGGAGCAACAGAGGCCAAATAGCTGCGAGCGGCGCCGAATCGATAATTCACGGTCATCAACAACACTGGCGGATATAGCTGCAATATTTTCCTCTGTCTGCACTCTACGTATGCGTGTTGGTGGTTTAATGTCCCATAATATAAATTTGGTGCGAAATTTAGTCACAAAATTCCGAATAGCCGCCTCACAACGTCGTCCAAACTAACCATAAATTGGAAGAAGTGCACGATGCACTTTCGTAAGCGAGCATGAATTTTGATAATAAAATTCAATAATCTGCAAGCGTTGTTCGTTTGTAAGTCGATTCATGGTTAAATTATAGACCAAACTGATCATGTTTAACAGTAACATGTTACACAAAAATGCCAAAAATAGGTTTGTCAAAAAGAAAGTTCCTTAAAAATCACCCTTACTAGAAATTTGACTATATGAATATATTTTTTTTTATGGGAAATAAAAAAAAAATAATTTTTTTAAAAAAATTCTAGTTTTGGATTTTTAGTGTAATACAAAACCTAATTCATTTAAAAATTTGCCAACACTCTTTTTGGCCATTTAAAAAGAAAGGTTACATGTTTTTTTTTTATCAGTCCAGAAAGTTTCATCCTTGTATTAGATTCGGAGAAAATATTCATTGAATATTGTTCTTCATAATTATTTTAATATTTCTACACTTAAAAAAATAAGTAAGTATAAAAGTTAGTAAAACGTATACTATTTTTCAGCAAATTTTTTGCTAAAATAATGTTTTTAGTTAAATTTTTCGTTATTCTCGTTCAGCACTTTAGTGTTTTGAACTACTGTTTTACTAATATTTTACTAATTTATTTTGCCAAACAAATTAAGCTAATAATAATAAGCACATTAATAGTGTGAACGACAACCAGATTGAAAAATATTCGCAGAACGAAGAAGATGTCGCGGCATGTTAAGGTGTAGTAGAGAAGGGAAAATGATACTAAAAAGTACAACACTTATAAAACATATAAAAAATCAACCATGGAAGATTGTTGTATCTCTTTTTCATATATAATACAAAATTGCAGATTAAAACAACTTAAATTTTGTGTTGTCACCGGCTTGTGAAAGTAATTGCTTCAGTTGAACTAACCGAACTTTGTTGTACAAACCAATATTCAGTTGTACCAACCGATTTCAGTCGTAATAACAGAATTTCAGTTGAGAAAAAGCAAAACTTTTCTCTTTGTGTAGCTTATACATAAAAGTACTGAAATATGTATGAATAACAATATTCAACTAATATTTTCTCCAAAAATAATACGAGTTATACTATAAAACTGTCTGGAGCGATAAAAAACATTTTACCTTTAATAAATAAAAAAATTTTTTTTTGATAATTTTCATTATTCTAAACATTTGGAACTTTGTAGTTTTGAATTTTTTTTTTAAGAATTAATTTTTTTTTTTAATATATTGACTTAGTCAAATTTGTATCATTTGCCAGATTTGGTTGAATAATAATAAATAATATACAAAAAGTGAAAATTTTTAAAAATTGTTCCATTATTTCTTTGGCTCTTATATGTAGGAGAACATACACGGTTAGTTTGGCATTGCTACGATTGCTAGGCATTTAGCTTGGAAAGCACCATATGTGGCTAAAGAAAGGTTTATCGTATTAATGTCAAACTTACAGAATTTTTTTTTTTATTAATTAATAATCATATAATTACAAATTATATACTATTACCCCAACCGAGCACTAGCTACTGTGGCCTTTGGCGCGTTGAAGAGAAAACAGACCAGTGCCTCTGGTGGGAATGGAACCCACGACCCCCGTACTAATAAGCCAGCATGCTACCAACTAGCCTACCGGAGCTCACATAGAATTTATTGTACTCTATGAGTATTGGTTAAATAGTGTGTATAGCAAATATTAGCTTAAAAGTAAATATTTGTATTACGTATACTTAATATTATTAATATCACTGTTAATAATACGTATACGTACAGTGCCACTGGGCGAAACATTTAAATATTTGCGATACACAAATTGAGTCGTTTTTCATGCAGAAACTTTCTGAGTCGATTGTATGTGTCAATTTCTGTAAATTATTCTGTATGTGGCACAGTCAAGCCGTTTTGTATGGAATTATAGATTTCTTTTATTCAGTATAAATAAAATGTAATAAATAATATAAAAGTTAAACAATTTAGCAGCAATTTTAAATGTTATTTATCTATATGAAATGTCATTTTTAACACTTTAGTCATATATTTCATAATATTTAAAGACCTGTAGAAAATGTCACCTACATTGGGTAAAGTTAATGTAGTAATATTTACATATTTACAACAATTTGTAAGTGTACACTTTAATTTGCATATAAATGTGTGTGTGTGTGTGTTTGTATGTGTGTCTATAAAAACAATACATAATTTACAAGTACCGATTAAACAACTGATACGAATATGACAGAGAGAAGAGTAAATGAAAAAAGGTGTTAATTTCATTTGCATATACAACAAATTAATACAAAAACAACAGCAACAAAATGCAATATGTACGGAAAATGCAAAAAATCAACAATCAACAGCAGCAAAAAGATTTCCATGCAACAAATAAATTGTCATTGTATAAGTACCAAAAATGTACCATTTGTATGTAAAAAGTATTTAAATGACGCAATATACAAACAACACTTACACTTACAAACATACACTTACTTACACACCCATACACACACAGAAGCAATCGTGCACTTGTACACAAATGTCTACTAAAAACTACATGAACTTCATCATGGAGAGTGCATCAGTCACAACACAACACGTAGAATATATTTATATTGTATGTAGTCGTAAAGTATTAAAACCAAAAAGCAACATACAAGCTCTTCACTATGGAACAGAAATTTAAGAAAATTCTAAAATATACTTTAGAGTATATTACAAATTCCAATAAATATGGATTTTAAGGTCCTTGATAAAGAAACCGAGTTTTAAGAAAAAAAGTGTTATTGGAATTTCTTATATCATAATTACTAAGGCGGGTCGATTTAAAAATTGCTCAACGTTCAAGGAAAATCGTATTCTAGGGATCAAAATAAGAAACTTTGCCGAAGGAACCATACCTCTAAAACGAATTCAGATGTCCCGACTTTTGACCCGTAGGGTGAAATTTTGAAAAATCCCTTATATGTTTCCCATAGCACTTAACCACACCGAAGTAAAATAATGAATCAGGGCTATGAAACGAAAAGCTTCAATAAATTCGCCAACTCTACATCAGGTGGCGGCCAACGACTGTTCTAAGACTTATCATCTCGCGCAAATTACATTGTTGCCATGTTTGAAGCCCTTCATCTTTCACCACCTTTCATCTCTCCACTATCCCCTTTCCAAAGAAAGCAGCACATTAATTAATAGGAAGAATTTCCTGAGTGTTGCTTCTCTTTAAAAAAAAATGTGGCCGAGCGTTGTCATGATGGAAGATTATGGCCTCGTGTCTGGTCGAATATTCTGGTCGTTTTCCGTTGATTGCTCTCTTAAAACGAATCACTTGTATTCGGTACAGGACCCTGTGATCGTCTGACCCGATTTCAACAGCATATAATACAAAACACCCTTCTGATCCTACCAAACACAGAGCATTACCTTGGAGCCATGGATATTTGGCTTCGGCGTTGATTTGGCTATTTGGCCGAGCTGAACATATGACTTTTTGCGCTTGGGGTTATCGTAATGTATCCATATTTCATCACCAGTAACATCTTTTTGTAGCGTTCAAGTAGCATTTCCGACATGCAAAATCACCTTTCAACGTCTTTCGGCTTCAATTCATATGCGACCCAATTTCCCTGCTTTTGAATGCATCCCAATGCTTTTATACATAGGGAAATGGCTTGCTGTGTGACTCCCAATGATAATGCATGCATTTGACAACAATCTTCGTGGAGTAATGCTTCCAATTCCTCATCTTCAAACTTTTTCGCGTGACCAGGCCTCTCATTGTCTTCTGTGTCGAAATCACCACTTTTGAATCGCGCAAACCATCGTTCACAAGTTTTTTGAGTTGATGCATATTGACCGTAAGCTTCTACCAACAATCGATAACTTTCAGCAGCCGTTTTCTTCAAATGAAGAAGGTATCAATCAGTCCCCCCCGAAAAACATCTTTTTTAGGCACAAAATTCGACATTATTATAGCGATTGAAAAAAATGTGTGTTTACACTTTGGCGTCTATCGAATACTGAATTATAATGAGAGATGTTTACCCTACAAAAAAACATATTTGTTATTATTGACATAAACCATATGTGATAGTTTAGCCATATGTTGTCCAAATCGACATTATTAAAATGTATACCCAAGATAAATTCTCTTTAAATTATCAGAAATTTTACAAATTTCTTCCGTAAAACAATAAATTTTCCTACCCCATAGTGTATTCATTCATCATAGAGGTATGCACTGTACGTGGAGTAAAGGATAAGTATGAGAACGATGATGATGATGATGATTGTTGAAGAGATACTAATGTATATGACATGGAAAAACAAATATGTACAACAACAACAACAACAACATGCAAATAGAAATGAATTATTTGTAACAACAAAAAGATGGGAGTCAACAAAGATGTTCATAATTTATGATCAAATAGTTATGTTATGAAGGAATATATGGAAAATATATACTAGTGTCTACTTGTACATAATTCCAAGTTAAGTTCATACTTCACCATAAGAGCACACAACAAGAACAAATCATTTTATAATATGACCACAAAGTTGAAAAATACTTGCCGAGATTTAAAACAAATATTTAAGCGCCATCTATTGTATATGAATGGGGTAAGGAGATTAGAGATTAATGAAATATTTTGAAATACAATAAGATACAGTTTTTAAAGCTACACTACACTGCGGGAATTAGCTGCATGATATAAATGTATTTTTACGTTAGATCTATGCATTGTCACTGGAACTCGTCCATTGAAACGGTACCGTGAAATAACTCCCAAATGAAATAAGTCCCAATGAAATAACTTCCAATGAAATAAGTTCAAAAAAAAATTAAATGAGTCCCAATTTTAATAAATGAAATAACCTCTAAAGAAAAATTAAATAAGCCCCAACCTTTGGGAGTTATTTCATAGTCGTTTTATTCGCGTCCTGCGGCGCATTACGCGAAATGCGACCTCGCCGCAGGACGCGAATCGTACGCACCGCTTTCCAGAGGTGGCATGTCATAACGTCCAATGACATAATGTCCATGGACGTTATGTCACTCGAAAAGTGTCATAATGTCCATGGACTTTATGACATTTTGGAAAATGTCGTAATGTCCATGGAGGAAAAAAACCCCTAAGAGCGGCCAAAGGCAGCCACACAGAAAAACTTGTTTTTACAAATTAATTGGTGTCTTAAAAATATAAAATTTCAACGGATTCGATATCTGATTTGAAAAACAAGTTTTTCCTCCTTAGAACGCGGCAGGCGGCTTCGTAAAACACGTATATTATTTTCTTCCTCTAGCTTCCGTATTTTTTAAATAAATTTGATTTTCGACTTTTACGTATAACACTTTACTATTTCTTCTTTTGCCAGTCATTATTTCAAAATCAAGATTTGCCATTATTTTGAATCACTTTAATACCGATCTTTACTTACCAAAATTCTAGCAAGAACTGCGTTCCTTTTGGTAAAATAACTCAGTGTATTGCTATTATTTACTTTACGACAATTTTAAGAACCGTTACAAATGCATAAAATTTACCAAAATGTAATTTTAATAGAAATGAAATAACTTCCAACAAAAATGAAATAACTCCCAACAAAAATGAAGTAACTCCAACCGATAAAATCACTTTTGAAAAAGAAAATGAAATAAGTCCCAACAAAAGTGAAATAACTCCCAATGCCAAAAATGAGTGAAATAACTCCCAACAAAGCCTGGTTGGGAATTATTTCATTTGGGAGTTATTTCATAACGAAATAATTTCTAACAGAAGATTGTGAAATAAATCCTACCGCATTGGCAGTTATTTCATAGTTAAATAAATCCCAATTTATATGGAAACTTTTTGCGAGTTATTTCATTTTTTTTTTTTTTTTTTTGGGAGTTATTTCATTTGGGAGTTATTTCACGGTACCCATTGAAACTTTTCATTAAATTAATGAAATTTTTCATAAAATTTTACGAAAAATTGCATATTATTTATTAAAAATTTCATAGTTTCAAGTTCTAATATATAAAACAACTTTTTTAAGTGTATTCTAATAATTTTCTTGACACTTAAAACGCCATAATTTTGGTGAATTTAAAGAAACATTATTAACGCGAATGTATTAAGCATTCTCAAACATAGGCTAATATATACAAAAAAGGTTATTCATATCACCAAAAAATTTTTTTAAATATTTGACTTCAAAGTGTCAGCAAATTTTGAATTTAAAAGCTTAGTAAGCTTGTTTAGGATAGGGTTTTCTGCTTTTCTTAAAAAGCTGCTGATTTTTAAATGAATTAAAGCCATACACAGAAAAAAAAAATTCCCTACTTTTTTCAATTAAATCGGTTTGTTGAAAAAATATTATAATATAAAATTATAAAATAAATTATAATATAAATTATCTCAAAAAACAAATTCTTTGATTTCAACAAAAATCCTAATTACTGCAAAGAAAAAATCCTAAACATTTTTTTTAAGTATAAATAAATCTGCTAACTATATGAGAATTTCAAGCTAAAAAATTATAAAATTCAAGCTATAAAAAAACATTTGGTATGGCAACAACACTATCCAATTTGGTTTTGAAAAATTGAAAATAATTCAATTAAAAGTTATCAATTTCTAATCGAATTAGCAATTTTAGTTGTTGGCGAAATTTCAGCAATTAAAGTTATTGAATCTGCGCTTTTTGTGATTGAAGTGGGTTTTTATTTTTTTTTTTTTTTTGGTGATACAATTAATACACTTACTTTTATTTTTCAACAATTTACTATTCAATTTAAGTAGTTCACGTACCTGAAATGAAAAATAAAAAATAATGTTATTGTATATCAGCATTGAAAAATATACTTAATAGTGTTTTTTTAACATAAAATTATTGTTAATTGTACTCATTGACTTGTCCTAGAAGTGAATGAATTGTCCCGAAAGGACATTTCACTGAATTAATTTCAAAGAAGATGGCACATAACCGGCCCAACTTTATTTTTTAACCCTCGCCTTAACAAAGCATTTTATGTACATCGTTTACTAATTAATACCCACCAGGTGACCCTGTACTTCTATCCATAAAAATGTTAAATAAAAATCTTATCATATTTTTAGAAAAATTCTAAAGAACTCAACAATTTGTTCCGTGAGTCAAAATTTTCTCTAGAGCGGAACAAAACCGGGTGGGTATTGGTAAGGCGAAAGTTGTATTTGCAGCATTTTAATGATACGTTCTGGTTTTTACTCTTCTACCTGTCACGGGACCTGTCACAAGGTGGTATTTTCAGGCCTGTCCTAGTTTTGCTAGTTCTTTTATTTCCCATTCCCCTTTCACCGGTCACGTGGCAGGTCAGAGGATAGATTCTTTCAGACCGGTTCTATTTTCACCGGTCACAGGACTGATACGTCCTTTCCCACACGGTAATTATATATATACCTATTATAACAACATTTTAAGATTGATGTTGAACAATTAAATGCCAGAAAACAGAGTCTTCAAATTATTTAAAAAAAAGCTTTTTCTTCTAAATATTAACAATTTCAAGTTTTGTGGTAAGCATTGAGATATTTATTTAAAACTTTCTTTGTTAAAAAAAAATGTAAAGTAACTTTTGAACCAATTTCATTAAATCATTTTTTAATTATCAATAACATTATCATAATTATGAATGTCGGAGTATACCTTGCTAATTTAGAAATTATCCATATACTTTAACAAGAATCATTATAATTTTCACTTTCATTATTAACAATTATTTTACAAAATTATGACAGTTAATCGATCATTGTTTGAAAATTCAACACATTTCAGTTGGACATCAATCATTTGATATTTGAGTGGTAACAATGTCGTCATTATGTCATATATTTTGCACAAAAAACGTTTGAAACTTTTTTTGTTATTTTCAGTTTAAACAATTAATACAACACGCAACATTCATATACATAGAGAAACAATGCAACAAATATTTGTTGTTATGCTTGTATAAACATTTTTGTACATTGCATGTTGACTGGGTAAAGTAAAATTAGACAAAATAATATCTTTTTCAAATATGTTGGATACGCTACAAAAATATAAAAAGTTTGATATACCCAGCAAAACCACACATTACCAAATAATGGGTAAAGTAATGTATCACTCATTACAATACACCTTACTTCACTGATGAATTTTACAGGCGTTGAGCCTAAAAGTAATGGGTGTACCCATTACTTTGTAGGGGTAAAGTAACTGGTTACTTATGTGGTTACATGGTGGGAAAAGTAATGGGTCTATAAATAGATTCTCACAAAAAAAAAAAAAACAGTATTAAAAAAAATTATTACAAAATTTTTTTTAATTAAATAAATAACGTGGTCTCGCTGGCATTCGAACTGGTTGTTGACGAGAACTCTACCCAATAAGCTATCGTCACATATGATAAATAATAAGTTGCTTAAAATGTAAATTAATTGTTGTGCTTCGATTTTCCGTGTGTGATGTTAAAAATCTATACTCTACCCTCATGCTTACAAAAATCACAAAGTAATGTGTCTAAATAGAGATTTTCAAAAAATATTTCAATTATTACTTTACTACTACTACTATAAACGTTATAGTTCATGCATTATGTAATTGATGAGCGGTAAGTCATTATTTTTGTTTCGAAATAATGTAAAAGGTAATGATGTAATATTACAAGGTACTCCATGAATATATAATTATTGGTAACTGATAACTTTATGTTTCGAAATAATGCTGAATGCAATATGTAACCCGTTATCGGTAACTCATTACATTTTGTTGGAAAATAATGATACAGGTAAGGAGTATTCATTATCCCACCCATTACCAAAGTTTTGCTTGGTATCTTAATGCACACTAATAATAATCTTTGCATAAAAATCCAAAACAAAATTCTTAATGTCAAAATTCTTAATGAAAAAACGAAAATTTGTTAATTTTACAAAAGTTTTCGTGGTTTTTTATGCATGGCTTTTTTTTTGAGTCCATTGAGAGAAGAAATATTTCCATGAAACTTATGTAAAATAGTAGCTAAAGTTTCGTTGGAATTCAGCAAATTGTTAATTATTTTTTTAAATAGAGTATCTTCTAGTCGATCATGTCTTAGCGCAATTGTCTTTCTTTTTCTTGAAACATTAAGCTAAAGTTTTGTAAGTTTCTATAAAGCATTTCTATGTTTTCGTTTTTATAGCTTTAAAAAAAAAACTGCATAAAAAAGTGAAAAAAGAAAATTGCATGTTGTTCAAAGTGATTATTCAAAGAAATTCACTTGTGCGCCTGCCCGATAACCAAGTTTTTCTTTTTAATGAGTCATAATGAAAATTTGATGAAATAAATAAATAATGATAAGCTACAATTATGATGTAAAAATATGCATTTCTATTGACTGATCGAATTAACTTGTGCGTGTTTTTTTTTTTTAAGAGGGAAGTTATCCTAATATTTGCTTTTAAATTTTATACAATGGTTTGTGTCTTTACTAAGCTAATTAACATGCACAGTTTTGCGCAAGGTATTTGAAATATACTACATCAAGTCATAACTAAATAACTAGAATAATTTGTAACACAAACAAATTATTGGCAAATGCAATTTTTAACTTTTATTTCATTTTAAAATTACTATAAATTAAAAGTTTTTAAAATTAAAAATAAATGTTTAATTGAAAACTAATTTGTTGCACATAAAATATCAAGTTTTTATAGAACATATTCACAACAAATTGAAACAAATACAAAATTTAAAAACCAAAATTACCAAAATTTTAAAAAAAAATCGCGAAATTAGAAAAAAAATTATTAAATTGAAAAAATCCCTTAAAAAATTGTCTGAATTAAAATAATCGGCAAAACTAAAAAAATAATTTTAAAATCTAAAAAAAATTTAGAGAAATCACCACGCTTTAAAGGTTTTTTGGAAATTCCCATGGGGAGTGGCACGATAGGAAAAAGCCACCCCCATGATCAAGCCACACATATTGAATTCATTTTGACCAGTTTCGGTGTTTTTTGAAAGTTTTTAATAGAGCAATATGATTTTTTCCAGATATCATTGATTTCCAACCAGCACTTTCAAATCCAGAAGCAGCCTCATTTGCTCGTTCACTTAAAGTTTGTAGATTTCTATTAGTTTAAGATTGTTAATTACCTCATAAGGCATTCTTTTCAGAAATGTTTTACATTATATTGCTATTTAAATTTTTTTTAGCTTTGAGTCGTTTAGGAACCATACTGCACTCAGGGAACTTCTGCTTTAAAAATATGTAGTAGTTTAGGTTGTAATACAGTTTCTTTATTTGTAATGTAAATGTCAGTCATTTGTAGAACAAATAACATTTTTTACTAACCTTGTAGTTCATTTTAAAAAATCAACCACATCAAGTGACTGTTTTATGATTTTACATTCATTTTTTACAGTAATTTTTTGTTATTTAAAAATATAAAAAAAACTAAATGTTTGTTTATTTTTTACTACCATGTGGCTCATTTTTACTTCAATTGCTAGTAATTTTTTGAACATTAAATAACAAATGACAATGTTAGTTGAAATTAATGAAATGTAAGTCGTCCTTTCTTTAAGTGAAATTTCATTTGTTTTTAACTACATTTGTGTTAAACGTAGGTCTATGGCCGAAGTTTTCACAATATTTGTTAGTTATGGATAAGTTAATCAAATTTTCTAATTAGGGTTTTCATTAAATAATAACTTCTATATTACTGTTTGGATTTCAAATCGGTGCGAACATTTTTTTTTGCAAATATTTTCTTTATCGAATTATAATGCTGAAGAAAACTAATTTCTTCCTACGAAAACGTTGCCAGACAATAGTAAAGATCAGAAGTTGTAAAATAACTTGCAACATTTTACACAGATTGTATTTAAAATCAGTTTTGTATTTAAAATCTATTCCGGAAGTGATCCCTAAAGGTCTTCAAGGTTTTGCCATGCCACAAAATAAACGATCATTTTGTATTTTGAATTTTGTGTATTATGGAACAAATTTGATATATTTCTATAGAAAATATGCCAAATATTGATTTCCCAAAAAATTTGCATCTTTTTTGGACTAAATTTGATATTATCAAACTTCAAAGATAAAAAAATCTGAATTTTGCAAAAGTTTCCAATGTATTGTCACCCACTGTATGTTCACTGATCCATTATTGTGGCAGTTTTTAAAATCTCCAATAAAAACATTGTTTAAATGTAGTTAAAAAATTAAAAAAGTTTCTCTCTATAAGTTACTCAGAATGGATGGAGGGAGTCGGAGTTTGGGGCCTATTGGGCCAGATCGCCTGGGCAGCGACAGGCGAGGCTGTTTATATCTCCCTCTGGGGAGAGGTCGCGGAAATCTTGTCATTTACGACGGGCGAACTAAGGACCGTGACGGGTTACCTCACGGGACACTGTGGCCTTAAGTATCAATTGTACAAGATTGGACGATCCTCTACGGATACGTGCAGGTTTTGTGAATTTGAACCCGAGACCTCAGAGCATGTTCTCTGCAAACGTCCGAGGCTCTCCGACAGGAGGGTGCGTTATTTTGGTGGTCGAATAGTGACGCCATCGGACGTTTGGAATTGTTTACCTGGTAGGATAGTTGGCTTCGTAGGGAGCCTGAACCTATAGGGTGTATTCGCTGGCAGCACAAAATACCAACTTCTGGTCGCGGTGCATAGTGCCACTCTAGTCCAATCTACTCAGAATGGATGCATCTGCTAAGACTGGGATTTTTATATTTTTTACGTATAGCGACCAAAAGGCGAAATTTCTCCCCTAACGTCCTATTTCTTTAGCTATGTGCTGACTCACTGAATATGTATTTTTTGTATTTTTAGTAAAATCTTAGTATAATTATGATATAAAGCAGAAAAAATTATGAAAGTTTGATGAGCTTTTAAGGTAGAAATCTGAAACTTCAAATTGAAACCATCCATTACAATAAGTTAAACCAATGTATTAAAAGAGAAATATTCTGTGAAAAATAATTGGATTTTCTTCTAAATATATTCATATATTTAAAACTACAGTTAAAGAAGTATTGCGATTTTAAGCAGGTTATTCATATTTCTTCCAATTCCACAATAGATAAATTGGGTATCAATTGAAAGGTATTTCCAAGAGCTAGCTTATGGTATAAATAACATACACCGTTAAGTGAGAAGCTGTGTTTGGGTTTGAAAGTTTTGAATGTTAGAATATGAAAAATACGGCTGGTGTGCTGTATGTGCAAAATTGAGGTTTACCCGACCTTTCCCGATGATTTTTTTTTATCTTTATTTAAAATATTTCAACTAGGTGGCAACTCTGGAATTGATGCATACATATCATATTGATATTAAATTTAGTCTTTCCTCGAGTAATGTAGAATTAATTTTCTCAATATACAGGTCCTTCGGTCCTTAAATTTCTTTTGTCTGTTAATAAATGTAATGTAATGCATTGTCATTGTTTTATTTTCGTCGCTATAACGATTTTTGTTAATTGACATTTCATAATTTATGACAAACTATGCAACATATGAGTATAAACTGCCAGAATTTTAAATGTTATTTCTATTTCTCTATATTTTAAATTCTAAAGATGTTTTATTTCTTTAAATTTTTTTTTTTTATATATTTCTGCAAAGTTTTGTTTGTCAAGTTTTCATTTTGGTTTGTATGACAGCACATGTCTAATAAGTTGTACATTATAAACCATTTTCAATCCTAAGCATAAGAAATAAAATACAAAAATGAAAACTTTATATATATACTATACAATATACTACTCTACAACGACTGAATGAAAGAAGTCTTTTGACTTTTATACAAACTAAACTGTAGTATAGACAATACGAGTGCACATGGTAGTAGTATAGTTACACTATGTACAGAAAGTATATGGAAATAAATTAACGTACACAAAGTGTGTCATAACTTTTTAACCCATCGATCAATATGACTGATTTTTTATAAAAAACTTTTTCCGTGAGTAAGACATATTTTTAGTAAAATTCAGAAACATTGTGAATATAATATAATGAAATGATGGACTATTTAAAAGATTTACAAAGAAAAAAATTTTAATAAAGATATTTTCTAAATTATAATCAAAAATACATGTTTTTAAAGAATAATAAAATATTATAATTGATGGGCTTATTGTAAAAACTAGATAAGCCACATTTATTGTTTTATGGATTTTCGCTGTTTTCTAGTCATCAATTGATTAATATTTAATTGTAGTCTTGCTTAAACACTTATTACAAGTACATATAGTATAAAAGTCCTGCAATAGTCATATTTTCCCCATCTTTTTAACCTTTAGAAGGCGAAAACAAACTAAAAATTAAATGTGGCTTATCAAGTTTTACAATAAGCCCTACAATTATAATCAACATTTAAATATTGTTTAAAAATATTTACAATTTTTGTACATAGTTTGATATTGTTATACGTTGCAAACACTTTCTACCCCAGCAAAATCTCAATAATAGGCTCTCATTACCAGTATCTAAATAATAAGCAGCAGTATTAAGGACAACTGTATATAATTTGGCCTCAAAACCAGGGACCGTAACGGTTATAAGTGATGTAAAAAAAGTTCCTTTATAACAGTTATTTTGTGGCTTAAAAAGAAAAAAAAACATCCAAAACAGTTATTTTTCAACGTAAAAATAAAAGATCGGATGAAACTCTTAAGAAGAGAGTTTTATTTCGCCTTCATTAAATAAAACTCTTTTGAGGAGTTTTATTTTTTCCGTCTAAAATGAAACTCATTTGGGGAGTTTTATTTTAAAAACTCATTTGAGGAGTTTTATATTAAAACTCATTTGAGGAGTTTTATTTTCAGTCAGAGAATAAAACTCATTTATGTAGATTGACACTCAAAGCTTGCCGCTTGCCAGATCATTACAATTTGTAAGGCAGTGTAATCTTATCACTTGCATTGCAATTGAAAAAATCGTCATTAAAATGAAAACATGTGGGTTTTTAATTTGTTATTGTTGGATTCCTATTATTAAATGGTAGTTGTTTTATTTCTTATATGTGTATGTAGATATGGAACAAGAAAGCGAAGGAAGTGATAATGAGTATGAAAAAAAGCTTTCTATGAAATCGACAATTTTTCTGCAAGGCCCTTGTCGATTGATAAACCTCTTTTTGAGTTCTGGGAGGCTAAAATAATACACTATCCGTACTTGTATACATTGGCAAAAACTATACAGTGCGTACCTGCAACCCAGGTAAGCGTGGAAAGAGCATTCTCTGCTGTTAAATTGGTATTGAGCGACCTGCGTTCAAATCTTTCCGCAGAAAATTTGGAAAAGTTATGTTCGTTAAATTAAATAAATAAATTAGTACACACATTATAGCAAATAAAGTCAATAAAAAAAGAAGAAAATAAACAACATGAGTTTTATTTTAGACGGAAAAATAAAACTCCTTAAGTGGGTTTCAAAATAAAACTCCTCAAATGAGCTTTATTTTCTGACGTGAAAAACAAAACTCCTCAAAAGAGTTTTATTTCAGACGGAAAAAATAAAACTCCTCAAAAGAGTTTTATTTAATGAAGGCGAAATAAAACTCTCTTCTTAAGAGTTTCATCCGATCTTTTATTTTTTCGTTGAAAAATAAGTCTTAACTGTGGAGTTGAGATCGTTTCCTTAAGATCACAATAGATTTTGAAAGAGCACTTCAATACGAATCGTTTGGTATATAATAGTATACGTCTCCGTTGACTCTAACATAGAGAGTTTTTGAGTTATAGTTTTCGGGATAACTGTTATTTTCGGTCCCTGCTCAAAACTCATTAATTTTGTTGAACGTTAGCTCAAATTAAAAATATATTTCAATTTTAAATTTGCATTGACTCAACCAATTTTTGAGTGTATTTTAAGAAAAACGCATCAAAATCTTTTTTGAAATAACTTTATTTGTTGTTTATTTGGCTAAACAATGATAGCCGTCCATTTTTAGGAGGATAATACATTTATATACAATCCGAAACATCAGATTAGATTAGATTAGACTAGAGTGGCACTATGCACCGCGAACAGACTTTAGTATTTTGTGCTGCCAACGAATACACCCTATAGGTTCAGGCTCCCTACGAAGCCAACTATCCTACCAGGTAAACAGTTCCAAACGTCCGATGGCGGCACTATTCGACCACCAAAATAACGCACCCTCCTGTAGGAGAGCCTCGAACATTTGCAGAGAACATGCTCTGAGGTCTTGGGTTCCAATTCACAAAACCTGCACGTATCCGTAGAGGATCGTCCCATCTTGTACAATTGATACCTAAGGCCACAGAGTCCCGTGAGGTAACCCGTCACGGTCCTTAGTTCGCGCCCTCGTCATAGACAAGAGTTTCCGCGACCTCTCCCCAGAGGGAGATATAAACAGCGTCGCCTGTCGCTGCCCAGGCGATCTGGCCCAATAGGCCCCAAACTCCGACTCCCTCCATCTTCTGAGCCTCTCTCCGACATACCCGTTGGGTACGCCACAGAAGGGTTCAGGGCCAATGAATTGTCGACGAGCTCATCAGTTGGCTAAACAGTCAGCCCGTTCGTTGCCCTCATGCCCCTCATGGCCAGGAACCCAGCCCAGTGCAAGGAGTTGTTAAGTCCTAGACGATTTAGAGAGTCGATACATTCTTAACCAGACCCGACGACACATCTTGAGCCCTCAAGGCACCAAGTGCCGCCTGGCTGTCAGATAGAATGTAGATCGTGGCCCCACGTGTCCTCCTCCGCAGACACTCTTCCACACAGATACAGATACTTCCACAGATACAGATACGAAGACCTCCGCCTGAAAAACGGAGGGATATTTGATCCGAAACATCAGGGTAATACACTGATAATAATCCATGCGTAAAAATACAAATAAATGTGAAAATAACCAAAAATTTTGTAAAATAAACGAAAATTTGTTCATTTTACAAAAGATTTTGTTGTTTTGACATTTTTTTTCGTATTTTTGGCAAGGATTATTATGAGTGTAACCTGTGACTTATACTGACATCTGTTAGATCAGTGTCATATGGCGCAAATCTTCAAATTTCATTACAAAACATCTTCTCAAAATGGACTGCAATCTGTGTTAGCCTTGAGTTTCGACATATAAACAATATATAATGTAATTTTCAAAGGGATTTCGATGTCTTTTACTTAAAATACACTCAAAAAATCGATTGAGTCAATGCAAATTTAAAATCTAAATATATTTTATTTTGAGCTAACCTATTAAAACGGAGTATATCACTAGATTCTATGACCCAAAATTAAGTTTACGTGTCATGTGGTTTCGGTGTGTCATTTCAAAAGTTGAAAATTTACTAACAGTGTAATTAGTCGCCCGTTAGCTTGACTACTTATAAAACGATTTCGTCAAACAAAAATTACTTACGTGGTAATGAAAGATTTTGCTGGGACTATAATAAACGCCTAACAATCTTACACTTTCGCTGCAACTCTTACAGTCCCAAGTAAAGAAGTTTATATATATTTTGATATAATTATATACAATTATATACTCCAATGTATAATTTTATATGGTCATATAAATAAATATGTTAAAGCATTTGTGTTGTTCCAAAAATATTTATATGGGGGTATATGTAGCAATATATTATTTTATATTTTCTTATATATAATTATACAACATAAGTTAATATATAATTCAACATAAATGTAGATAAAATTATATAAAATTTTATGTGAATCAACATTAAAAATATTTATTTTATAATTTTTTATAAAGGCATATATTGTTCGAGACAAAATTATATAGAAATATATGAGGTCCAATGCTCTAAATATTTTTTAATTGGATTCAGATATGATTATATATGGTCAATTACAAAGCCACATTTAATTATATGTGGTGCCATATGGAAATTATTTTCTAAGTATTTTAGATATGGAAATTAATGAACATGAAAATTATTGAAGTTCGAGGCCATACTCTATATTTCTTTATTAGGATATTGTCCTAACACATAGAGTTTTTGTTTTCAAATTAATTAATTGATTAGATATAATTATATAATTTCGGAGTTGAGAATTCTGAGTTTGTTAACTTAGAAAATTTGTATTTTGGTTCACAAGATTGACTCTGTACAATTATATGTTCTCATTTTTCGGCTCCAATTTAATCTTATCGCATATTTAATTTATATCTAATTTAATATAATTTAATGATGCGCCACATAATTTTTTTTTTTTTTACTTGGGATAATATAAAATAGCAACAACAGCATTTTATTATTATTATTTATAACAAATAAAGTATCATTTTGATGCGTTTGCTGTAACAGTAGTAAACAATAAGTTTTGTTATAGAAGAAATCGTAAAAACATAGTACGAGTACTATAAAACTATTGTAGAATCAAAAAAAAAAAATTTGAAAGATTAAGTTTAAGGCAGTTGGTTATAACAATATATATAGAAAATCAAAAAATGAATGAATGAAAATGAAAAAGAAAACTTTATGTACTTTGATTGTGATTTAGTGAAAAGAAAAACAATTTTCTTCTTGGAAAAATATTTTTATTTTGGGACTTAATGTGTTTGAATGATCTTATCTTGTTCCTAAATTTATGTGATTAGCCTTATTATAATTTATTTATAACAAGATACTTGATATACTTGACATAAATAGAATTTGTTTTTTCAAAAACGACAAATTTTTTTGTTGTTAGATATAAAAGCTATTCGTAAAAGTGGCCGCCGTAAAGCTCATATAAAATTGTATATATTTGGAAAGCACAGAAGTTTTTGAATTTCCAACGTTATGCCAACGGTGGCAACCAACGGTTAGCCGCTGTTATCAATCGGCTAACAGAACAATACTCTCAAGATTGTTAATCCCACGTTCTGCCGATTATATTTTTCTGCTTCGGCTGTTTCAATGATAAACAGTTCATGTCCAAAGTTGGCATGGACTGGGCCTTGTTGGAAATATTTATATAAATGTACCGGTCTTCATTACCATTTTTGTATTATTTCGTTTTGTATATTTTCGTTTATCGTTAGAAAATCGAAACCTATTCCAAAAAGTGTTGTTGTATTTATACAACTAATGGATGAAATAGCCAATGTTGCTTGTTGGCTGTCTAACAGCATATTTATATTTTTTGCATGTGTTTTTAAATAGAACAAAAAAAATTTATAAAATTAACACCGCTCTAAAAGAAAACATATAAAAGAAGGAAAACACTCTAAAAACAAAATATAGATGAAATGATCACTGTGGACATATCACACATAAAACACTCCAAAAACAAAATATTGCTGAAATGACCTCTGTGGTACTATATTACGGAAAAGGTAACATTTCCTCTCCAAAATAAAAAAATTCAATACAAAAACATTTAAAAGAATATAAAATTTAATTTAAAATTTAAAAAGAATATAAAATAAAAATACTCATATTCCTCGACAAAATCTTTTCGTCTAACCGAGAATGCTATAACGGTATAAGAACTTTAAGTTCAATTAACATATTTCTCTATTGGAAAATGGACGTATATAGAAGACGCGCAGTACATGTCCCCAGGTGGCGGAAGACGTTCTTTGATTGGACTTTTTATATATAAATGAACTGGCCACTTAAATATGACTTTATCGTAGAAGGCGGTCAATTGACATATTTTAGACACCTTGAGACATGTTTTGTGGTTTTTCTAGAAAAAGATTTTTGAAGAAATTAAAAAAAACTTGATCTGACTTTATCATAGAACGTTGTGCTTACAATGCAAACTCTGTGACGTCTGAGCAAATGTTGTTTGTGTTTTTGGCTGGCTAACAGTAAAGTTATAATTTTTGCGTGTGTGCTTAAGTACTAAAGGGCCAAGTGGAAGCATTAAAGTCAGCTGTGATGAATTTTGTATACCCTCCAACCACTGTAATAAAAATCCGTTATCTTTTAAAACCCACAACATTTCTGTAATGCGCTCTCATTACCAGTATCTAAATAATAAGCAGTAGTGCTAGGGCCAACTGCATATAATTCGGCGTCAAAACTATTTATTTTTTGTTCGACGAGGTTGTTTTTATAAGTAGTTTTACATATATGCTTTATGAAAAACGCACAACATTTGTTACAAAAAAATAAAAAATAAATGGTTACCAAAATAATTGGTTATTCGTTTGCTAGTAAGCAACTAAAAAAATATATGATTATAAGTTTTTAAATAAAAAGGCTTACCCCTTATACTTATCAGAAATTTAAAAATAAGTAGTTGATGAAAAGGCATTATATTTGTTATAAAATAATTAGTCGTAAGTAAGCTTGACTGCTTATAAAAACGACTTCCCCAAACAAAAACAAAAACTAGTGGTGACGCCAAATTATAATGTGTCAAGATATTTATTTTAATTATATAACCACTTACGAAAGATTTTGCTGATAATTATAAACAACAATATTTAAACAATTGAGTAATTCGCTCGAATAAGGTATAGCGAGATTTTTTTGAAAACGCTTATTTTTTATGAATAAAATGATTTGTCAATCATTGATACGTAACAATGACCTTTTCACCGGTCAAAGGACCAGTCCTTTAAATATAATTGAAATAATTTAGCCCACAGCAATTGTAAATTTTACTGGTTCCATAATAGGTCCGGCTTTAACCACTACAGGGATATGTACTTTAGGGGAAATTGACTCATCTGACCGTCGCTAACTCTTTGCCAACACTGTGCCGATTGTATTTTTATGCCTGGGTAGTTATATTAGTATCAAATGCAATATATTTTCAAGACTAAGCTAACAAATATTATCTAAAGTTAAGTTTTGAATTTTGAAAACTCTGATTTCTTACCTTTAAGGTAAGATTCCAAGTCGTTGTTATATAATGGGTTAAGGTTATTTTTATTCGTTCCATGGAAATTGACGATACAAAATAGTTAAATTAGCTAGTCTACGGTTGTAAATTATTTATTTTTTTTATAACTTTTGTTAAATGGAAATACTTCTCTTTATTGAAAAAAAAAAGTAAAAGTAACAATTGCCACACCATAATTAACGTCAAAACAACACAATAAAACCAGTAAATAAAAAAAAAATGTAATCTGCCAATATATTGATGGATTGTCTAACAGACTGATGTAATTGCAATTATATTTATAGCAAATATGTCTAGATTAGTGGTGAAATTAAAACAAAACTTTATTTAAAGAAAATTGCAAAAAATGCGAAACAGTTGCGAGAAAATTTTAAAACATAAGTAAAACATACAGAAAACAAGTATTGTAACCATGGTTGGCAAACACTACCCTTTCGTTATAACGGCCCTTGCCTATCACACTTGCCTACTACACTTCAGTAATGAATTTCGTCATAGCTTTAATGAAAATTGTCACTGTAACTGGTCCATTGAAACTTTTCATAGAATCTATGAAACAGGTTTCATTACAGTCAATGTTTATGAAATTTTTGTAGAATTATTGAAAATCTTCATTAAACTAATGAATTCATTCTGACAATGAAGCGTTTATAGAATTTATGAAAAGTTTTATAGGAAGTTTCTTGAGTTAATAAAACTCTTCATGAATGTCCTGAAAAATGCATTGGAACTAGGCCAATGATTCGCTTAATATGATTTGCTAAACGATTTCATAGAAGTCCAAAATTAATACTAGGCTACATTGAAATAATAAATCACTTTATAAAATATGTTGAACACTAGAGACTTAAATTATGAAATTTTATAAAAAAATAAGTCTTTGAAGTAATTTCATAGCTTTAAAGAAAATTTTCATTAAATTTATGAAGAAATAATTTATGAACTAGAATGAGTTTTTTTTAATGAAAATATGAACTTTTATGAAAAACTGTTTATCAACAATTTCTTAATATCATTAAATATCTTGGACATAAAGAAATTCTTCATTAAACGAAAAACGAAAAAAAAAATCTATGAAATCGTTTCATTAATATCATTCTTTCAGTGCCCGCCTAGCTCTGGACCTAAAGGGTCCGCCAAATAACTTTTTTTTTTTTGAACTCCTGAACCAATTGGACTTTGTATGGCGTCATACCAAGGTCTTTATGCAAATACCTCTCAATGATGTCTCCGAAATGTTCAATTGTTGAGAACGACGGTGAATTGATGTTAATGGCGCTTCACGCACAACTTTCTGCCACAGCAGCAATATTCTCGGGTGTATGCACTGTTTTTTGGCTTTTCACGCTTTGGTTTATCGATGAGGATGCCAGTTTCTTTCACTTTTTTCACAAGATAACGAACATACGGACCATATTCGTTCAGCGGAAGGATAAAACTAATTATCTGCCAAATCAGACATGATCTAAGTGTTACCATTAACGAAATAAGCACTAGTTGAAAAAAAAACGTTAGATGGCGGACCCTTTATATGAAGATTTTAAAACTATTAGTCTAATAGTGGCATGTATCTTCTAATAAGTATAACAGCATTAATTTCAAAATTTGACCCACTAAATTTAGTTATATCTACAAAATACCGTTATAAATCGGTTGTTTAGGTATTTTAGCATTATTTTAACTTTAGTTCAAGATATTACAAAATCAAACCGCTAAAATAGAGATAAAAGACCAATTATAAAGGGTGATTTCTTAAGAGCTTTCAGATTGATTTAAAAAAAAAACACATAAAATTTAGAGAAATGTATGAAATCTTTATTTGAGTCGATAGAACAATCTATATAATTCAATATTGAAAGATGATTTCATGTAAATGTTGACCGCGGCTGCACCTCAAATGGTTCATACGCTGGGTCCAATTTTGGCATACTCTCTACAACATATCGGTCGGTATCTCATGAATAAATTCTTCAATATTGGCTTCCAGTGCTTCAACCGTTGCGGGCTTGTCCCTATAGATATGAGTCTTAACATATCCCCACAAAAAATAGTATAAGGGCGTTAAATCGCACGATCTAGCCGGCCAATTGGCCGGCCCCAAACATGAAATACACTGTTCACCGAACTGGCCTCTCAATTGGGCCATTGTCTCACTGTGTGGCATGTGGCACCATCTTGTTGAAACCACATGTCACCTTAGTACAGCTCTTCCATTTTGGTCAAAAAAAAAAAAAATTGTAATCATCGCACAGTAGCTCTCGCAATTCACAGTAACGTTCCTGCCTTCGTCTTCTTTGAAAAATTAAGGTCCAATGATGCCACCGGTCCATAATCCACACTAAACAGTGCATTTTTCGGGATGCATTGCCAGTTCTTGAAATGCTTCTGGCTGCTCATCACACCAAATACGGCGATTTTGATTGTTTACGTATCCATTCAACCAGAAATGAGCTTCGTCGCTGAACACAACTTTCCGATAAAAAAGTGGATCTTCATCCAACTTTGCCAGCTCCCATTCACCAAAAGTTAGCCGTTGTGGTAGGTTGTGTGGCTTCAATTTTTGCACCAGCTGTATTTTAAAAGGTTTTACCCCCAAATCCTTTCTCAATTTTCCACGTAGTTCACGGTCATCAACAACATTGGCGGATACAGCTGCGATATTTTCCTCTTGGTGCGAAATTTAGTCACAAGATTCCGAATAGCCTCAGAAGGTCGCCCAAACTGGCCCATAAATTGGAAAGAAGTGCACGATACACTTTCTTAACCGAGCATGAATTTTGATAATAAAATTCAATAATCTGCAAGCGTTTTTTCGTTTGTAAGTCGATTTATGGTTAAATTATAGACCATACTGAACATGTTTAACTGAAGCATGTTACAAGAAAACAGCTGAGCTGCCAAAAACAGTGTTGCCAAAAAGAAAGTTGTTTAAAAATCACCCTTTACAACAACACAAATGTCTTTATTGGAATCGCTTTTTTTAAATTTTCATTTCAGGCTTGATGTAACTGCAAGCCGTTATTATCAAAGGTTTTGAATGCCAACCCTGATTGAAACAATTGCAAAAATATTTTATTATATAATTAAAAACAAAGGCCTAGCTGTGTCTTAAATAGTCATTTAAAAAGAAAGAAATAACTAAGAAAATTAAATTATGTTGTGGTTAATTATCTTCTGGTTTTAACTGCAATTTATTTTTATTTATTTTTTTTTTTTTTCTTAAAACTGAGTTTAACTCAGTTACTGGGAAACTTTATGAAGCAAAAAAGCAAGAAGTAGGAAATCATTAAGTTGGTCTAAGAGATAAACTACTTTTCATTTTGTTGTTGATATCTTTTTGTAATATTTTACACTTCATGCTCATTCATGTTTACATCATAATATTTTTCTGTTTATTTTTCTTACTCTATAGTTTCTTATGAAATTATAAATATACTTTTACTAACTTACTGACTCAAAAAACCATAGTTTGAATTAGAAACATCTGTAAAAAGTAAATAATTACAAAAAAAAAAAGTAAAACTAACTGATACTATGAAAGAATAAACTATTTTTATGTTTATTAATACTTTAAGAATGTGTCTGTCTAGAAGGTTTATATACTTTAGTTAAGGAATAAATTTGAAAAAAAAAAAATTGCTTTCATCTAAATTTTTTTACAAAATTATGATTGTGGACCAGATAATTTGAGTTCAGGATCATTAGGGGTTTTTTTTGAAATAAATATATTAACCAAAAACAGTGCAATATTATTACAAAAAAAAAATGTCCTGCTCTGTTAATGCAATGCAGATTTTATCTACTGATAGGGCCTTTAATGTCCTGTCTACTGACAGGTCCTTTAATGTGTCACTAAACTTTCTAAGAGAATTAAAACCTCAGAGAGCCAATATTATATTCTTGCTTTGTTAACATATTGATAACTTACCAATCACATTTGACTTTTCTGCCATTCATCTTCACAGAGAGAACTTCCTTGGTCGAGTTTTAATGAAATTTTTCATTAAACTAATGAAGTTTTTTTTCAAATATTGCATGAAAAATGATTTAAGCTTTATGAAAAGCTTCATTATTTTCATGAAACTATGCTTTCCCAGGTGAAAAAGTTCATATATTATCATATATGGCCACATATATGAATCCATATATGTTCGGATCCGAAATTTGAGGGTATATGGACATATATGCTCATATATGGACATATATGAATGTTCATATATTGTCATATATTATTACTTTTCCTATATTCTCGTATATAAAAAGGTTTTTTAGTTTTTTTTTTCCAAAAATATTCTGTTTATTAAAAAATACAGCTATTATAATTCTATATACATGTTACTGAATACAGGTATTTTTTTAAAAACTTAAAATATACTTCAATATAAGAATATTCTACACCATTTTTAATTGTATCTTAAAATATAAATATTTCTGTTTAGTTTTCCAATTATTCTGAAACACAACTAAAAATGGGATCCATTAATTCATCTGGTTTAACCAGTTTTTGAATACTGAGATCAAAAACTTTGGCTTAAATAAAGTTTAGCCGCATGTTTCCAAAATTAATGAAACTTTTCCACGCTGAATCTGTGAATGGTAAATTCTTTTGGTAGACCTTATTCGGGAGGGAGGGGTTCAAATTTGAAGTTTTGTTTTGCGGTTTTATACAAAAGTTTTGAATGGATTGACATCATCGGAAAGGTGTTTAAATGTCTTTTCAAAGAGTAATATATCCCCATTCATTAACCCATTACAAGTCAATTTAACATTTGGTATTTTTTTAATTTTTTCCTGTTTTTTTCAGAACTTTTGTATAAAATCGCAAATCAAAATTTCAACTTTGAAACCCTCCCCCGGAAAGGTGTGCGTTTTTCCTAATAACTCATTCTCTGCAATCGTATTTATAAATTAATAAAACATTAATTTATATATTTTTGTTAAGAATTCGTAGACCGGCAGAGTAAGGGTTAAAAATAAAAAAAAATCATCCTTCATATCTGGTCATATCTGATCAAAAATTAAAACATATTAACCGTATATGGAATAATATATGAATTCATATATGGAGATATATGGCATATATGAACCAGTATATGAACCAATATATGCAATATATTATCATATATCATCATATATGGTGTCATACATATTCCATATATGAACTTTTCATTTAAATGTATTTACCCATATATGCTCCCATACATTACATATATGTTCATATATGCTCATATATTTAACCATATATGCTCATACATGAAACCATATATGGCAATATATGATCATATATGAACTTTTTCACCTGGGTTATTTATTTTTAGACTTTTCTTAAGGTGTTAGTGTCATTATAATTGCGCTACAGCCAAATATAAAAGTAATGACATTTGTAATGGCAATTGCAAGTACTTGCCGGTACCGAATATATGTACTTATATAATCACTTATAAAGTAATTATTTTCTACACTGGGATGTTTGGATTAACAGCACACAGTGGGGCATTTAATAAAAATTATGGTAATAATTATAGAACTTCTAAGCTACTGATTTGCACAAAGTGACGTTTTTTCCATTTTTATAACTCCGACTCTTCGCCTTTCATTCGATAAAGTCATGGCACAAAAAAAACAATTTTATTTTTTTTTTTACATTTAAATAAGTTTTAAAGTAATTACTTCTTACTTTAAAAGTTATTTAAATTTTAAAATAATAATTTAGTTCTTTTTGCCATGACTTTATCTAATGAAAATCTAAAGTCGGAGTTATTTAAAAAAGCAATTATATAACCTACCACTTTTTCTAACACATTTATAAAAGTTACACGCCCCCAAAATATTTGTATACACGAAGTACTCAAATTTTACAATCTGTAAGTACACCCTGTACTAAAACATGGTGACCCAATCACAGTATTACAAAAGATTATTACCTCTTTTACAATTTTAAAATTAATTCGTACCGATCGGATCAGTAGGTTAAAAATTCTATATTTATTACCATTATGGATGAACAACACTATATAATTCGTTGAAGTGCAAAAGTTTGGGGCCATAATCCACACTATAGTTATGCAAAATTGAAAGATTTTAGAAACATCTTTTGAGACAAGCTCATTTTTTTGTTCTTTTTATTTTTTTGTTTGGGAAATTTAAACTTTTGGTGTTCCTTTTGGTATTGCACTATCTTCCAAAACTTGAAGAGATAAATTCAATACTTACTTAATTGGTGTGTCATCACCTAACCAATAAATACATGGTAGCCGAAAATTAAAAACGTTTTTGTTTTTTAATTTTCAAATTTTTGGTGTTTTGTTTTTGTGTAGCGCAGTGACGCCCCTTCATGGCATAAAAATATGAAAACAATGGTTCGTAAATGTTGTAATTATGCACAGTTGAAGGTATGTTGCGTTAAAGAGAACGACCAATACAAAAGTTGAAAAACATGAGCGTGAATTTTGTACAAAAAGCAGTTGTTCCCATGGCACATTCGTGTTTAGCTTTGAATTGGCCAGTTTGCTGCGTGAACTAAGGTTTCTGTTATTTTACAACATAAATTCAGAGGAGCATATAAGAATTATTCAGCTTTTTAAAAATTGTGCAAAAATTGTGCAAAAATTGCATAATTTGATTTTGGTTTTTGATATGGCATTGTTTGCCATATTGACGGATTTTAAAATGCTAGAAATAATACTGGCAACGCTTTTAATTGATCGCTATCACAGTTTTTTTTTTTTTTTTTCAAAAGGAACCGTTTGGCAAAAAAAAAATTTAATATTTTAGCAACATTTTGCTCCAGCACATCTACACTGTTGCGACAAATTAGTCAAACTTAACATTATTTGTACGATTTGTCAATGCTCTAACACAAAACCAGGGGAGCATTAATAAATTTTAAGAAATAAATATTTATAGATCAAATGAAATTTTTTAAGTATTAAAAGCATCATGTTAAAAATTGCACAGTAGTTGGAACTTAACTTGTAGAAAATACCTTTTCTCCGATTACGTTAAAAACAAATATAATCGCAAAAAGAAATTATCATTTTTAAATATCGCGTAAATCGCGATCTTAAGTCAAAAATTTATTTTTTTGAAACATCACAAAAGATATTTTGGAAAGCACAAAATAAGGGAGTTAAAATGTCATAAAAAATTTTCTTTGAATTCAATTAAAAAATATAAGTTTGAGATTTTTATAAATTTTAATATTTAAACCGTCATAACTTGTGCACCCCTTGCAGAAAGTGATTCACGCAAGCGAATATGAAGTCCCTTAATTGCGGTTTATTATCGTTTGTAATAGTAATAATGTGCCATAAAGTTAATAAAACAATTTTGACCTCAATTTTTAGTATTTTTGAGAATAGACTGTACATGTCCTAACACGAGTTAATAAAATCAGGAGTCTAAAAATAGATTTTCAAAAAAGTTTTAGATCATTACTTTATACATAAAATAATGATAAAAAGTACTATTATGGGTAACGCATTAATTTTTGTAATGAAATAATGGGAATATTTACTAGTTTTTAGTAGGGTCATTATTATTTGTGTTAACGCAGAGATAAAGCTGGTGTCATTACTGGTAGTCAAAAAAATAATGATATATCATTTCCATTTCTAAACTGGCATCATAAATCTTAAACTTTCAACTTTTCCGAGACAAACTTAAATTTGTTGCAATTAAATTTTATTAAATTTTTTAGAATTTCGTCAATTAAAAAGAAAACCTTAACTAACTACTTATAAGAAGAAAAGAAATAAAAACCTCAACAAACTTCTATTTACATCAACAAAACTAACATCCTATTATGTATACTACCCTAACAAGTAAAGGTTCGTACAGGTAATAAATATTCTTGTGTTTAATTTTCAATTTGTTATAACTTCTGCGAAAATGAATAAATTCCTGCAAACTTGGGCTGTTGAGAAAGCTTATTTCAAGGGATAAGGCCCGCAAAAAATAATGGTCTTTTAATCTGAATTGGTCTAATTCATACTTAAAATGCAAAATCGTAGAAAAAATAACTTTAATAGAATCACAGTTCAGTCTATCCACTTCAGTCTCTCTCAATCTGTCCTCTTTTTATTTGTTCGTAAACTCGCACCGAGAAATTAAAACATGTTGCGGAAATTTAAAAGCGATAAAGTAAGCAAGATACAATTAAAATACATTAAATTTTAATTGAAAATAACAAAATATAAGCCAACTAAAAGTGAATGTTTTAGGCAACAATTTCTTATCAACATGTTGCAATTACTTTTTTAGTGTAAAAAAAATGTTTCCAACATTTGGAAGAACAAAATCTTGGGTAATCCTAATAGGAAGGTAAAAATTTAAGATTTTTTTTTTTTTTATTTTATTTTATTTTATTAATTGCTAATCATATAATTACAAATTATATACTATTACCCTAACCGAGCACTAGCTACTATGGCCTTCGGCGCGTTGTAGCGAAAACAGACCAGTGCCTTTGGTGGGAATCGAACCCACGACCCCCGCACTAATAAGCTAGCACGCTACCAACTAGCCTACCGGGGCGCACAAGTTTAAGTTTTTATTCTTCTTAGTTTAAACGAATTTAAGATCATTTATTTATTAATTATTTATTTGCAATATTTCGTCTCCACATTGGGTAACTTCTTTAGGGAACAAATATTACAATTTAAAAAACTAGTTTGAAAAGTAATATTTGTTTCCTGAAGAAGTCACCCAATGTGGAGACGAAATATTGCAAATAAATAATTAATAAATAAATGATCTTAAGCTCGTTTAAACTAAGAAGAATAAATAAAAGAAGATCGAAGAAAACTTAACAATTTAAGTTTTTTGTTAAAATGTAAATCTTCACTATTCAATAAATATTTATTAATAGGCATAATCCAATGACTTTTTTTGGACTCAAATATACTTTTAAGTCAACAATGTGAAATTTTGTGTCCAAATTTATGATTTGTTGTTAGCAATCGCACAATTCCTGAAAATAAAAAAAGCTTCCAAAAATGTTATTTTTTATATTTTTTGCTGTCATGTCTACATTAAAAGCGGGGCTCAGAAGAGACTTACTACTACAGCTTCTGCTTGAAGGCGTGCACAATTTTTAATAATGGGTTAAACTTAATATTTGTGTTAACAATGGAAAAGTATATACAAATAAAAAACTTTTTTAACACAACTCGCTTTTGTATAAAAAGACCTTTCACAATAGTATGCACATTTTATATGTGCAGATAGAAAATATTTATGTGGAGGTAAATGGACTGTTGGTGCTTTTTGGGAAAAAAATCGCAAAAATTGTACTATTTTTAATTTCTACTTTAAACGAATGCAGTTTTTGAGTGGAACAAAAAATGCATAAATTTTTGTTATTTAATCAAAAATTTAGTTAACTAACCAATATTTAAAAAAGGAAAGTGACCCAGATTTCGTGCCGCTATTCGCACAAAACTTGACCTGAAATTGGAATTTCACATTTTCAAATGGGAATATCTTCGGAACTATTAGAGACAACCCACACATGTAAGCATGTTTTTTGTTAGTCTCTTATAGAATATTATAAATAAGTTAATTTTTTGATTTTTGAATTTCGGATTAGAAACAAAAGAATGGCGAGCACCCAAAATGTTATATGCAAAAAAGTTCCCTATTTTGAATGGTCATATTGCCACCCCCTGGAGTTCGGAAGTTTCAAAAACTTAAGCTCGATATTACGTTACTAATGCCTGTTTTCAAATTTCATTGCAATCGGATCACTGGGTAAGAAATGGCCGAATTATTTCCAAAAAACATTGTTATATATCCCACTGTGCACGGGTGTGACATATCCCATTTGTGACATATCCCACTGTGCACTGGTGTTTCCGTCTCCAGCTAAATCTCGTTTATTGTTGTTTTTTACTTTTTATTGACATTTCTAGTGTCGAAATGATAGAGTAAAGTGCTAAATATTATACAGTAGTTCACGCTTAATTGCGCCCGCATTATTGCGTTCCCCGTTTAAATGCGCAAAAAGTGCTGGCAAAAATATATTTCATAAAAATACATATAAATAATTCCGTTTAAATGCGTCCCGCTCAAATGCGTTTCCCGCTTAAATGATTCCTTTAGGGTGAGTTAAATTAGAAAAGTAAAAACAAAATTTATCGCTTAAATGCGTTTTTGAAAATATGAATTTTTTCCTAAACAACAATCCATAAAATACATAAGGATTTAAAAAAAAAATTTGGGACGCAAAATTATGTAAAAAAACTTAACTTTTTTTTTTAACTAACACCCATAAAATGAAGCAAAATTTCCCTTAAAGGAAAAGAATCTTTTTTTAAGCAATAAGTCCAACTAAATTTTTAACTTAAAGAAAAATAATTTAATTAAATGGGGTTTTACGCATTTATGAGATATTTTCCCTAATGCGTTACCGCGCATTTATCGGAGTTTTCGGATAAATGATTTCCCCGCATTTAAGCGAAGACAACTGTAAATAATGCAAATTGGTTTATATTTCAAAGAAATAAAAAAATATGTTTGTTCAATTATGCATTAAAATGTGTTAAAACTCACCTGGTACCGATTTTTATTGAACCGAGGTTCTATTGAAGCTATCTAAACGTTAAATATTATTATTAAATTTGAAAAATCACGTTTTTTTTATAGCACTTCATATTTTTAAATTTCTATGAAAGTACGAACCTTAAGTGTTAAATTTTTTACCATAGTTAATTAAAAATTCGATAAAATTTCAATTACTCCGTATGCACTAATGCAAACGCACTACTTTAAGTTTATAGCTGAAATAAGTTTTCAGGAAAGGCCAAATTTGTACGAATTAATTTATTTTTGCCGAAGTTTTAACAAATTGAAAATTAAACACATGAATATTTGTTAGATGTACGAACCTTTACTTGTTAGAGTAGTAGAATGCACTTACAAATTACACCACTACTAACTACGATACCATACGAATATCAAATATATGCATGTATTTAACGATGAAAGTTTCTCAGATTTTAAGGGAAATATAAAAACAAGAGACACCTTAACGTAGAAAAAAATTAGCATTTCTTTAATAAATACTGCAACTATAAAGATGAAAATGCCTGATTATAAAGTCAAACAAAGTTTTTGCTAAATTACGTACTATGTTAAATTTACCTTGATGAAATTTTCTAAACTGGGCACTATGTTAAATTTATGTTGATCTAAATTTAAAAAATATAATAAAATATGTATATTTTTTTCAAATAAAACAAGATCAATTGCTAAAATCATTCATATATAATTTTGATAGGCAAAAAATAAAAATGGCTAAAGTATTTCTTTAACATAAAAGCATAAAGACGTCGAACTATGGCTCAAGTGATATTGAATTCCTCAACAATTTGTATATAAAGTTTTCCTTGCTACCCTTACATACAAACAGTCAAACATGTAGCTTATAATGTTAGATGTTATATGAGAATCTTGTGGAAACTTTGGAATTTTTTTTTTGCAATTTTCTTAAGAAAATTCCATGATATATGATTAACAAAATTGTATATGTATTTTTAATAAAATTCAATTATATATATACTGGCAAATGTTAAGCATGGAGCAAAAGATTAACTTTTAGAGTGATAGTTTCAAGAAGTTTCGTTAAAAAAAAAATATATATTATTTATCTTTATCTTTCTCCCACCTTTCATCTCTCCACTTCATATTTCCAAAAAAGCAAAACATTAATAAATAGGAAGAATTTCCTAAGTGTTGCTTCTCTTTCCAATACAGAAAAAAAAAATCACTTTTTTCAGAGCCTCTCTTTGAAATGCTCTTGGCTACACTAAATCCAAATCTGCCAACATTTTTTGCTCATTTGTAGTTTTTAAAAAATCGCGGTTTTATATTTCCATCATTTACCCCATTTTGCGCATATTTTGCTTAATTTTCCGAAATTTAACAGCAAAATCATGAATTATTTTTAAGAATATAAATCTAAACGAAATTTTCTTTCATTTGAGTATAATCATGTCGATGCTTGTTTTAGGATAGCTTACCGGTATTTATGTTTTTACGAACAACTAAGAAAAATGCAACAAAAACATGCATTTAAAGCAAAATAAGTAAAAATGGGCATTAAGAATATGAATTTAAGGCGAAACGTGAAAAAATATGCATGTATAGCAAAATATGCAAAAATATGCACTAACAAATCGATGCTATTTTACGCAAATACTTTGATTCGCAAACATATTTTGTTTACCCTGGTCTCAGACTTAAGGAAAAAAACATGAAAAAAAATCTGGCTCCTGGTATTAGGTCTTCTTTTTTATGAAATATGAGAGTTGGTTTTTTTCTAAAAATAAATTTATGTAAATATAATTTAAATTTTTTTAAAAAAATTTCATACAAAAATTTTCCAATTCTAATGAAATATTTTTGCAATAATAAGCATTATATATTCCCCCCTTTCCTACTGGGTATTGTTTAATAAACTTAAACTAATACCAAAACTAAATTTGTTGTGTTTTGTTTGAAAAAAAAAAAAAAACAGAACTAAAATTCCAAAACAAAAAACCAAACCAAACTGTTTCAAACCAAACCAACCATCCAAGTGAGCCAGGCAGCCATCCGACCATCATTTCAATCTTAAGGCTAAAGAAACTTTCCACCCATCATGTAGTGTTTGCGTCATTTACTTCCGCCACAGAAAACTGCCGTAACAAATGCGACATCAAGTATTATGTTAAAAACTATACAATTGCAATATCTATGTAGAGAAATATAATATGTTCTACCCCAAAAATACCATAAACCAGAGAAAGGGATATTAAAAAAATTTAAATGCAGACATAGTGAGTGAGGAAAAATCACCTCAATTTTTATTATATGCTTGTTATAAACTAAGTACCCTACATTGAACAAGGAGACAAATTAAACAAAAACATAAGTTTTTAACTAGATTCTTAAAAATGTCTTAAACAACTGGCAGTTGAACTCACGACCCTCCAGTCGATATTATGAACTTATTCATAAACTTTCGCATATTTCGCAGAGAAAAAATATTGTTTAAATGCATCATATAATGAATAGAAATTCGATTTTATCATAGTATGGTCCTTATAATAATAAATATGATAAAAACTGATTACAATACTATCATTGCGGTGGATAATTATCATAATTGGGGATTATATTATAATAACTACTAATCTACTATGGTCATTAGGAGGGCAACCAAAATAAGCTAGAACTTCTTATTATTTGAAATGATAGCACAATTTAGATTGAACACAAGTTATGATCTTGAAATTATGAAAATTTTGAGCTATATTTGTTAGCTCTTTGTTTTAGCTTATATTTTGATATTTGCTTGTTTTAGCTTATTTTGTAAATATAAGCTTATTTTTTGACTAATTTCTTCTAAAACTAAGTTTTTTGTATTCTTCTTTGCTTCAATACTCTGAGGATATATACCGCATCTTTATATTCCTTTATTGTTTTTGGCTCAACTTAAAGTGTGCAATGTAGCGTCCGTCGCCCGTCGTAGTGGGCGCTGTGGTGTAATGGTTAGCGCGTTGGACCGTTACACAGATGGTCCCGGGTTCGATTCCCGGTGACGGCAACATCAATTTAGAAAAATAATATGTTCTATCCCTCATATGTATCGCAGCTCCCACCTTCGGTGTTCCCATAGCAATTAACCCCACCGAAGTAAAATAATGAATCTGGGCTATGAACTAAAAAGCTTCAATAGTTCGCCAGCTCTCCATCAGGTGGCGGGCAACAACTGTTCTAAGACTTATCATCTCGCGCAATTGCAGTGTTGCCATGTTTGAAGCCCTTCATCTTTCCCCATCTTTCATCTCTCCACTATCCAATTTCCAAAGAAAGCAACACATTTATTAATAGGAAGAATTTCCTGAGTGTTGCTTCTCTTTAAAAAAAAAAAAAAAAAAGAAAAACTTAACATAACATAACATATGGTTTTTGCTATTTTTTCTATTTAAAGCTTTTTTTATTGAAAGCTGAAATTTAATGTTAATAGTGAGAGAGGGCCAACAAATTGGTTAATCAAATATTTTGTTAAACCCATTTGAGTTTTAAAACTTAAGAAAATCGAGTTTTCTATTACAACTTTGTTTGACTGACTAAGTTCTAAGGAACAAATTATTTAACTTTTTTTTTGTACAGTAGTTTTGACTTAGCTGCACAACCAACTTCTGCACGAATTTTGTGCAGGTAAGCCAAAAGCGCTGCTAACTCAAATTGGTTACCTGCCTTAAAGTGCAGGTAAACTAAATTGTTAAAAACTGCAAAGACCAGATATGATTTAATTTATTTTTATTAATTGTTTATTTCATACAATAGAATTTATATAAAAAACAACAAAACGAAAATAAAAAAACATTCATAAAAAATTTTATAAGGTTTTTACATACAAATTTATGTAGGTACAAGCGTTAACTAACCAAACTAACTAAGTAAGCAAAACATAAGAGGCAGCTAACGGCGATCTTTTGTATGAAAATAATGTACAACTACCAAAAACATGAGGCACTTATTTTAAATGCGCAGGTATACACAGTGCACTTAATGAAGGCAATTGCATACGTAATTTTGTAAAATAACAACGAAACCAAAATTTTGTGCAGTTATGTGAAAAGTGCACGTAAGTAAAAGGCAGTTAAATCAAAACTACTGTAGTAACAATTTTAATAAAAAATTATAAATTTTAACGGTTTATTTTTTAAATTTAACAGCTTTTTTAATGTAACGGCTTATTCTACTATTTTTATAGTTTTTATAAGTTTTAGAACTGTTTTTTTGTTTGCCCTAGTCATTATGAAGGAAATATGCTAAATTATTATAAAATTTTTTATAATTACACTCAGCGAAATAATTATAAAGCCACACATATTTTCAGGGATATCTGCTGAACGCGAGTAGATTGTTTTTTTTTAACAAATACTGTTTAAAATTAAGTTATATAAATGTACTAGTTTATTAGTTAGCATAGCTGGGAATTTTGAACTTATAATTATTGCTCATTCGAAATAAATATAAAAGTCACTTAAACAAAAAATTCCTTAAAATAGAAGTTAATTCATATTAAATTTAACCAAGTGGCTTAAAATGATGCTGACATATCAGAGAAACACAGGAGTCCAATAAACAAAATTTTAACAAGTTTTCTTGCCTAAGCTTTTTCATTGCATTTAGCGACTCTTTTTGTTAAATTTTTTTTTTTTTTTTTTATAAATTAATAATCATATAATTACAAATTATATACTATTACCCTAACCGAGCACTAGCTACTATGGCCTTCGGCGCGTTGTAGCGAAAAACAGACCAGTGCCTCTGGTGGGAATCGAACCCACGACACCCGCAGTGATAAGCCAGCACACTACCAACTAGCCTACCGGGGCGCACTTTTTGTTAAAGAAAATAGTTAAATTGTTCTAAATATGTTCTAAAGCTAATATTTACATGTAAAATATGGGTTTTTAGTACATATTAAAATTAACTTTTGTTTAACCCTTTTTTGCTACATAATTACGCTAATTACGATACACAAAGCTAATCTATTTCTTTAATTGTATTGCCATTATGTATTACTTACAACTTAATGTAATCATAAAATTTCTTTTGATTTGGTTCATATTTAAAATTTTATTTTCTAAACCAAGGATGATAAAACTTTTTTCATTGCTTGCCACAAAACACAAATTTTTTATAAAAATAAGAGGGCGGATCAATAAGTCCGTGACTTTTCGAATTTCACTCGTAGTAATATGAAATGCAACACTACTCCCATCAAGCACCACATGTTAATAGACTTCTGTCAAATTTTGAGCAAGTTCTGTCATTTACTTTGCGTTTAACAGCTGTTGAAAACATACAACCTCGTGGATTTTTTAAAAATGGAAAAAAGTGAATTTCGAGTGCTCATTAAACATTATTTTTTGCGAAAAAAAAAAATTGTCAATCAAACCAAGGAAAAGCTTGATAAATACTATGGGGATTCTGCATCTATCTATTCTAATTCAATGGTAACAAAAGTGGTTTACTGACTTTCGTTGTGGTCGCACAAGTACAAATGACGCTGAACGTTCTGGACGGTCAATTGAGGTCAATACACCCGAAAATGTCGAAAAAATCCACGATATGTTGTTGGCCGATCGAAGAGTAAAAGTGCGTGAGATTGTTGATGTCATAGGCATTTCATATGGCAATGTGGTTTCGATTTTAAATGATCAGTTGGGTTTAAGAAAGCTGTCTGCAAGATGGATACCGCGTTTGCCCTCAATTGACAATAAACGTAATCGTGGCCAATAAGGTGATGGCAACAGTTTTTAGGGATGCACGCGGGATAATAAACACAGATTACCTTCAAAAGGGAAAAACAATAAACGGCGATATTATGCCAACTTATTGGACCGATTTAACGAGGATTTAATAAAAAAAAAACGACCCCATATGGCCAAGAAATGCCTATTTTATGGACCTCGAAAAATCCTATTTTTTGGAAGGGATACAAAAATTGGAGAAGAACGTTGGACTTAGTGTATTGAGCTAGAAGGAGATTATATTGAAAAATAATTTTTTTTTTTTGCAAAAAAAATTGTGTTTTATTCAAAAAGTCATGGAGTTATTGTTCCGCCCTCGTATATCGCGTGCCCCCTTAAGATTATGCCAACTTCATATTAAGTTTGTTTAGTTCGAGTTTTATTACACTGTTTTCCACTGTTGTCCAATTTACTGGTACTTTTTCACTTGGGCGGTTATGAGATTTGGTTTTTCAATTTGAACTACTTTGAATCCAAAAAAGAAAATTGCACAAAAATCGTAGTAAAATTTTAAAAGTGTGCTAAAAAGTGTAATCCAAAAATTTTCTGTTGTTTTTCAGAAATTGTCAATTGTTTTTCATATTTATCAATTGAAGGTCTTATTGTAAAAACTTTACAAGCCACATTTATTGTTTTATCGTTTTTCGCTGTTTTCTAGGCATCCATTGATAAATATTTGGTAGATGTCTTACTTAAACACGTGCTACAAGTACGTAGAGTATACAGGTCCTGCAAAAGTCATATTTTGTGCATTTTTGCCACCTTTAAAAAGAGAAAACAAACCAAAAATAAAATGTGGCTTATCAAGTTTTTACAAAAAGCTCTTCAACTGTATTTTAAAAATAATGAATTGATTTTTAGATTTATAAATTGTATTTCAGAAAATAATACTTGAGTCTCATATTATTTATCAATTATATTTCAGAAATTATCAACTGCTATTCATATAAATTAATTTTTATAATTCTCAATTGCATTTCAGAAATTATTAATGGTATTTTAGTGGTTCTAAATAATCCGTCATATAATATATTTTGAATATAGTTTTACTTTGAAATACAATTCATAATTTCTGAAAAACAATTGATTATTCCTGAAACACAATTGAGAACTTATTGAATTGATTAAAATTTTCTGAAACACAATTGATATTTTTTTGAAATTCAATTAATTATTTCTGATATACAATTGGAACTGCATGAAATACAATTGATGAAACTGAAATACAATTACATGCCTCGCTTGAATAAGAGTATAAGCGACAACTTTTTGGAAAAGCGTTATTTTTAAATAATACGACATTTTGGAAATAAATATATCATCGTGTAAAGATTTTTGACCGCGAATTTATCGGAAATTGCAATGCGGGTCGAAAAGCGTATTTAAAATAAAACGTTAAAATGTTTAGCAAAACTGAACTTTATGGGGCGTTCTTTAAAAAAAAGCCCCCTTTGGAATTTAAAAAGCAAATTTTTTTCTATCTTCGGTTTTTGGTGACTGGAACTCCTGGGCCCAAAAACCAGTAGGAGTAGAAACATATAAGTGTGGGTACTCAAGTAGAAAGTAGTTTTCGTCAAGATTTCAAAAATGATATTATTTTTATGATCCATGATACATAGCGCCCTCTAGAGCTATTTTAAATATTTTTTGTATGTTTCCCCCTGGGCCCAAAAACCAGAAGAAGTAGAAATATATAAGTCTGGGTACTCAAATGAAAGTAATTTTCCTCAAGATTTCAAAAATGATATTATTTGTATGATCCATGATACATATCGCCCTCTAGAGCTTCTTTTTGTTATTTTTGTAAAATTTACTGTTCAAATAATGAATTTTTCATGAAAATATGACTTTGTGGTGATAGTACAAAATTTATTGGCTTAAGTGTTTTCTCCTCCAGCTCGTCCAAAGCCCGGTTTCGCTGAGGAAAGTTTTTCTGCGTGACCGGCCTTTGGCCGGGCTTAGATTTTTCTTCTATGTGATAGGCAGTTTGGTGACTTCGCTGCTTAAAGTGTTTCTGCGTAACCGGCCTTCGGCCGTGACTAGGGGGTTTCTCCTATGTGATAGGCAGTTTTAATGGCTTCGCTGAGTAAAGTTTTTCTGCCTTTTTCGAAGGTAACATTTCGTAGTTAACTTAAAAAGTTTTGATTTGGCAAAAAAACGGCAAAATAAATTTTACAACCATGGGGATAGTGTATAAAAAAATGTTTCATTAGTTCTCAGTTTATATAGAGTATCTTAAATTCGATTAAGCTGGTCAACAATTTTCTTGATTTTTTTTTTCTAAAGGAACAAAAAAAAAAACAAAATGTAAGTAAGTTTTTATTTCTTTTCTTTTAGATTTTGTGTAGTTTTTTTTTCTATTATTTTCTTCTGATCCTTTATCCTTGTGTAGCAACATTTATTCAAGTTTTACCTCTGGAAAATATTTGGGTATTGGTATAAATTTTTAAGCAGACATGCAGTAACATTTAATGTCATGTTTGAAAAAGTTTTGAGACGCCAACATGTTACATTTTTGTTTTATTTTTATTTTTTTTTTTTTTTTTTTTTTTTTTAGTTTATAAATATATTTTCTTCAAATTTTGTTGTTTTTTTTTGTAGTTTTGGGGTTTCATTTATTCTTCATATTGCTGCAGTATGGCATTTTTATTTATATTTTGTTTCAGTTTTAGAATAAAATGTAGGAAAAAAAATGTTATAACAATATTAAGGTTAAGCAAAAGTATGTGTTTTGTATGTTGATGTTGTAATATTATGGGTTTAAAATTTTCTTTTTTTTTTCTTTTGTATTAAATTTTATGTTGTGTTTTTAAAAATTGAAAATAATTTATTTAAGATAATGTGACTTTAATTTGTTTCTTCAAAAATGTGTGCTACGCTATGTGTAGGGCAACATAAAACTATAATTTACTAAAGAAACTTAATTTTCTGAGACAGAAAAACTGATTTCCAATAAAATTTCAATTAAACTTTTGGTTGATTTCAAAATTACTTTCAATTAAGAGTTCGATAATATTTATTAAATGTTTAATTGGAAATAAATTTAGTCCATATAAAATTTAAAGGATTTAAAAAAACTACTAAATTTCATAAATCACCAAAATAAAAAAAAAAATCGCAATAATAAAATAAAATCTTCAAAATTTCACTTACATTTATTAACAATTAGTGTTTTCTATTTATAATACGAGGGCGGATCAATAAGTCCGTGACTTTTCGAACCTCCCTCATAGTTCTATGAAATGCAACATTGCTGCCATCAAGTACCACATGTTAATAGACTTCTGTCAAATTTTGAGCAAGTTCTGTCATTTACTTTGCGTTTAACAGCTGTTGAAAACATACAACCTCGTGGATTTTTTTAAAAATGGAAAAAAGTGAATTTCGAGTGCTCATTAAACATTATTTTTGCGAAAAAAAAAAACCGTCAATCAAACCAAGGACAAGCTTGATAAATACTATGGGGACTCTGCACCATCGATTTCAATGGTAAAAAAGTGGTTTAATGAATTTCGTTATGGTCGCACAAGTACAAATGACGCTGAACGTTGTGGACGGCCAATTGAGGTCAATACACCCGAAAATGTCGAAAAATGCACAATCGAAGAGTAAAAGTGCTTGAGATTGTTGATGCCATAGGCATTTCATATGGCAGTGTGGTTTCGATTTTGAAATGATCAGTTGGGTTTAAGAAAGCTGTCTGCAAGATGGGTGCAGCGTTTGCTCTCAATTGACTATAAACGTAATCGTGTGACAACTTCAAAGGATTGTTTGGAGTTGCTTAACCGCAATTCGAATGAGTTTTTGCGGCGTTTTGTAACTGTGGATGAAACATGGATCCATTACAACACTCCGGAGACCAAGCAGCAGTCTACACAATGGGTTTCTCCTGGTGAACCGGCTCCGAAGAAGGCCAAGGTAAGTTTGTCGGCCAATAAGGTGATGGCAACAGTTTTTTGGGATGCACGCGGGATAATCTACATCGATTACCTTCAAAAGGGAAAAAACAATAAACGGCGAATATTATGCCAACTTATTGGACGATTTAACGAGAATTCAAAAAAAAACGACCCCGTATGGCCAAGAAAAAAAGTTCTTTTTCATTAAGATAATTCACGGGTGCACACGTGTGCAGTCTCAATGTCAACATTCCATAAATCATCCGCCATATTCTCCGGATTTAGCCCCCAGTGACTATTTCCTATTTCCAAACCTAAAGAAATAGCTCGGTGGAAAGAGATGTAGCTCCAACGATGAAATTATTGATCAAACAAATGCCTATTTTATGGACCTAGAAAAATCCTATTTTTTGGAAGGGATACAAAAAATGGAGAAACGTTGGACTAAGTGTATTGAGCTAAAAGGAGATTATGTTGAAAACTAAATTTTTTTTTTGCAAAAAAAAAATGTGTTTCATGCAAAAAAGTCACTTACTTATTGATTCGCCCTCGTATAACATTTTAATTTTGATCTCAAAACTGACAATTCAAAAATAAATGCAGTTTTAAAATTTCCAACAACAATACGTACAAAACAGTCAACTATAATATTTTGTGTTTAAATATTAGTATACATGCCGGATTCCCAATTCGTTCCCAGTAATGGTAACAGTAATTTTAGCAGTTGGACTGTCAACCCGGCCAATTAAAAAGTTTTACGATTTAAAGCTGTTGGTTTTACGTTTTTTCTGTGTACGTTTTTTCTGTGGTTGGTTGATAAATATACCTGATCAAACTATGAGTACTTGTGGTTGGTGAATTATAATGAGGCAGATGATGACCTACACTCAAAACAATAAGTTAATAGAAAAGTTAGTAAAACGTCTTTTCAGCCAATTTTTTGTTGAAATTATGTTTTCAGCTAAAATTTTAGTTATAATTACTCAGCACTTAACTGTTTTGAACTGATGTTTTACTAATGTTTTACTAATTTAGTTTGCTAAAAAAAATTTTGTTGTTAAGCACATTAAAAGTGTTGATGACAATCAGATTGAAAGATGTACGCAGAATGAAGTTGATGTCACGGTATGTCAAGATATAGTATAGATGAGGAAAATGATATTGAAAAATACAACTTTTGTTAACTATTTTGTTAACCCAAATTTTTTAAAGCTTGAACTTTGTTGTTTGTGAAATACTCAACAATTTTATAATTTATTTTGGTATCAAAAAAAATACTTGACAGCAAACACTAGGTTTTTGATTTTTGTTGAATAAAATTTTCAAAAATGCAAAAAAGTCACTTTGAGGTACACCCAAAATATTTATTAATTTTTTTGACAAAAAGTTAGGGTAAGTTAGCGATTTTCTGGGAAAGTAATATTTTTTATATGAGTAGTTATGAATTAAACCCAACACAAAAATTATTTTATATTTTTTTTTAATTTTGAAGAAAAAAAATATTTGTAATTTTTTTAAATTATGCCCATTTTTCCAAGGGGCCCGATTTTCAAGGGCGATGCGGGACATCTTCCCGTTATGCTAGAACTCTAATTTTTTGCATGGGGAGTTTTTAAGAGGGGGGCAGCCCCAAAAATCGCAAGTTGAAAAATAAGGACGACCCTAATATATATATATATATATATATATGTATGCGTAGCGCATACTTTAGGGACATGGCCAAAATTGTCGCCGGAATATGCGGTTGTAATAGAAAAAATTGTCCTCATCTTAAACGCTAGATGTATGAAAAGGCGCGAAAATTTTGGGGACAGTCCCGAAGTAAGGAAATGTCCCTAAACTATGCGGGGGAACGAATAAATGTCTCTGGACTATGCGCTGTGCATACATATATATATATATATATATATATATATATATACATATTTATTTAAATTAAAAAATGTAATATTGTTAATTTTGGCCAAAACTTTGAAAATTTTACACATTTGCGCGACCTTATAAATTTATCTGATTTGGCTAAAATTTTTACGATAGACTTTTTAGATGACATAGAACTCGTACGCAAAATCGAACTAGTCTAATGTTCAATTTAGGGTGAAGTTTTGATAGTATTTAAGGGTCTTAGTATAAATAACAATTTAATTATATTGTGTTAGTAAAATAATTTGGAAATTTGAATTTTTTTTAATAATTTAAGAGACATGTCAGTGTAGCATTACTTTTGGGTCAAAATACCAGCAAAGACAAAACCTTACTCTCTGCATTAATTTAATACAATTTAATTATATTGTGTTAGTAAAATAATTTGGAAATTTGAGTTTTTTTAATAATTTAAGAGACATGTCAGTGTAGCAACGGTCATGCATTGCATTACTTTTGGGACAAAATACCAGCAAAGACAAAATCATACTCTCTGCATTACTTTAATACATATACTAATGATTTAATTATAACTAGGTAATTTTCATATTACTTCAATACAAAAAGTAAGGCGTTAGACATAAATTCTTATGCATTTTTATCATTACTTTAAATATAAAGTAATAATCTGAAAATTTTTTGAAAATCTATTTTTTGACTCATTATTTTTTCAACTTTGGTAAGGACATATATAACTACATATTTTTAACTGTTTGTAAGTTAGAAAGTAACGATATTTTGTGTAAGCAAGTCATTTAAGTTTTTATCTATCAAATATAAGTTGTCGCCATAGCTCTGTTGGTAGAGTGGTTGACTGATAACCTATAAACCCGGGTTCGAATCCCGTGTGGACACATTTTATTAAAAATATTTTTTTCAACAAAAAAATATATTTGTTGATTTACTTGAATAAACGTCACTACATTGCTAGGTCTGTCAAAAAAACAGAGTAGTATTTGGAAGATGACAAAGCCAATTGTGACAATTTTTTGTTGTTGTTTTTGTTTTTTCTTTGATATTTTAAATTTTGAATCTCGCTCCTAGACGAGGACAAGAAATTCTCATTGAGTTTGTGATTTAACATAACAAATATCTCTAGAAATTCTAATAACAAAGTCCCCTGAAGATTTCCTTGGGCAGGAATGAAATCCGGATAGGGACACGCCTACATCAGATTGCTTTTCACAATTTGTTAAATAAGTTTTGGGACTTTAGCACATTTAATTACTATAAATGTAATAAATTTAGTTTTTTTTTTAAAACTTATTTTTAGACTAATTGTTTTTGTCCATACTGGTAAGCATATTGGTAACCATACCACTTAGTAATGATATGTTATTATTTTATGAGACATCCTCATATAAAAATAATCACATTTGTAATGAGATATTAAAGCACTTGATATTACGAAATATGCTCTTATATGGTAATGTTTTTTCTACTCCCGAGTGTATAATACTTTGATTTTCATAATGACCCGAAAAAAACGAATTTAAATTACACTTTTGTCTAATTGTCCGTTTTAAAAAGTATTTTAGCAAATAGTTTGCTTAGATTCTGATCTCTCTTTCAGATATTTATTGCTAAATAAATTTATATTCTTTAAATTGCAATTTTTTTTATTTGTAATATCAATTTAATTCTTTCTTTTCCTTAATTCTAATGTTTCTTTTTTTTTTTTTTTTCTAAAAATTATATTTTTCAAACATTTATTTTTCTCTTTTCAACTAGAAATGCATTAAGAATTCTCAAAACACAAAAGTAAAAATGTTAGTTGTATTGTTGTTAAACAATTTCAAAAGATTTTGCTGTGTAAAAATGCAACAAATTTTTTAACAACACCTTCCAGATACGAAAGTACAAAAAGTGGAAAGAAAGCAATATAGAGAAAAAAAAAACGAGAAAAATTAAAGAACAAAATTCCTTAAATGAAAACTACCGTAACATAAGTTTTGGGTATTTAGTTTTTTTTTTCCTAAAATAACTACAGTAGAATCTTGAAGATAGATCGGGAGGACTTTAAACTTAACAAATGAAAAACAAAAATGTTAAGGATTTTGGTACAACGAAAATAATGTTAAAACGGTTTCAGTGGTTACGCAAAATATCGAGATTCTACTGTTTGTACTGATGCAGGAGAGATATATAAAAAGTGCTTTAAAATCTGTGTTTGGTTTTTCAATGGGGGCCTCTATTGCAATTAAGTTGTACATTAAATGTTAACATTTAAAAAAAATTTAACTTATTTCCAGCAAAGAGTTTAACGAAATTTAACAAGAAGATTATCCATTCCATTAAACTACCCAGTGTAGAAACGGTAATTGCATATTGTTATCCATTATACTTATTTTTATCATTATTTTAATTATAAAGTAATGATCTAAACATTTTTTTTTAAATCTATTTTTAAACTCATTATTCTTTCAACTCTATTAAGTACACATATAACTATTTATTTTTGGCTTTTTGTAAGCTCGAAAGTAATGATATTTTGTGCTAGCAAGTCATTTTTTTTTTCTATCAAGTAAATTATGTCAGCTGGTAGAGCGGTTGACTTATTACTTGGATTCCCAGGTTCGAATCCCGCATGGTTACATTTTATTAAAAAAAAGCTTAATAAAAAATATATTTCCAGGTTCGATTCCCGCATGGTTACATTTCATTAAAAAAAAGCTGAATAAAAAAATATTTATTTATTAAATTTAGTTCTTTTGTTTTAAGTTTATTTTTAGTTTCATTATTTTTGTCCATACTGGTATGCATATATGTATGTACTTGCCGTTACCAGATATTTATTGATATAACAACTTATATGGTAATTCTTTTCGGCATTGGGATGTCGAGATAGTTCAAATCGCAAATCAGTTGATAACCTGGAGTCCCAGGTTCAAATCCCGTGTGGGTATATTATATTAAAAAAAAATTCTTTATAAAAAAAAAAACTTTTTTGGCGCTACGAAATAACCCCCAATGAAATAACCCCCAACGGCCAAAAATGAAATAACCCCCAAAAAAATTGTGTAAAATTGTTTGGGGGTTTTTTTCATTTTTTTTGGGGATTATTTCATCTTACGGTTTGGAGATTATTTCATTATGAAGCAACCCCCAATGAAATAAAGCCCAAAATTTAAATTCTTTGGAGATTATTTCATATGCAATTATTTTGGGGGTTATTTCATATTTTTTGGGGGTTATTTCATTTTGCTAAAAGTGAAATTTTTTTAATATTTGTTACGGTGGGGTGCAATAACGCCTTACGAAATAAGCCCTTTAAGGCTTTATTTCACTTCCAATTGAGATTATTGCGAAAAGGGCTTTATTGCACTTTGAAAGTGACATAAGGCCTTTATTGAAATTTAGCCAATGGTGCAATAAAGCCTTTATTTTGTATTTTTTGATTCTTTTGTTACACTGTTCAGCGAAGCCACCTGCCGCGTCCCATGGAGGAGAAAACCCCTAAGAGCGGCCGCAGGCCGCCACGCAGAAAAACTTTATAAAGCAAAGATTTCCAATATTGTTGCAGTTAAATTTTTTGTTGAATTATTAATGTTCTATTAATTTTTGCTTATCATCATATTTGCAAAAATGTGTAATGATTAAAGTGATTTTTTTTCATTTTGGTGGGATTTACTTCGTTTCCAGAAGTGGGATTAATTATTAATGTTCTATTAATTTTTGTTAATATGAAATTTTTTTATAATTGTTCAATAAAATATAAGAAGAATAAGAATAAGAAATTTTATTGCTTCATTTGAAAAAAAATTTAAGTGAAATAAGACCTTTACGGCTTTATTTCACTTTCAAAGTGCAATAAAACCTTTTTGGAAATAAAGGCCTTATTTCACTTTCCATTGAGAAATAAAGCCTTTAAGGCCGTATTTCGTAAGGCGTTATTGCACCCCATCTAATCAAATATATAAAAACAAAAAATAAAAAAAATTTGGGACATATTTCATTTCTTTGGAGCTTATTTCATTGGGGGTTATTTCATTTCTTCCTTTGGGAGTTATTTCATTACGAAACAACCCCCAAATTTTGGGTGTTATTTCATTTTCACCTTTGGGGAATATTTAATTTCTTTTGGGTATTATTTAATTTTTTTTTGTTGGGACTTATTTCATTTTTTTTGGGATTTATTTCATTGGGGGTTATTTCATTTTGTCGTTTGGGTGTTATTTCATTGGGGGTTATTTCGTAGCGCCAACTTTTTTTTATTAAATTTAGTTTTTTTTTTTGAAAATTTATCTTTAGACTTATTATTTTTGTCCATACTGGTAAGCATATATGTAGATAACCACATATTTTTTGATTTTTCGTATGGTGGTTAGTAATTATAATTCATTATTTGTAAATACTTGCCATTATCAAAAATGAACTTAGACTTAGAAGGCTATGTAGGTAAAGACCACTTCAAATGCAGTTAAAAACAATAGAAATTTCACTTAAAGAAAGGACGACTTACATTTCAGTAAATTCAACTAACATTATCATTAGTTTTTAAATGCTTAAAAAAATAATCCACAATTGTAGTAAAAATTTACCACATATGTTAGTAAAAAATAAACAAATATTTATTTTTTTAAATAACAAAAACTAATTAAAAAATTAATGTATAATCATAAAACAGTCATTTGATGTGGTTTGTTTTTTTAAATGAATTACAAGGTTCGTAAAAAATGTAATTTGTTTCACAAATGACTGAAATTTTCCAATAAACATAAAGAAACTGAATTACAACCTTAAGAACTAAATCTTTTTAAAACAGAAGTTCCCTGAGTGTTTGTACACTGATAATAATCCAAATTTCAAAATAAACGAAAATTTGTTCATTTTACAAAAGATTTCGTTGTTTTGACACTTTTTTCGTATTTTCAGCATAATTTATTATGAGTGTATCCACTTATATGGTAATGCTTTTCTATACTGGGTAATGTTTACCTGGAAACTTGTGATAGTAACGGATTTCGTTTCAAATGATTATTTTTTTCTTTTAACTCGTTTTTTTTAAGTAATTCCCTGAAAGTAATTTTAAAAACTGCTTTAATTGTTTATAACTAATACAGGAAGTGCATAAATAAGATTAAATTAAAGTACAAACAACTTTAATTTAGTTTAAAACGTATCTTGATTTAATATATTGATATCACATTTTGTCTCTCTTCTAAACCAACAATTGTCTTGTATCAGCAAAATGCTAACATTATAAGATTCTGGTAACCCTTAATTATATTGATACTATTTAAACAAAGAAGAATAGTAGCAGGAAGAAGAATAAGAAAGAAAAACAAAAGAAATTTAAACCCACACAGAAGACTGAAACTTCAAATTTACTTAAGTTTTTTTTTTTTTAGTTTATCTTCTTAATTAGTGGCAAATCTTTTTGATTGTGTGTACACTTGGATGTTTACTTAAGAAGAAGGACTCCTCAGCAAGTACGTCCTTAAAATTAGCTAAATCGCTTAGAACACTGTGCTATAGTGAAAATTTACTTTCAAAGCGACCTGTAGTGCGATTCAGTAACTTGTTTTAACGATAATCGAATCGTTTAAAAAAGTAAACAACAAAATTAACGATTTTTTTTTTCTGTAATAGTTTTAAACGATATTTGCTATTGTTAAAATTAGTTGTTGTTGTTATCTAAACGACAATAATTTTTGTGTTGTTTATTTAATCTAGAAAAAGTTAAATTTTTAAATAGAAAACGAGAATTTTCGACTTTCGTTAAGGTGTACTTAGTGAATCGTTTAATCGTTAGTGCAAAAAACAACAAAAGTTGTCGATATATTTTGCGATTGTCAGATAGTTAAAAATTACTGAATCGCACTACTGGTGTACGTTGCACAGTGGTTTATCGTCATAGTAGAAATGGAAAAAAATAGAAGGAGTCATCGTCGAACATCCAAATTTTTTACAGATGCTTTTTTTATCATCATTAGGAAATATATGAAGAATAAAATATGTCCGCCCACTTTTACGCCCACTCCCCATACAAGTGAAATATATAAATGACAATATTTTCATTTGAATTTATGCTATTTCAACCGAATTCGGTATATATATGTTTTGTAGCAATTAAAATCAATGGCTAAAAAATTTACGAAATTCGCCCACAACCACGCCTACTTCTCATATAACAAAATTTTTAATATGATGTATATCCCTTGTTATCAATGCTACAATCCCTAAACTTCATAGGATTATTAAAAATAATATCATATCCAAATCTTCCATACACACCCCTTCTCTAATACCCCAACTTTCCCCATCAATTTTCTAAATAATTAGAAAATTAACATGTAACCTGGTTTTAAATCAAACACGCTTTTAATCCTAGTAATAATAAAAAAACATTAAAATGAAACATGTATATATAAAATTAATATTTTATTATAACAACAATTCCTTAACATCTTCAGGTAGATCTAATTCCTGCTTTTTTGAACTTTTCGAAACTTATTTATAAAAGGATCCGAAGAAGCTAAAAGTAAGTGCATCACATCTTCATTTGTTGATATCCTACTACATTTTCTGGCATGATACCTTCTATATTCACGATAATCGCGATTCCTCGCTTCCTGGGCTTCTTCTGATAACATTCCGATAGGTAAAATTGCTGCTGCTATTATTTTTCCTCCATGTATCAAGACTTTATGTACGGTCATTGGCATGTAGTACCAGCTATACAACCTAACATATAATTGGGCAGTGTTCGAACAATATTGCTGAAACTTATTCGGACATATATCAGCGTTGCTGTTAATAGTTATTAAAATTACTTTGAAACGATGAATAAGATTTTCATCTACATTATTTTTGACGTAATATAACGAGAGAATGCGTAATAAGCAATAAAAAGTAGCTTGTTTTCTATTTAAACGTTTACTAGACAAAGGCTAGCAAAAACTAGCAGCTGAATTTAACTTTATTGTTTAAATTAGACTTCAAGCTTTCATTTGGTATAAGGTAGAGCACCGCGCTCGACCGCGCACAAAAGTTCTAGTCCATCAAAGTTAAAGAAAATAATAATTTTTAGACTCCTAAGATGAAGCAAATTTTTGTCAAAAAAATTTTTTTTCTTTAATTTTTTTTTTTTTTAATTTTCATCTTAAATACCTAAATTGTGGGAAAATACACAACAACAATACATATTTAAAGTCATTCCAAGAGTTTTTAGTTTCTTACTATTTTTTAGGATTTTCTTTCAAATGTTGTGTGTTAGACTTGGCACACTTTGAGGAAACGCCTACAAAAAAGTAATGAAAATATCGCCCTAGCATTTCAGATACATGATATTCAATATGTTTTTAATGAAATTAATAAATTTCATCATGAGCGGAAAACATGAAATTCAGTATTAATTTCAACTTTTCAACCACTGTGCGTTGTAGGTCTGGTTGAGTAGATCCATTTATAATCTTTGAATATTTGATTATACACACTGAGACAAATTTTGTCATTTGACAACTAAAATTTGTTCAATACGACTGAAATCGATTGGTACAACTGTATTTTGGTTTTTACAATCAAATTTGGTTAGAATTTAAGTTGCGACACCCAAAATATTAAGAAATCGGATTTGTAGCCACCAAAATATAGTTTTTCAATTCGGTTGGCACTTTATTTTCCTGTGTGTACCCTCAAAATCGGAAGTTATTATGAAACAACTATTTTAAAAAAAGTACATCAACATCTTACGGTAACTTTGTCAATTTTTTACTCATTAAAGCATTACAATTACCATTTCAGTATAAACGAAATGAGCTTTCAAAATAAAGTTTAGTGCGACCCGGTAGGCTAGTTGGTAGCGTGCTAGCTTATCAGTGCGGGTGTCGTGGGTTCGATTCCCACCAAAGGCACTGGTCTGTTTTCGGCGCCGAAGGCCATAGTAGCTAGTGCTCGGTTAGGGTAATAGGATATAATTTGTAATTATATGATTATTAATTAAAAAAATAAAAAAAAATCACACAAATATGTTTTAAAACATCTAAATTTCAACGAAAAAACAGTCAAAATTAAAATAAATATTTATTTTATTTTACTTTGGATATTCTTAAAAAAAAAAACGATATACTTTATTTAAACATACATAAGGATATATAAATGTATATATTTCGAAAGCTTATATATATTTTTTCCAAAACCTTTCCAAAATACAAAATCGGTTAAAAAAAAAACAACTGAGTTTCAAAAAAATACAATAACTTTGCTAATTATCAACTATTTTAAGTAAACAAATGCTGTTTTTACTCAAAACAAAATGTAGATGAATTGGATGCCAAAGTTGAAAGAAATAAGAACTACATCTTGGAAATTTAGATATTATTGTCACTATTTCCCCAGCTTTTTTATTGAACTTATTAACACATATTTTTAGAAACATATTCACACATATTTTTAGAAAGTACTATTTTTCTTTCTAAAACTGTCCAAAAACTAAAAAGGAACTCTGTTGAGTGGTTCCTCCATATTTGGATGAAATACCGATGTAAGACAGAGCAGACAAAATAATTAAAAAATTGGTAAGAAACACACCGGCCCACTCGCTATATAGGGTAAAAAATGGGGTTCATGTTGTTCAACACTTATCTGTGCATTTTAAATATTTTTAGTATTTTTTTTACATCAGTGGAAACGTCATCCAAATACCTTTCATTTGATAGCAAATTTTGTATACTGTTTCTTTGAAAAACCCATAATAAAACACAAATAACGAAAATTTGTATGGCAATCGGAGGGAATTCATCAGATGTACTTCCTTGTACAATAACTTTAGATTATGAGGGTTTATTAAAATTTCTGAAAGTTGTAAAAAAGATTTGATCTGATCAAATCAGAATTAATGATATATGATTGGACCTTTTTAGATATGACTCATATGACATTTGAGTGAAATTTGGTTTTAGAAGCAATGTTCCATAAAGTACTGTAACTGTTGGGAATATATTTGGGATACACTTTATGCCCAGATGTGATCAGTTATTTCCAGATTTGATCAGATCTAATTTGAACTCAAATTTTTGCCAATTTTTATAGATCTAATTAGATCTGATCACATATACTATGAGATTTGCTTAGATCTGGTAAAATAAATCTGACTACATCTGGTAGAACAGATCTAACTAGATCTAGTTAGAGCTGCTCTTTTTACACGGGTGATCTACTGAACCAGACCTAAAACACCCACTACACCGAAAAAACTAAAAATTTATTGAATCAATTAATATTTTAATTGATTTTGCACCTATCACGGCAATGATACTATCAATTAAACCTTTTATTAAAATTAGGAAGGAAAAAAAAAGTTGTAAATAACTTCTACAAAAAAAAAAAAAATATGATACTCACAAAAAAAGTGTGTGATCTATACGTTGGTATGTGTGTGTTTTGCAATGCTGAGTCTGTTTGTGTGTGTGCTTGTTTTGTTTGTTAACTTCAAATGAATTTGGTATTTAATACTAAAAATTTTCTATTTATGCATACAGTGTATGAAAAAATAATATGATAATTGCGTCTAAAATAAAATATGTATTTATATATTTAAAAGTCAATTAAAATATTAATTGATTCAATTAAATATTTGTTTAGAAACAAATTAAATTCAAATCAAATCTTTAATTAGATATTTTAGGTTGATAACTTTTTCTGTGTAGTAGGCTTTTCAAATATATTCAAGTTGGGCCATTTTGTAGCACCGTCTTATAAATATAGTATAGACCTTTAATTCATTATGGACAATCTGTTCCGTTTTCAACCCAGTACTTTTAAACGACTGTATTTATTTTTAGAGGATAACGATAATTAAGTAGTCTAAAATCTTTAAAATAGTTCAACCTCTTTACTACAATCGGGAATTGAAATGAGTAGTTCAAAATTGTTATCCACAATCTTTTATTGACTTTTTTTCAAAAAAAAAGCTATGACCGATCGGACAATGCATTTTTCTAATACACAAACGCAAAAATATGCAAAAATTTATTCTGTTTTAACTCACAACATGAATAGTTTTTAAAGTAATACTATTACACTCATAAAATTTAAGTTTCTGTCAAAGTTGCAACTTCAGTTGCAAATATTTTAAAGCAAATATTACAAACAATTTCTTAATGAAGCTAATTTTTTTTGTTCAATAAATTTAATACGTTTTACTTGATTTCCAATTTGTTGATTTAAGGATACCTTCCCTGTTAGTACTACTTTGGCTACGCTTAATAGCTAGGAAACCACACAAAAAAATAAAAAAATATTCAATAAATAAGATAAAAACTAAAACTTTACAGTTATTCAGACATCAATTTGTCACAATTTTCAAAAGAAATCTTAGATTTGCACAAAAACTTTAACAAGGAAATTAAAAATAGGACATTTTACACTATACAACAAAATTCAATTTCAAACTTTTAACTTTATAAATCTATCAAAATTTCTATAAGCTTTACGACCGACTTTGAGAAGAAAATTCGGTGGTAAAATCGCTAAAATTTAAATTTAAAGTTAATGTATGTATATCATGTAATATTTCTAAGGGGAATAAGGAGTCAATTGGCCTTAAAGGACCTATCCTGTGACGGGTTAAAGCAGGACTTATGGCAGAAGAACGGTAATAATTATATTGAAGGAACCGAAGATCACCAAATCTTATTTAGCAAAATCACAAAAAGTTTAAATTTTGGAATATAGTCATATTGTGGTAAGAGGAATAAATTATGACGAAACATATTAAATGTTATGGATTCATTTTTGAGATTCACTCTAAACCTAGACTTAAACATTTTAAAAACTCCAGTCTTAGCGGATACCTACATTCCAAATTTAGAGTTTCTAGCTCTAGTAGTTTTTGATGGGTGATTAATTGGAAGACTTTTCCCTTTATATTCAAATTTTACCAAGTTTTTAGTGAAGTTTCCAAAAATATCCTATTTAGTGGGCCAGCAAACATATTTCTAAATTTAAATTTTCTTAGGCGGTTTGGGCAGGCCTTTTTAAACCTTCACATTCCTGGTAAAATTTAAAGAAAAATCAGTTTTACCGTATGGAAAATGTTTTAATACTCGTCACTTTTTCTAATATACTCTTTATGTGAATGCCACTTTTAGTTGGCTACACAACCCGCTTTAGTGACATTCGTTTATCTTGACATAAATGTCTTTGAAATTTGAAAAAGTACATTATGTCTGAAATAACACACCCTCACAGCCAGAAATCAGACTCAATCGTGTCTGTTGTATTATCTAAACGAATGTTTTGGTTTCTGTAACATGAATTTTCAGTTGTGATAACAATCATTTTATTGAAACAATAGAAGTTCTGCCACGACACTAGAATTTCGATGGATTCAACACAAATTCGGTGATAACCAAAAAATTCGGTAGCCACAAACGAACCATTCGATTGGCTACAAATACGGTTGATACGACCGAGTCTGTTTTATGGGTGCATGTTTGAAATTTAATTTTTCTGGCTTAAAGACATGCAAGCCGTCAAAAGATACTCCTTTTAGTTCTTCCCGCACGAATTTCCAAACATCCAAAAAATTCTACTCGAAAGTAGAACCAAACATAAAATTCCTGGCTTTAGCGGTTTTACAAGCCTTTAAATGGGAGACTTTCCCCTTTATGACCCTCCCTGAATGAATTTCCAAAAACCCTGCTTAAGCAGAACAAATATCAAGTTCATCGTCCTAGCGGTTTGGCCAGGCTGTCAAGGGGAATATGTTTGTCCCCATTTATACAAAAAAGTATAAAGTTATGCCATGTTTGAAGGAACAAAGGATTGCGGCAAGGCGCCATTGGGGGAGACTTTCCCATTTTTCCAATACCCCTAGGAATTTATAAAGATTTTGTCTAAGCGGATGTTTTTGCGGTGTTAGGAGCCCACATAAACAATTATAAGCTGATAGCTTTAATAGTCTGGCCAGGCCGCCAATGGGGAATAATTTTCCCTTTTTGTGAGTTAGGTGATAATCGAAGAACATGTATTTTACATTTTTTTACCGCCAATTGGGATACTTTTCCAATTTTTCCCCACTCCCTGTAATAATTTTTAAAAAGCTTGTCTAAGCAAACGTCTACGCCTGAGGAGGAACCTACGTGCCAAATTTCAAGTTACTTGTCCTACGGTTTTAGCCAGGCCGCTAAGCAGGTGACTATACATTTTTGCCTCTCCCCATAAGAATTGGCAAAAGTCCAGTCTAAGCGAATATTTTTGCGGGTTTGGGAACACACATACAAAATTTCTTGTTATTCGCTTTAGATGTTGTGCAATGTCAACCTGCATACCGCTCTCCAAAGTAATTTTCATCTCAAACATTCAAACATTTGTTAGTGAGAACCACACTGCGTATGATGAATCCTATTACATGTAAAGGGTCCGCCAAATAACTTTTTTTTTTAACTCCTGAACCAATTGGACTTTGTATGGCGTCATACCAAGGTCTTTATGCAAAATTCGTCTCAATGATGTCTCCGAAATGTTCAATTGTTGAGAACGACGGTGAATTGATGTTGATGGCGCTTCACGCACACTTTCTGCCACAGCAGCAATATTCTCGGGTGTACGCACTGTTTTTGGCTTTGCACGCTTTGGTTTATCGATGAGGATGCCAGTTTCTTTCACTTTTTTCACAAGATAACGAACATACGTACCATATTCGTTCAGCGGAAGGATAAAACTAATTATCTGTCAAATCAGACATGAGCTAAGTGTTACCATTCACGAAATAAGCACTAGTTGAAAAAAAAACGTTAGATGGTGGACCCTTTATTAGTATATGATTCATCATACGCTTTGTGTTTCTAACTAACAAATGTTTGAATATTAGAAACGGACAATATTCAACGAATATTTGCTGCAAAACGAAGTAGAGTAACATGGTCAAACGTTCAGGAACGTTAGAAAAACATTTAATAAAATTAAAAAAAAAATTTGTTCGGTGTTTAGATATATAGCAGCAAAAATTTCGAACTGGTTCTGAATTATATTTTTTTTCTTTTTCAAATTCTCCATAAAATAAGATTTCCGAATTTAATTAAATTATTAAAAATGATATACTAAAAAGTTAATTTTTTCCTTTGTCTCCTTTAGAAAAATAAATAGTAACAATTTGACATGGAGTCGACTTAACTTCTCCTGTATCGGGACAATTTGTATGGAAAGCATTATAATAAAATTCCAGCGAAATCTCTACATGAGCCCTGAGAAACCTTCCTTGTAAGTACATTTTATATTCCATTATTCTTTTTATTTATGTTAAAATCATATCGGTCTACCTAAATTTACCAACTAAAGTCATTACCATCCTCTTCTTTATTATCATCATCTGTATTGTTACGAAAAATCTGTAGGATCAACTTGATGACAATTGCTTGAAATGTTTAGTTTTTGTAGTACGTTGGTACACAATATTAAATGTTTCTTAATTTCAAGGGTACAATATTTATTTAAAATATTATGATTATCTAGCAATTAAGCGTTTGTCTTTTTACTTATGAATTCATTTTGACAAATCATACAAAAAAAAAGAGATAAAATTAAGTTTATGCTGTGCTTCTTTTAGTTTAAAATATAACGTTGTAAATCAAAAATAGGATAACTCCATAAAGATGAAAAAATTTTATATTCAAAGTGCTTAAGCACAAAATTTAAAGAAAAAAATCCAAAAATTTAGATCAAAAGTCAAACTTAGATTGAAACCAGATTGGAATAATTCTGTAGCTTTAAATCGATATGCGGTACTTATAAGGGTCCTCCATCTAACGTTTTTTTTTTCAACTAGTGCTTATTTCGTGAATGGTAACACTTAGCTCATGTCTGATTTGACAGATAATTAGTTTTATCCTTCCGCTGAACGAATATGGTTGTGTATACGCTTGAACAACGCTGGGAAATATTGCGACATTACTTTGAAAATCATGGTAATGTTGCAGAATGTGTGCCGATACACCCAAAACGAGTAACTGTTTGGTGCGGATTTTGGTCCAGAGGCATAATTTGGCCATTTTTTCTTCGAAAATGAGCAAGGAGTGGCCGTTACAGTCAATCGTTAGGCGATCGTTATCGGGGCATGTTGAACGAATTTTTGTTCATAAAAATTGAAGAGGAGGAAATACAGCTGCTCACAATCGATAATGTGCTTAAAAATTGGACCGATCGTGTAGGCTACTGCATGGCCAGCCGAGGCAGCCATTTGAATGAAATTATTTTCCATTATTAACCGGAAGGATTGTACTTTCAAATAAAAAAAGAAATTTGAGAAAATATTCAGTAGTTTTTTTTATAGTATTTTCAAAAAAAAAAAAGTTATTTGGCGGACCCTTTATATTACGAATTTTGAACTTATTTATCAAAATATTTGTTTTTCAACAAAATTTTTAATGTTTTGTTATGGTAAAAACTCATGTTGGAAGAAAATATATTTTTAGTTTTTTTTTTCTTTCCGGCAGAATCTTTTGCCACTCTTTAACTAAAAATTAGTTCATCTTAAATACAGACACTTTCCTTATTCTCTATTTAATTCAACTTCTCTGAAGCTTTATTCCGAATATTGTGTAGATTTAAGAATGTTATTAATTAAACATTTTGAAAATTTTTATGAATCTGCGAATATTTGCAATAATTCTGTATTTGTTTGAAATTGTAAAAAGTTAAATTAGTGACTTTTTGCTTTATAACGATTTTGTTTGACTTTCAATTAATTTTACATAAAAAAAAAATAATATAACATTATTTACTTATGTAAATCTTGTATGAAAAGTATAGTTAGTATAGTTATAGTTATACAATGTTGACACATTAGAGTGTATCGAAAACCACAAATTGTTCTCAAAAGGTGAATACAAAATTTACAAACCGAAATAAATGTGAGCAAAAAATCATGTTTAGCTCTAGGCGTAAGGTGAATAATTTTAACAAATATTAAGTTAACCCTCTAATGCTTCTATTTCTGTTTCCAATTAAATTAAACTTTATCAGTTTAAACTACAATGCGTATGGTGAACCATATAAGCCATATAAAATAATAAAGCATACGCATTGGAGTTATATTAAATAAATATTTGAATATTTCCTCCAAAATGTAACGGAAACTTGTAAAAAAAAAAAATCATTTAGTAAATTTTTTAACTGAATTTGATAAAAAAAAAAATAATGTTTTTTTCTCAATGGATATATATTGAAAAAACATGCTATATTGGTTTCGGCTAGCGATACAACACCCAAATAATTTTGGTACTGCAACTGAAACTCAGTTGTATCAACAGAATTTGGTTGCGATAACCAACTTTCAGTAGCACCCACCAATTTTGGGTGGAGTAGCCGAATTTTAGTTGGGCATTGTCTACATTTTTCTCTGTGTCTACAAATCTCGGCACATCTGACTGTACTGCTTCCAACTTGTTTTATATTGAAACTTTTGAGTTTTTGGTCCAGCCTTTTGTGAACACATTGTATAAGAGAATAGTTAATTGCATGAAACGAGGCGTATGTATTCACATATTTATACCACTATCGAACAGATATCACAAAACTAATAAAAAATAGAGTGTTGAAAACTTTAATGTAGAGACTTGGAACTTTATTCTAATCAGAAACTAATAACAACAAATCTTCACAAAAACTGAGTATAGTGGAAATTGCTAATAGTAATTTAAGCTATGTTAGCTCATATTTATGTTGTGTTAGTAGAATATTTTGTAAATGTAAATTTTTTATTTTATTTAAGAGACATGTCGCAAAAATATGTAAAAAAAAACAAAACTATCCATAAACAAAGGTTATTTGGCTGAAGCAATAAAGAAAGCCAAAATGCTCTTTTAACTCCGTTCTTGTACCACTTCATCTCCAAACTTAACACCAAAATGTATTTTTTAACAAAAGTGCATAAAAATTCAACTAAAAATGAGTTTGTTACAAGTTAGTTTGCAAAAAAGTTAGTTCACTAATCACTCTTTAAGTTGTGTCTACACGATTAAAAAAAATTTATAAGATGTTTTTTTTTTTTAATAATCAAACGTAATTAGTATGCGGCTTTATACAGTTTTATCCGAGAAATGGTCTGATAAGTTTGGATTCGTTTAGCTTTAATTTATTATTATCAGAATAAATTACATCCGAATAATGGCGCGATTCAATTTAAACCGATTTTATATAATAGTATAAAATTATATCTGAACTGATATACACAGAAAAAATTATGGGCCAAAAATATCTAATTAATCGATTGTTTGAATATCAATGGCAATTTAAACAATTTTTTTAATTGATTCAATTAAAAAATTTATTGAATTTTCTAATATATCCATACAGTGTTGACAACATGTAAACAAAATTTTTAAATAATCAAACAAAGGTTTTATTATATTAATATATTATTTAATTTGTAAATAAAGAGAAAAAATCGCAAATGATTAACTTTTAATAAGTTGAATAGTCTACATATTTCAAATACACGTAAAATCGTAGTTATTTCACTAGAGTTTGCAACACTCTTTTTGTTGCGATATTCGTGTACGCACGAAAACTTAACTTAGTTTAGTGTTTTATAATAAAAGTGCACATGTGGATTTAAATAAACCTTATCGAAAAAGGACAATTAAACTATTATTTTTGTAAATAATTAAATTTTCAATAAGTATAAGTGTCATTAAACTATCATTTTAAAGTTGTGTGTGATTTTTTTAAGAAAGCAATTTAATTACAAGAAAAAGTTCAAGACAAGACAAGCAAAACAAAAATTTCGTATTTACTTTTATTTGTTTTCTTATAATACATTTTTATGTTAAAAAGCATAAAAATAAAAAAATACGAGTTTTCAATTAAAACTACCATTGTTTTCTTCTCAAGTTTCAATTAAAGTTTTAATCAATTCAACTAAACTTTTTAATTGAGGTTGTAAAGAAAAACAATAACTTTTTTAATTGATATTATTATTATTTTAATTGAAACAGTTTAAATAAACTGTCTGCAAATTTTTTTAGTTAATACTATTATTTCAGTCGTAGGTGCAAAATCAATTAAAATATTAATTGATTCAACAAAATTTTTAATTGAAACCCGTTTTTAGTTTTTTCTGTGTACAGAGAGAATTCCTTGGACGAGTTTTAATGAAATTTTTTCACTAAACTAATGAAGTTTTGTTTGCAATGCGAATGCGAAATTTCTTAAACTTCATGAAAAAGCTGCATAGTTTTAATGAAACTTTTTAGGCTTACGAAATTTCTAATAAATAAGATATTTTTTATTAAATCTTATGAAAAACTGCATTAACTTAATGAAATTTTCAATGGACTAGTTTCAGTTACACTTCATAGATCTAGTTCAAAAATGCGTTGATAGCATGCAGATAATTCTCTCAGTGTACAAACATATACAAAATCAATTGAAAGTTGTATCCGGTTTTAGCATTAAAAACTTCATTGAAATCGGAAATATTTGTAGAAATAATTACCTGTAAATGCGAATTTTGCTTCAACGTTACGTTACCCAGACCTTAGATACTTGCAAAAAATAGCGCCTTTATAATTCGTAGACAATTCCTTTCCAGTTGAAAATTTTATTTTATTCATAAAATTCTCTTGAAATTACCTCAAAACAAAAGTTATTTCAGAAAAGAAAGTTAGTTTTAAATAATTAAGAAAGATTTTATGAAATTTTGTAATTCTCATCATTAAAACACGAAAGTTACAACTTAATTTAGCTTTTTACATTGAAAAAATCTAAAACTAAAATCAAAACTGCTAATGCTACAAATGAAATTAGTTCTATTTTTCACACAAAAAGTAATCATTTTTCGAAATAAGTTGTTGTGCTTAAGGTGTAAAAATTTAAGAACCAGAAAGGATCTATAGGCATATTCAAAACACAAATGTCAGGGGAAGTTTCTTAAGTCTACTTTAGTTGTTGTATCAAAAGTCCACATACAAATTTTACACAACATGAGGTGAGGAAATTGTTCAAGTGTTTCGATTTAATATATAATTATATCCAAAAGAAGATTGGACAAATTTTCTAATGTGATTCTGTATGGGGTAATATACAATTTTATACAAAATTAAATTGTGTTTTTTAAATATGATATAATATCTAAATATATATAAATATTTTTTTTTTGTATTTTGCAATGTCTAGATATATTTTTTTTTTTTTTTTTTTTTTATAATTTAACCAATACTCAGGGAAGGAGGAAAGAGAGAGTAGTGTTTGTGGATATTTGATTTAAATTTTTCTAAATTGTAAGTAACAGGGAAGACTTCTGCGGGAAGTTTGTTCCACATACGAATCGTTCGACTAAAAAACGAATTTTCTCTGTAATGCGTTGTGCGAAACACAGGACAATCAACTACAAACGGATGTGCTCTACTAGATAAGCGAGTATTACGAATAAAAACTCGGGCTCGTGGAATAAGTTCACTTATCTCAGATGAGCATCTCCCATGGTAATATCGATAGAAAAGTGTCACACAACCCACATTCCGACGATGCTCCAATGAATCAATAGAGTTGGATACACTACTGTCATTGATAAGCTTCACCGCCCTCCCCTGAACACGGTCCAGAAGCTTCAGAATAGACAGTGGAGCCCCTGCCCATATATGAGAGTTGTATTCCATTTTTGGCCGGATATAGCTGGTATAAATAGTAAGGAGATCGGATGGAGTGAAGTAAGTCTTGCACCGTTTTAGAAAACCGAGACACTTGAATGCCTCTTTCGACACTTGAAATACGTGCTTATTCCAACGGACATCACATTGTATTCTCATGCCCAGAACATCAAGAGTATCCGATTCCTCAATACCTATACCATCCATAGTTACAGATGACAATGTCAATTCCACAGCCCGTCTGTGGGTTAACATACAACATTGGGTCTTGCGTGCATTAAAATCGACCTTATTCGCGCGACCCCACTCGGAAAACTTTTCGACAAGAATAGTTTTATATATGAATTTACATAATTATGTCCGGTTAAATATAAAGGCAGACAAAAACATTTAAGTGTATATAAAATAACGTATTATTATTTACAAATGTTTTCACTTGGGTATTGAACGACTTAAAAAAAAAAAAATCGTTTGTGTGGTCTTTCAGAGAGGTAGAAAAAGTGTGTTATCACTTCACCCCAAATTCTCCTATCGTGTTGAAGGTGAGTCTGTTGGTCTTTAAATAATTTAAATCAAAATTTTTATTTGTCTAAAATTTTACGAATTCCTTTCCCAAGGTGCTTATACAGAATATCCATAATTTACATTCAATATTTACAATTGCATACACAAATACACAAACAGAACGCATTTGTATGTTTATATTGAGTATAATTTACTTATTGTTGTTTCTGTTGTAATTTTATATAGATTAGTTATCACTGCTCATATCACACACATATCATTTGAAAGCAATAATAATATGAACGTATGTAAATTAGGGTAGCAATTAAAATTTGTATATAATTTTAGAATCTAAATGAAGTATAAGTCCTATCAATACAAATAGATGATAAGTTTCCCTATGGGGAATGAGGAGGCAATTGTCCTAAAAGTGACTGGTTAAAGAAGGACTTATCACAGGACTGTTATAATTTAATACTGAAGTGGGTTAACCAGTGTCAATTGTCCTAAAATTAACAATACCACGACTGGTAAAGGGAGACATACCACTTAGCCAGAACGCTTATTAACAAAAAAAGCCAGTTGGCCAGAATTTTGCCCATTGGAAGCTGGTTAGTTTTCGTTTATTTTGTACGAACTGGGCCTTTTGCGACAGTCTTGTGGTATGCCCATCTTTGGTTAGTCCTGTGGCATGCCACTATGTGGTTTAAAGCAGGACAAATGACCCCCTCCTATGACAAGCCAATGTTAAAGTTGCCAGTTGTTTACATAGGGTAGGGTTTAGCAGATGACCGGTCTCTGGCACCAAAGGACCGATCCTGTGGCACACACAGAACCGGTCCCATTCCCTATAGGGTTTAGTGCCTGCTTGAAAAGGAAAATTCTGCTGATTGTTCTTTTTCATTGCACTTTGCAAAGAAAATAAGATATTAATTGAGAAAATACGTGTATAATTGAAAATTTTGTCAACGTAGGAGTATGAGTGTTTTTTTTTTTGGATTACTCATACGTGCAGTTGTCCTACAAACTTTTTAAACATTTGATGGTACAATTAAATTAACTGAAAATGTAATTTAACGCAAATGATAAATTACGTTTCATTTAAATCAAATGTTTCTTGTTATTTATTTTTCCATATAACTCACTAGTCCATAAGAACATTTGAATAGTAAGTTAAAAATAAATGTTCAAATTTTAACTATAGATCAGTAAAAATAAATGTTCGATTCAGTTATTTAAAATTATTTCAGTTTTATGTTTTTGTTTGTTGTTTTTCTACAAAATGTATACACTCATATGTATTTGTCGAAACTTTTCCAATTTCTTGTAGTTTGAATTGAACACACATTTTTTTTTTTTTTTTTTTTTTTTTAAAGAGTTCAATTTATAATAATTGTAACGGAAATAATTGTTTCCATTTATTTAAATAAACGACAATATACAGTTTTTGTGGTTAAATTTGTAGGAAACTTTAAAAAAATGAAAATAATAAATGAAACTAAAAAAAAGCGGTAAATGGTAGTAAATTATTATGAACAAATGTTTGAATAAGTTGATATAAATATTTATTTGAAAAATAAATGCATGTTTCTCTATTTTTAACTCCCCTGTTTAAAATTGAACTATATGGATCCATATATGAGCACATATCTTCATACTAGTCTATATGCATCCATACGTGATACGTATGTGTTCATAAACCATTATTATATGTTCATATGAGGAATCGTATATGATCATCTGTGTGCCATAATTAAATTGGAGGTAATATTTACATATGAAGGGCTTTTTGTAAAAACATGATAAGCCACATTTTATGTGTTATGAATTTTCGCTGTTTGTTTGACATCCATTGATTAATATTTGCTAGAATTCTTACTTAATCAATTATTACAAGTGCCTAGAATATAAACGTCCTGCATAATCCTATTTTTCAACCTCTAAACGGCGAAAACATACATAAACATAAAAGGTGACTTATCAAGTTGTTACAATAAGCCCTTCATATATAATCATACATGTCTATACATTTCCATACATGGTCATATGAGTACATTAACGAAAATTGAGGTAATATTTATATATATGATCACATATGAATTCTTATGTATCATATATGTATCCTATATGGTGGTATATGGACATGTATGACCTCGAATCACTTCATATATGAGCATGAATGAGTTCATACTTGTTTATAAATGGATGCATATATGTTGATTTTTAACCTGCTCAACTGAAAATTATTTTTATTAAACTACAAACAGAAAACTGCATAATAATCTGAGTGAACAAAATTTGGTCATAGAAACGAATTGTATCCTGGGCTTTTCTTGAAATAATCTAGTTTTACATTGTTATTCAAAATTTAAAACCCCTATGTATATGAATGCTTTTTATTACTCATACGTAGTATTGTCCTACTAGATTTTTAATCTTTTCTTGCAATATATCTATAATTTTGCTGATCTGCTTGCCATGAGTTGGCTCAAATACTATAATAATAATGAAATAATCTTTTAAATTATTGGTACCCTAATACTCTAACTACACTCAAAGGAAAGGTATCATCATGGCTATGACATGTTTCATAGGTTTTTGTTCAATGTAACGTTTCATAGCACTTATGAAATATTTCATAAAAATAAAATAAAACAAAATTTATCATATTTATGACATGTTGTATTACATATATGAAGGATATTTTGTATTAGTAAGGATTTCTTTATTTTTGTGTAGAAAAATATACATAGAGACCATGCTATGACCTTTACAATTTTTGTTGTTTATGAAATGTTTCATAAATATTAATGAAATTGCTACATTAGACGAAAAATTATGAAACTTATTGCTGGTTTTCTATGGGTGTATATAATGTAGTAGTGTCTACTATATTATACACACATTAATACTTCTACAATCTTACATACCTATACATAAATATACACAACGAGAAAATTGTGGTTAATTTTCAACATACATTTAATGACTAAAATCAAAGTTTTTTTACGCTTTACTAACCAAGAGTCTCACAAAGACTAAGCTCCGATCTAAATTAAAATCAAATATGTGATAAAGGAGAAAAAATAAGGGACACGTTTGTTTTTTAGCTGCCCAATCTCATGTTTAGAGGTCAAAACTGACCCCATTTTTCGGTTTATTGCGAATTGTTTCAGAGAAATTTTAGACAAATGGGGTACCAATGAAAGAATTCTTAAAGATACATAAACCAGTATACAAAACCTGTCCGACAACTAGCAAGTATTTTTGTTATTCAAGAAAATGTGTTTTAAGTGATATAAAAACTGGCGTTTTGTTATAGATTTATAGTTGGATTAAGCTTAAAAAAATATGTTTATTATTTAGAGATGTCACGAATAGTCTATAGTCGGCACTTTACCGAATATTTGCCGAATAGCTATTTTTTTTTTTTACTTTAGTTAGTCTCTTTACAGGAAGAAGAAAACATTTTTATTGAAAAATCTTACGGACACAAGGGATACACCAGACTGCTGCAGTTTCGTCCCCCTCCTGGGACTCGTCAGTGGTTAATTTATGTGTCAATTGAGCAAAGTATTTTATATTGTTAATTTGCTCTATATGAAAAACTTTTTATTTTTTGGTGTCGTACTGGTATTTGAACTCACTGCCTTAGCATCAAGCTATGCATCGTAATCTCACCTCTTAACGAGTTTTTATTTTCGTATAAATTTCATATAAATGTACACTAGGCCGGGTCGATTTGTATGGAGGCAAAAAAATCGCTCAATGTTCAAGGAAAATCGTATTCTAGGGATCAAAATAAGAAACTTTGCCGAAGGAACCATACCTCTAAAACGAATTCTGATGTCCCGACTTTTGACCCTTAGGGTCAAATTTTGAAAAATCAAACTTTGACCCATTTAGAGTGCCCCAATCGAATCCAACCCAATCGAATTAAATTTATGCATTCATCTGTTAGAGCGACTTTCGGAGAAGAAATAGAGACCCTAATCTTGTAAAGACTCCTCCTACTTTCTGAAATATCTCTATCCCGAGATTTGTACATTTTGCTATAAAAACACGGCTAAAAAGGACCTCTTTCAACTTAAATTTTAACCCCTTAACGGTCACCTAGAATGATGATTTATGCATTAATCTGCTAGCGCGTCTCCCGGAGAAGAAGTAGCCCCCATAATCTTGGAGAGATTCCTCCTACTTTCTAGAATATCAAAGTGGGCTTTTTTAAAATTTCAACCTAATTTTTTCGAATAGTGCGATATTCAGCAGTCGGCTGAATAGTAAAAACATGTCGAATACCGAATAGTATCCGAAAATTCGTGACATCACTAATATTATTGCCTATTAAATTTAATCGAGGGGGTGTCTAAACTCTTTCCCACATTCGTAATTGCTTGACTTTATGTGACTTTTTACGAAGAGCTTTTTCACGTATATTTTAAATATTTCAAACAAATGGCAACCCTAACATAGAACATATGCAATAATGGTTTCAAAATGTTTGTTGTCTTGAGTACTTCAACGCTGCGTACAAAATTTAATTCATTTCAGGCATGCTGCCATACAAATCGTATTATCTGATCCCCTCAAGATTTGTTTCATCTTCTCTACTTACAATTAGTGTTTTTCTATTTGCAATAGTAACATTTAATTATGATCTCAAACGTGACAATTTAAAATAAAATGCAATTTTAAAAAGATCAATAATACATACAAAATTCTCAAACCAAACATACAGGTACCATGCAATATAAAATCTAATAAGAAAATAATCAACTAGAATAAGTTGTGTTTAAAAATTAGTATACATGCCGGATTCTCAATTCGTTCCCAGTAATGCTAACATTAGCAGTTGGACTGGAAAATCTGCCAAATAAAATGCTTTCAGTTTTAAAGCTGAAAATTTATTTGTAAGAAAAGACGAATCAATTAACATCAACGATTTTCTGTGTTTGGTTGATAAATATACCTGATCAAACCTTGACTATCTTGTGGGCGGTTGCTTATAATGAGGCTTACGATGACCTAGTCGCTTAGGTCGAAAGATTTTTCTCATCTTCTCTTATATTTATTAACAATTAGTGTTTTCTATTTGCAATAGTAACATTTTATTATTATCTCAAACCTGACAATTGAAAATGAAATGCAAAATGTATTAATTTTGTTCCCACCATTTAACACTTAAACGTGTGATTGGGCAGCTAAAAAAAAAATACTTGTCACTTATTTTATTATCCTCTATCACATATAAAAATTTTATTTACATCGAAGAAAATCCATTGGAAAACTCTAACTGTAAGTGGAAATTTTAATAAGGTTCTCAGTAGTAGTAGTAGTTACCAAAATATTCGTTATAATTTAGTTAACCACATTTCCTTTCTCTCTGTGTATTTTGATATATATATGTTAATTCGTGTAAAATTTTCCTGTTAGCGTTTTACATTGTGTATGTAGATTTATTGATGTATTGTTTGGAGATACAAATCCTTTGCATTATTTTTTTTTCAATATCTAGTGATTGTATAATCTTTTAGGTAAAGGGTGGTATGTTGTTCTACTTACAGAGGACATTTTAGTTTCTTCTTCTATCTAATTATATGACAATTATTTGCGTTTGTCTTTAGGCATTATTATAATAACTGATAATGACAGTTTAACAATAAAATGATTATAAATTATATATTACAATCATGGTTATTATAGAAATTATAATCTATGTATACAAAAAAAAACATGTAAAGGGGTTCACTCACATCAAAGAAAAAACTATATTCAATAACTATAAATGACAGATAAAAGACAGCGTTTCCTCCAAGGGTTACATATAGAATAACGCACAATATATGAACTAATAATTATTTACAATACTTGTAATTATACTACTTGACTAAACTACTACTTTAACTTTTAAAGTATTTTGGTTCTCTTATTACGAATTTAAAATCAAAGAAGTTATATCAAATTGTACATCCAGAAACAGACCCGGTTGTGGCTAACGTATTTATTGTCAATCGAATGTGTCGGTTGCTGCTACCGAATTTTACGGTTGTGATAACAATCATTCAATTGAAACAACAAAAATTCTGACAAGACAATATATTTTCGATTGAAACAACAGAGATTTGGTAATAACTGCCGAAAAATTTGATAGCTGCAACTGACCTATAATACTTCGTTAACACGTATATAAAGGCTGTTTTTTATAGAGGTATGGAACTTTGAAATTTAATAAAACAAAGATAAATTTTTTAAATTGACATGAAATTTACTTTATTCTAAAGAAAATCTTCTGACTTCTGGCATATGACCGCCACGGCTGGCTCGGACGTAGTCTAATCTGGAGGTCCAATTTTCGATGACTTTTTCCAACATTTGTGGCCGTACGTTGTGTCATTCAAGTGGTCAATCGTTTCGGGTTTATCGAAGTAGACTAGCGACTTCACATATCCCCACAGAAAATAGTCCAGCGGCGTTAAATTGCACGATCTTGGAAAATTATTTCACGGGTCCGAAACGTGAAACTATGCGGTTACCAAACGTTTTCTTCAATAAATCAATTGTGGCACGAGCTGTGTGACATGTTGCGCCGTCTTGCTGAAACCACAGCTCCTGCACATCATGGTTGTTCAATTAATGAACGAAAAAGTCAGTAATCATGGCTCTAGAGCGGTCACCATTGACTGTAACGTTTTGGAAGCGATTTTCATTTGTCAGTCTATTCATGTTGAAATGCCAAACCAAACTAAATATGAATCACTTGACAGCTGACAAAATGGCCGCCAACTTCAAGTTCTATACCTGTATAAAAAACACCCTTTAGTTTATATTTTAATTTCTTATACTTTTATTTATAAGACGAGTAAGTCTCGTAAAGTTCCGTAATGCTGAATTGAAAGAGCATATATGCTGCAGATTGAGTTCAATCAGCAAAAAGTTTGGGAAATACATTCGCTTTCTTTCTCTTATAAGACAAGTAAGTCTCATAAAGTTCCGTAATGCTGAATTGAAAGAGAACATATGCCGCAGATTGAGTTCAATCAGCAAAAAGTTTGGGAAACACTATCGCGTTCTCTATACTCCTTCAATATGTACACTCACAAGAACTTTTCCATAAAAGTTCAACACACTTAGAATACTATGTAGGTAAAGACCGCTGCAAATATAGTTAGAAACAAATGTAATTTCACTTAAAGAAAGGACAACTTACATTTCAGTAAGTTCATCAAAGATTGTCATTTGTTTTTTAATGTTCAAAAAATTAACCACAATTGTAGTAAAAATGAACCACATATCGCTCATTTACTTCAAGAACGTCACAACTCAAAAAACATTAGTTTTGAGTTAAAGACGCAGAATTATTCTTTATATCACGTGCATTATTGTGTAAAAAATTCGTATTGCTATCTTGTATACTCACCTCTTGAGACAAATTATGTCGTTGTTTTTTTTTCTTCAAGATGGGAGTAAATTGAAAACTTTAAACTCGTTTTCTACAAAATCAAAATTTTTGAGTTATGACGTTATTGAAGTAAATGAGCGATATGTTAGTAAAAAATAAACAAACATTTATTTTCTTGTATTTTTTAATATAACAAAAAACAACTGTAAAAAATTAATGTAAAATCATAAAACTGTCATTTGATGTGGTTTGTTTTTTAAATGAACTACAAGGTCAGCAAAAAATTTTATTTGTTCTACTGATTTCGTCACAATCACGTTTAATTTTCTTTGCTTTATTTGCTATTTAAACAATTCAATCTTTTATTTTCTTCTCTGGGATTTGAACTGAAAATTTTATTTTAAAGTTGATTGGAAATACCAATAATTAGGCAACATGATTGTCTTGTAGTTCCTTTCCCTCTTTTTGGCTTCCATTACAATATATTTGCTTTATTAACCGATTAAAAATAAATTAAAATAAAAGAACGTCCTACAAAATAAATTCAAATATTTCTGACCGAATTCTAAAAATTATAATGGCGCCCAATGTGGATGAACAGCATTAAAATACGACACTATCTATTAGTCGTTCCATTACATGGCGACCAATTTGGAAGAATTCCTTAGAAATAATATCAAATATTATTTCACTATATCACTCACATTTCTAAAACTTTCACTTGGCATTCTATCGCTGGCACGTGATATACCATGATGACGTTTTAAAAACCTCTAAAAAAAAAAGTTGGCAAAAAATTTAAGATTCATTATTTTGTTGAAAATAAAAATGTTATATAAAACTGTAAAAATCTTGGTAATATTTCAAATTTTGATTGATATTTTTTGTTATACTTCAATGATGTATACAACAGCAACAAAAAAAAAAAAAAATACAAAAAGAGATGACGAGGACGAAAACAACGAGCAAAATAATCCCAATATAAAACCTCAGCAAGTATTTTAGTACTACAACTTTTTCCCCCCTTTAGTTATTTGCTATAGATTTTCTTCTACTTTTCACAATCAATGTATTTTATATACTATATATAAAAAAAATATTTGTTTTATTTCATGTTTATTTTTTTTGCATCGTTTTTATTATAAGGATTTTACTCAATTTGTTAAAGATAATGTAACATGTTGGATAAATTTGTTCAATCGAGTGCATATAAAACCAAGTAAATTGATTGCAATTGATGGTTGACATTTTGTGTTGTTGTTCTTGTTGTTTTTGCTGTTGGTATTTTTCTTTTTAAATATAAATTTTTTTTATATAAATTTATTTACATAAATTTTGTTGCTGTGTGTGTGTGTTTTTCCAAAAGGGAATTGCAACATAATAAAAATAATTGAAATAAATCTGATATTTTTCCTTTTGCTGGCTATTGTACTACAAATTAAAGGAGAGTCTAAGAAATTCAATAAGTAATTGACATGAATTAAGGAAGGTATTATTTTATTTGTATTTTCAAATAATGCTTTTAAATAAATTCCGAGGATGTTATTAAAGATTTTGAAACTTTGGTAAAGATAGAGACGAAATCCGTTGCACGGTGCTACACAGTAAATTCTCTCGTGTAATTACCTAGTGTAGGTTGTAGTCTAAAAAACCGGTTTGAGTAGTTGCAATATACCCTCAAATTTTCGAGATAAGGGGAAAAGGGTATAATTTGCGACTAGCAAATTTAAGGTTTTGTAAGTCAAAAGCAAGGTATTCCCGACTCGGACCGTCAAATCTTAATGAACTTTGGATATGTTGTAGAAGATAAAAATTTAAGGGATGCGTGTTTTTCTTTTTAGCAGTATCATGTTTAGGCGTTACTACCCTGTGGGAAAGGGACCTATCACAGCACACGTCAAGTGACCGGGACCGGTCACTTTAACATGGGCTTGTCCTAGAAAGTAGTCAATTTTCCTATGTGACATGTCACAGGACCGGTAAAAAAAACATGTCACAATTCTAACCCCAAAGAACATGTCACAGGACTGATGCAAAAGAACATAACCTAGAACTATCGCAAAAGAACATATCACAAAAAACATATACATCAAACTGTAAAAAATTGCATAATTTTTTAAATACTGCTGTAAAGCTCAATTTCATTAAAAGTCGCAAAAACCCTAGGGATAAAACTGCAGAAGTTTAAAAATCGTAAAATTTTGGTTTTACTTGTAAACCATCACACAACATTTCCCCAAGCGATATGCAAATTACTTTTTTAGTGAATATATCTCTCAAGTCTATTGACTCCATTTTGTATTGCTTTAGATCTGTGAGTTGAAAATTGGGAGCAATAAATAATATGTAAGAAAAAACTCTTGTAAGTTTCAAGTCGTTTTTCTTTAATTTTGCGACTTTTAAATGACCATCAAACTCCTTACGTATAGACTTCAGACATTGCCCTTCATAGGGTTTAGGTATACAGTGGGCGAAATAATTATAAGTTCACCTAGGAAAATGTGATTTTTTTTTCCAAAATGTGTGCTATCTTTGCTATCTTTTACTTGCGCAAGTTTTCTTCAATTCTCCTTTGAACTTGCTTTTGTGTTCACACAGGAAAAGTTTGTTACAGCAATTTTCGTGCAGCCAACTTCGTGTTTAAAATTGCGGATGACAAAACAAAAAAAAATTGGAGTGCGGGCAAGTCTGTACCCCCTTCCATTCTCTTTTCCTGCCTCTTCTATTAACTCAAGACTTGCGCAAGTAAAATTGTCGTGTGTGAACCGGGACTAAGTTCATTCATTTGAAACGCAGTTTTTCGGCAAAATATTGTAATATTTTTTTACTCACTCTCGTATTTTACAACTTCATTCCGTTAATTTTAAGTACAATTTTGTTTTGCAGCGTTCTTTATTAACGAAAATATGCAATTTATTTAAAAAAAGTCTTAAATCGATGTTTTTTAATACAAAAAACAAACAACAAATTTTGGAAATGCTGCGCTAAAAGTGTTTTGGTGTATGGTTCCATATAAATAATAAATATTTGCTTTCAAATTATAAAGAAATAATGCAAAACTATCTGTGCTCTTGTAGGACACTTTACATAATATAAGACTCCAAAATTTTTTTTCTTTTTTTTACTTTTGGAGAACCATAGCACACAAGATCCTAGCTTGACCAAAATTGTCATTGATAATTGCGAAAAGTGAAAATGAGATGACTTTTTGTAAGAGATACAATATAATTCTGTTGAATCTGGCAGATTTTTTAAGATTGTGTGTTTTAGAATGAAGCTCCTTGAATAAAGATAATTCCATTATCCTTTTCCGTAAAAAAAGTCTTCTAAGCCAAGTGAAATTTGGTGCACACATTTGGATGACTCTAAACTGGTGCTAAATTTATCAAAAAAAAAAAATAATTACTTAGAGGAAACATTTCAGATTATGCTCAATTTTCGTCAAAGACTTAGCGTGGAGTCTTAAAGTATGTAAAGTGTCATACAAGAGCATTATTTCTTTATAATTTCAAAACAAATACTTACTCGTATTACTTATATGGATCAACTCCTAAAAACACTTTTAGCGCTGAATAATCGATTTACGACTTTTGAAATAAATTGCTTCCGTTTACAAAAGAACGCTCAAACACAAAATCGTACATAAAATGAACGGAATGAAGTTGCAAAATACGCGAGCGTGGAAAAAGTAAAAAAAATTACAATGTTTTGCCGAAAAACTGAGTTTATCATGACTGAACTTATATTTATTTCGCTGAATACTTTTTAAAAATTATTAAAAATGCGTCAAAAACTCCAGCAAATGCATCGAAATATTGCAAATATTTTGTAAAAAATTCACATTTTCATCAGTGAAATTATGATTATTTCGCTCATTGTTGTCTACCTAACACTGTCCATCGTTTCTATCAATTCAAAAAAGAGGAATGTAAAGTTGGTTTCAACAGGTGTCGAAAATTTTTGAAATAGCTCATCTATTATAAAAATATTTTAATTTTAAAAATTGACCTATGGTCTGTCAACAACTTTTTCTGTTTAAGACATAAAGAAGGGGGTAAAAAGAGGGAGAAAACTGCAACATTTTTACCTTATTTCAGATTTTTTGAAATTCCATCCAATTTTTTGAGAATTCCTTAAATTTTTAAACCCAAATCTATTAAAGCTGTACGTTTTTTGTTTGCTTCTTCTCAATTTCATACAATTTTCTCTGTTGAATTTTTAATATCAAATTAATAATCATATCAAAGATTTTATGATTTTTTTGCTGTTATCCATCAATCATGATATTTGCTATTTTTGTTGCTGTAGTATTTGTAGCGTCATCTTCCTACTCATAGAATCATCATCGTCAACTATAACAAATCATTTTGTGTATGTTTTCTTTTGCCTCAATATCCACCACATTAATAACTTGTGAATCCTTTGTGTCAATATTGTCATACATGAAAAACAGTAGAAGAAGCAGTAGTAGGATAATAAAAAACTCATACATACATAATCCATAATAATAGTTGGAGACACAAACATACAGGCGATAGAGATAAAATCATTGCCTTAAAAAAAAGAGAGCGACTTAAAAAATATATATTTATACTTTTTCTGATATTGTATCATAACACTTTTGTGTATGTGACACATGTGACAGGCATTGATTACAAAGTGAGAAATTGATATAAAAAAAAGCGTAGCAGAAAAAAATTCATATCCTCACTTTACTAAGAGGCTTTTAAATCTAATGCCTGTTAAACAATACTCAACTGGAGCTGAGTTAGATATAATCGTGTATAACTGTGATTTTATTATGCTTTAAATCATTTTGCAAGAAATGTTTCCAAATTTCTCATTTTTACTTTTAGCTATTTTAGCAAATGCCTCCTAGGATATTCTAACAGGACTAATTGTGATGTGTATTTCTAGGGACACCTAGAAGTTAAAGCCTGCTAAGTCAAATTTAAATGTTTTATAATTTTGTTCACGTTTATATTTTTAGTTTTAGTAATTTAAAAATTTAGTTTGAAATTTATAGGGGAGTTTGGGGGTAGTGTGGTATTAGGTGTGAATTAATAAATTTAATTTGTTTTGTTATACTAATGCATCTATAGACATTGTACACTGATAGTGATTTGTGCGTAGTATTAATGAATTCCTTCAGTAATACAATGCATTTTTTCCAAAACAAAAGTCTCAAAAGAAATGTTTCATTGAATCAATGAAACATGAAAATTCATAAAAATTCCAAAAAAAAAACCGCAAAGATATTTTTCATTGAATCAATGAAACATGTTTCATTAAATCAATTGTAATGAATGGATTCATTTACCCAATAAAAATTTCATACAGTATATGAAAAAATTTTTAAATTAATTTTAGCATAAACTTTATGAAAGTTTAATGTATTTAACGAAAAAATTCATAAAAATGTTACGCTTTCTTTGATCTTGTTTTATTTAATTCTTCTTATTTTTTTTTAAATTTGAATGAAACGTTTGATAAATCAGCGAGCTGATTTTTAGCAACAAAATTTGTAGAGTCAGCAAAAGTTTTGCTAACACTTAGTAGATTAGAAATTAAAAACCCTTGCTAAAAATTAACAAAACTTTTGCTGCATATTAGTAGACTGAAAAAAACTAAAAAAAATTTGTAGAAAAATTATATGTACTTCAGTTAATGTATTTGCTGAAAATCATAAAACATATTTTTGTGATTCTGTTTAAAATAATTCACAATACGTTACAAAATATAAAAATGTTCATACTCTCAAATTGACGATATGAATTAATGTAATATCTAAAAACAATAGAAATAATTATATATAGCATAAACGAAATTATCTTTGAACTACTTACATCAATTATTGTCTAAATGATGCTATCTTTTAAAGGAACGCAAATGCCGCAGAGAATTATAGAAAATAACAAACTATAACGTATACAACCCTTTTTTGCAATAAGAAAAAGGAAACAGAAAAATCTACCTAAGATGTATGTCTTTGTCTTTCGCTTTAGATTATTAATATATATAAACATTTAGTTTACAAATACACATTTAAGCTTTATTAAATTTATATATTTTATTTTGTCTCTTATTTTATTAATAGATTAAATTGTTTTAATCCACAATTTTGTTTTATGTATGCGAAACAGATACAAAAATCTTCCATGGTTGACTTTTTTATATTATGTCTTACTAGAGCGGTACTTTTTAGTATAATTTTCCTCGTCACTACTACATCGTGACATGCCGCGATATCTAATTCATTCTGTGTATATCTTTCAGTCTGGTTGTCGTTCACACTATTGATGTGCTAATCAAAACAATTTTTTTAGCAAAATAAATTAGTAAAATATTATTCAAAACAGTTAAGTGCTAAATAAGTATAACTAAAATTTTAGTTTAAAACATAATTTTAGCAAAAAATTTTGCTGAAAAATAGTATACCTGATTTACAAGATGTTTTCCTAACTTTTCTACTAACTTATTTTTTGAGTGTAGCATCGTTTTTAAAGAACTACGGACAAATGATTCCACCAGTCCATAAAGCACACTAAACAGTCCGTTTTTCTGGATGTAACGGTGTCTCAACATACACTTGAGTACTATCATCACTGCAAATACGGCAGTTTTGTTTATTGACGTATCCAATTAACCAAAAGTGAGCTAAACAAAATTCGCTAAATTCGTGCGCGATACGTATTTCGAACAGAACCATGATTTTCAAAATAAATTTGCACAATTTCAGGCAGGCGCATGTTAAAATGACAAACCAAACTAAACATAAATCACTTGACAGCTGACAAAATGGCCGCCAGTTACAAAAGTGTTGTCAACTTAAAGTTCTATAAATAACCTTTACAAGCTTAGTCAAAAATTTGTACAAAAAATTTATATATTTAACAAGACTTTTGTAAAACTAACTTAAAACTTAGGTAGTTGTATAATTACTAAGCTCTTCCATAACATTCTCCCAGGTTTTTTTTCAGCTTCTAGAATTAAATATGCTATTTTAGGAAAAATTACAGTGGCAAGTAAAATGGTAGCTTACTATGCGTAACTTTAGTAAATTTTACAAAACTGGATCACAATGTAGAATATTATTTTACTCGGGTAACTTTAATTTAAATAGTTTGATTATAATATTCCATGTTAAACAGTGTAATTACGTTATAAAAAAACAATATTACAATTATGAGTATGTTCTTGGTACAACATGTCATAATTAAAATAATTGTGGTATAATTGCAGTACTTTAGTTGTCTATGTGGATGTATTTACATTAATATAAAACAAAATTTTATTTGCATATACAACGATACGTGATTGTATACAAACATACACTGTGGTCAACAAGTTTAGTGAATTGTTTTTTGACAAAATAAATTGAAAAAGAAATTTTTTTATACTGTTTTTAAAATAATGTTACGAAAATAAGTAGAAATTTAAAAACGGCTACATACTTTTTTTGCTATAACTTTTGAACTGCTCGACAAACGTTGCTAATTTTTAGTATCAAACTTTATAAGGAAATATTTTTGGATCGTGAGCGTGTTAAAAACAAACTTTATTGAAGTGGCGACTTCATGCGCCATATTCCGATAGAAATTTGCCTTAGAGCTGGACATTGTTATATCCAATATCTTTATACTTTTTGTACAGATTCTAAATGTACAATAAAATTAAATATAAAATGAATCAAGAAAATTATTATAAAAGAAAACATGCTTAAGACACACAAAACAACAACAAATACAAATAAAAACTACATTCAGACAAATTAAAACTTTTAATTAGTCTTTAAAGGAATAAATAGGAAAAAAAAAACAAATTATTTTGACAACAAAATTAAAAAGTTTAAAATACAAAATTAAACAAAATAGTTTACTACGAAAAAACTTCGACTTTTGATATAAAAAGGATCAACAACTTTTGAATTCTAACATTTGCTTTCTGCAAATGGGTACTAAACAGTAGAACTTTTAAACAAATTCGTTTAATGAAAAGCTACATATTAAATGCAAACAATTTGTAGGAATGGCAGTTTCTTTGTACACAATTTTTGGAATTTATTTTTGAAACACCTGTTCTAGGGTTTTTATAGTCTCTTGCTTATTTTTGTAGAAATACATACAATTTGTTTTTGGCAATACAAATAAAATTAAAAGCGTGCAAACTTAAGTAAATATTTGAATTTGTTGTTTTGTAAAAAAAGAAAAATGAAAAAATTTTTCAATAAAAATGTTTTCTTCTTCTTCTTCCTGTAAAGAGACTAACTAAAGAAATATTCTACAGTAATTAATATAAAAAATTAATTACGATTGTCATTGTCTGACGGTTGCAAAACACTTTCTAACATAAAATTTGAATAAACTTGCTTAACGGCGACTCAATCTCTAACCTACACTTGGTATCCAACTATTGTATGTGAATAAAGCGCATCATAAAACGTGATAATTACTTGTGAAAAAGAGATAGGATTAAGAAGAAAAAGCATTCTAGTTGAGAAATGAATTGTGCATTGGTATTAGCTAATTCTGTCTCTTCTGATCAAAACAATACTTGTGTGTACGTAGTGTGACCAAACTCCAATTTAGTCGCAGTCAACGCTGTGTCGACCGTGGCTCAACTAGTTAAGAGGTGAGATTACGATGCATAGCTTTGATGCTAGGACTGTGAGTTCAAATCACAGTACGACACCAAGAAATAAAAAGTTTTTCATATAGAGCAAAATTAACAATATAAAATACTTTGTTCAATTGACACATAAATTAACCACTGACGAGTCCCAGGAGGGGGACGAAACTGCGGCAGTCTGGTGTATCCCTTGTGTCCGTAAAATTTTTCAATAAAAATGTTTTCTTCTTCTTCTTCCTGTAAAGAGACTAACTAAAGAAATATTCTACAGTAATTAATATAAAAAATTAATTACGATTGTCATTGTCTGACGGTTGCAAAACACTTTCTAACATAAAATTTGAATAAACTTGCTTAACGGCGACTCAATCTCTAACCTACACTTGGTATCCAACTATTGTATGTGAATAAAGCGCATCATAAAACGTGATAATTACTTGTGAAAAAGAGATAGGATTAAGAAGAAAAAGCATTCTAGTTGAGAAATGAATTGTGCATTGGTATTAGCTAATTCTGTCTCTTCTGATCAAAACAATACTTGTGTGTACGTAGTGTGACCAAACTCCAATTTAGTCGCAGTCAACGCTGTGTCGACCGTGGCTCAACTGGTTAAGAGGTGAGATTACGATGCATAGCTTTGATGCTAGGACTGTGAGTTCAAATCACAGTACGACACCAAGAAATAAAAAGTTTTTCATATAGAGCAAAATTAACAATATAAAATACTTTGTTCAATTGACACATAAATTAACCACTGACGAGTCCCAGGAGGGGGACGAAACTGCGGCAGTCTGGTGTATCCCTTGTGTCCGTAAAATTTTTCAATAAAAATGTTTTCTTCTTCTTCTTCCTGTAAAGAGACTAACTAAAGAAAAAAAAAACAATTGCACAAAAAAAAATTATGAAATTGTTTTTAAATGTAATAAAATAGCAGGGAAACCACTGGCCCTTGAGGGCACAAATGAACTGTTTTTATTATTTGTTTGAAATATACAATAGAAAATTACTCCTCTTGTCTAGTCAAAAACCAAACTAAATATTTAATCTCCACAACATAGTCCTCTTAGTGCTCCCCGCCCTTATCCAAAATGAATGAAAATATTAAAGTCTCCATGGATTGAAATGAAAAAAAACATTTTTATTTACAAATTCAAGAATCATTTTTTTTTTAATCATTTAAGAAATAAAAATTTCGGGGACAACAATTGCGCTAAAACAAATAAAGTTAGATAACAAATTGCGAGAAAAAAAGTTCTGCGAAATAAAATTATGTAAAATTAAGAATATGCATTAAATTTGGTTTTGGGAAATTTTTTTTATACCCTGCACAGTAGGGCGGGTATATTTGTCGGGAGGCAAAAAAAAACGCTCAAAGTACAAGGAAAATCGTATTCTAGGGATCAAAATAAGAAACTTTGCCGAAGGAACCATACCTCTAAAACGAATTCTGATGTCCCGACTTTTGACCCGTAGGGTCAAATTTTAAAAAAAGCCCACTTTGATATTTCAGAAAGTAGGATTATGGGAGCTTCTTCTTCTCCGGGAGACGCGCTAGCAGATTAATGCATACATCATCATTCTAGGTGACCGTTAAGGGGTTAAATTTTAAGTTGAAAGAATTCCGTTTTAGCCGTGTTTTTATAGCAAAATTTACAAATCTCGGGATAGAGATATTTCAGAAAGTAGGAGGAGTCTTTCCAAGATTAGGGTCTCTATTTCTTCTCCGGAATGCGCTCTAGCAGATGAATGTATAAATTATATTCGATTGGGTTGGTTTTGATTGGGGCACTCTAGATGGGTCAAAGTGGGATTTTTCAAAATTTTACCCAACGGGTCAAACGTCGGAACATCAGAATTCGTTTTAGAGGTATGGTTCTTTCGGCAAAGTTTCTTATTTTGATCCCTAGAATACGCCTTTCCTTGTACGTTGAGCGATTTATAAATCGATCCGTCCTACTGCAGAGTGTGTGTATGAAAACAAATTGTGAATAAACAATTTTAGAGGTGAAAAAATAGTTTGAGGTGAAAAAAGAAATTGTGTCATAAAAAACCCTACTTAGGTGAACAACTATTTTTGGTGTGTAAAAAAAAATAGTGGTGAAAAATATGTTGAGGTGAATTTCAAACATTATTTACCTCTAAGCGTCTGGTGAAAAAATATGACATAATATTTTATACACCAGACGCTACTATGAAATTGTATACATTTTGTATGAAATTTGAGGTACTTGCACATTTACACTCATAGCTTTTAAACCGCTAGATCGATTTTGCTCATATACCAGTACCAATTTTTTTCGCCAAAATGTTCATCAATCTAGGTAAAAACAAGCAGTCCCTATTGCGTTTTCGAGCCATGAATGCTATTTCAACAGACAGTCAATCAGTCAGACGGACACCACTTATTCGTCTTAAAATGTAATAAGAATCAAGAATATATATACTTTACGGGTTGTTAGTATGACAAACTCATATATACCCTCATAACATACGGTGAAGTGTGTAATAGTATAAAGCTTTTACAGCTTTATTAGATTTTTTGATTATTTTTATGTTATTTTTAATTTATAACGAGCTTTCAACCTCCGTATATTTACAAAAATAAAGCAAATCAAACATATTAGCTAGGTTGATACTAGTATTTCGATACGACTAAAGATCTCATCAGAACCCGAAGTTTTAGAATAGCTAGAGCCTCCATAATAGGCAGAACTTTATCAAAAAAACTTATTAATTATCAATTTTGCTCCATTTTTGTCTTCTTAGTAATCAAACACGTGGCTAGGGTCTTTTCCTAACAAGCATCATAACGTTACTCAGCTGTGAAGACCAAAAATGTTCTATTTATAAAAAAAAAAAAATAGCTTTTACTCTGGCTAAAGTGATATTTTTTTAAAAGTTTTATTAGTTTTTTGTTTTTATATACATCGAGATTATTTTAATGTTGTTTTTAATTTATAACGAGCCTTAAACCTCCGTATATTTACAAAAATAAAGCAAATCAAACATATTAGCTAGTTTGCTACTAGTAGTTCGATCTGGCTAAAGCTTTCTTCATATTTTAAAATAATTTATGGATAAGAGGCTAGCAGTAGAGGGTCAAAATTGGTTTTTTAAAATAAATTTATTTTTCATATAAAAAAAATACTATTTTTACCTATTAAGCGTGTGTTTGGGCACCTAGAAAAACGTCTCCTATTTGTTTCTCCTCTATTATTTTGATATTTTAAAATAATCAAGTCTAAAGCTTATAAAAATATCGATAATAAACGAATTTTCCTTTATATTATTTATCGCTAGATATCATTTAATGCTCTTTATCATTTAATTCTCTTTTTTTAATGGACCTACAAAAAAAGATAGATTGGACATTCCTTTCCAAAAACAACATGTGACATTTTGCTCAATACAATATGTACCACATGCAATGACAAAAAATTCATAGTCAAACAGTCGCTACACTCTGTTCTGTCAATCATATTTACGACTAACATACTCGGGGTATCTACACTCATAAAAAAAGTTAGAACAAAAGCATATTAAATGGATTCTAATTCAGTTGAACTATTTTTTTCTGTTGCTTACGTTTAAATTAGTTATTTAGCTAAATTTATAAGTTATCATATTTCACCTCAAAAACAAATTTCATCCGTAATTAAACTAATTTTTCAGGCTAATATTAAGGAATTCGTAATTCTCTTATTTAGTTAATTTAAAGCATAATTGTTTTCAAAAAATATGTCTGTGTTTCTCCGCTACAGTTTGACTTGTAGATGGCGTTATTTTCTCATAACTTTGTTATATAATTATAAATAGGTCATACTCGGAAACTAAGTGAGATAGAGCAAAATAAACCATACATCTTTACTCGATAATCTTTAATATGTACCCAAAAAACAGACTAGTATTTGGTGCCCCACCGTATTTGTTGCCCATCGAATGCTTCGGTTGTTTAGACCGAATTTTCCGGTTGTAACAACAGTCATCCAATTCAAACTACAGAAATTCTGTTACGACAATAGAATTTCGATTGCCGCAACAGAAATTCGGTGATAACTACTAAAATATTCGATAGCTATAACCGAATCATTCGTTTGCCTGCAAATACGGTTGCTACTACCGAGTCCATTTTCTGGGTATAATCTTTATTAACTACTTATATTCCCGGTAATAAAAATGGAGCTGCCTCTGGTCAGATCCGGAGAAATCATTTTAGCAAACTTTCGTGTTCATTTAGCTTAAAAATTCTGTTGATTTTCCTGAATAATAGGCTTATTTACCTAGTTTTGTCAATAAATTTAACAGATTACTTAGTTTGTTTAACTAACTTTTTTTAAGCTAAAATTAAGGTCACATAAATTTAGCAGAATACGATTCTCAACTTAATTTAAAATTCTATTGGCGCAAATTCAGGTACTAATTTTTGTTGTCGTAGCTCAATTTTCAACAATTTGTACAGGCTTTTTTTTATGAGTGTACCATACAAGGACATTTTAATAAACAAATATGTACACATTACAAACACAGAACAGAAAAAGTAAAAGGGGTCTGCTTATTTTATATTTTTTTTTCCAAAAGGGGGTTTTCTACAAACACTCTACTTTTTTTTTATTATTTGCATCCTTCCACTTGATTTTTTATATCATTTTTGTAATTTATTTCAAACACATACACACACACATGTAAAATTTATACAATAAAATGTACACAGAAATGCACTTATATACACTTAATATGCTTAATTGACTTTTGTAAGTGTAGAATGTCTATATAAAAATATATTTACTATGTACACGGCGAGAATTTCTTGAACGAGTTTTAATGAAATTTTTTCACTAAACTAATGAAGTTTTTATTTGAAGAAAAGTTTTTTCATGGGCTGTTGATTTGAATTTTTGATATAAAAAAAAACAATTTTTTCTTCTAAATGTAAATGAAAAATGTCTTAAAGTTTATGAAAAGGTTTTAGTTTTAATTAAACTATTTTTAATGACACTTTTTCATTAGCCGTAAGATATTTTTAAAAATATTATGAAATTTGTCATTAAATTTTAAGAAAAGCTACATTCATTTAATGAAAAGTTTCAATGGACGAGTTTCAGTGACAATTCAAAGATCTACACTGATAGAATTTTCCTTATTACTATTAATGAATATCTTTAATTAAGTTTTGACTCATTGATTGAATGAATAATTTTCATTAAATTAATGAAAAATTCATTAAGTAAATGAAACTTTCATAAAATGTTTTGGTTGATCCTTAAAATATGCAATAATTTTTATATACATATTTGCTCTACACCAAACATTTACTTCCATCAGATTACAACATTAGGCGCTTCAACAATTTGAAAAAGCTATTTTAATAGAAAAGTCTAAATAAGCACATCATTCTGTTTTGACTATTAAGGTCATTCTGTAAACGGTAGTTTTTACACGTTGTTGCACCAACCATGGTTGCGGGTTCAAGACGCGATTGGGGAGATGTTAAATAAAAAAAAAAAAAAACTGAAAAGTAAAATCAATAAATATAAAAATTTAAATAAATATGAAACAGGGAAAAATAAATTTTGTCCATTATAATTCATTTAATGAAAATATTTCATTAATTCAATGGAACTTTCTTTGAGGACTTTTTAGTGAAAAAATTCATTGCATTAATGATGGATTTCATTAATACAGCTCACAAAATTCTATCAGTGTAATGCAAAAATTTATTGTTGCCATGTAGATAAATCTCTCAGTGTATGTATAAATGATGGTATGTTATGTATGGACATAAATGTCTATATGAGCTAATGATAATGAACGTAAATTTTTGGTCAGATTTTACAAACAAATAAAATCAATTTATTTAAGAAAATTTACTTTTTGGTATGAAGAACAATACGTTTTTGTGTCATACACAAATTTGGATTCACGTTAAAAGTCATATTATTACTGAAATTAAAACCAAACAAGTTAGCATAAATTTTCTACACTTTAATAACACTAGCTAACAGAATTTGTTTGCATTTAAAACCTTTTAAGAGCATTGTCCTGAAATTAGTTTAAAATATTATTTAATAGATTTTGTTTTATTTTGTAATTTTCTGCGTAATTGAATATAATCCACCGAACTGACTTAAAAATACAGATTTTTATTATTGGTGTACAATGTAATTGTTTTAAATAAAAATTTACTGTAACTAAATTATGTATTTGTTACTTGTGCTATTGAATATGAACATTTGTTTCGCCTCTTGGCGACATTTTGAAATTCTTTGATTGCAACAATAAAATTTTATGACAAAAATGAAGGTTTTAAGTCGAATAAGGACATACCCAATAAACTATTAATATTTGTATATTAAAACTACATGTCGTATTATAAATCAATAATAACTATAATAAAATTTTAGTTAAACACAAACTATTTAGGGGCATTGTGGTGCAATGGTTAGCGCGTTGGACTGTTACACAGATGGTCCCGGGTTCGATTCCCGGTGACGACAACGTCAATTTAGAAAAATACTATGTATGAGTTTTCTATAACTTATATGTATCGCTGCCCCCACCTTCCGTGTTCCCATAGCCAGAAGTAAAATAATGAATCAGGGCTATGAAATAAAAAGCTTCAATAAATTCGCCAACTCTACATCAGGTGGCGACCAACTACTGTTCGAAGACTTATCATCTCGCGCAATTACAGTGTTGCCATGTTTGAAGCCCTTCATCTTTCACCACCTTTCATCTCTCCACTATCCCCTTTCCAAAGAAAGCAACACATTATTTAATAGGAAGAATTTCCTGAGTGTTGCTTCTCTTTAAAAAAAAAATTAAAAATAAAAAAAAAAAAAAACTTGACCTTGTGCTGCTTGTTATTTTGTGCAACTCTTCCATTATATATAATTTTTTTTAAACAAAAAATTGTAAGTACAGTGTTAATTTTTAATTAATATGCATTTGACAAATTTAATTTAGAAAGGTTGAGGTTAAGAAGAAGAATAAACGTTTTACTCTAACAATTATACACACTATTAATTTTTAAATCAGACTAGACTAGTTTCTGACTTTTTTTTCGAACAGGCGTCATCAGTGATTTTCCATTTAAATTGTATTATTAATTGTGTCTTATAATTGTCAGATTATCTCTATATGATCAATTATTCAACAACCTGCGACTGTAAGAATGAAACCTGGGCTTCTTCTTACATTAGAAACGTAACAATACCAAGTCATGACCGTTTTTAGCGATCACACCCAAGTATGGCCTCGGATGTAATACAGCCAAATTGTACTTTTCTACTAGCTTTTATGTTATTGTATATTATACTCAGAAGTGACCAACACTAACACTAACAAACACAAATATTCTATTTTTAGTTTTATTTTTGTTAATTTTTCTAATCTCCTCCGTCTCTATTTCACAACGTTACCAGATTGATGTATGGTTTTTACGTTCAGTGTGGATAACTTTGCGTTTAAGATGAGACATCGCCGCAGGCCAAATTTTATATTGTATTTTAGTACAGAGTTATTTTAACGTCATATAGACAGTCGCAATTAATTTTTACTGAATATGCATTTGACAAATTTTATTTAGAAATGTTGAGGTTAAGAAGAAGAACAAACTTTATTCTCTAAAAATTATAAACACTATTAATTTTTAAATCAGACTAGTCTAGTTTCTGCCTTTTTATTATAACTATAGGAAATTTTGACACATTGCGGTTACTTATTTGATCGCTTCGTAAGTTCTTCCCGACGTCGTTGGGTATTGAAATTTTGCCAGGAAAACCTAAAGCACAGGCAATATTTGTTATCGAGCTTAAAGACGTCCAATAGATATTTTAAATTCTTGTTATTTTTAAATTTATTTGAAAATCTGTTTTTAGAAACTTTACCTAACTCATCTGAAATTTCACAAAGGTGATCGTTCACTTGCATGTCCGTAGGGAAAATTCAAGCAGAGCAGAAACTTAAAACGTTTAATAATTTTGAAAATGGTTGCAACCTATTAAGTTTTTTTTGAACTAAAATGGAGGTGAACTTTTTACAAAACTTATTCTAATATTTGTCTAAATCTAGCAATTCAATTAATTGCTTTTTCAGCTCGCATTTGTTTAAAGAATATTTTTTCTATAGGATAATCTGTGCCAAAGCTTTCTTAAATATCCTAGTCCATTATCAATAAGCCAAAGATCAAACTTACTTAAAAGTTGTAAGCCATTTTTAAGGACAATGACAACACTATTGCTTTCACAGCCAAATGCATGATGTAATTCTGGCTCTGAAAATAAAATCTTTTACAGTAAAGAAAAAAAAAACAGAAGTCATGAATGCATGTTAACATAGTGATATAAAACAGCGGGATACCGGACATGCAACAATCTCATTTTCATTTTTGGTACAGTACGTTTCTTAATGTCGTCATTAAGTGCAGCACAAGCCTATTTTTATACAAAAAAAAAAAAAAAACATGTTGAGAGAAAAAATTATAACAGACAACAAGGAAACAGCTAGCAAGCTAAACCAGCCAACCAAAGAGCCTGGCTGGCAGGCAGTCAGTCAGGCTGGCAGCCAAAGTTGAAAATTACAATAAGGATATGTTATGTTCATGCTGTTGTTGCTGTTGCCAGTATTATCCTTATTATACCTTTTTAACATACTTAGGTCCTGCATTATGTTAAGCAAAAAAAAATACACACGTAACTTTTATATGCTACGATTGTGTTTGTATTTGTATGTTGTACCTTACATTGTCTATGCAGACAACGCAATAGTCTTTGTCGTTTTTGTATGTGTAGTACATATTTTTTTATGCTAAATCGTGGCAAAAGTTAACTTATTGTCATTGTCTTCAAACACATACTGAAACTTTGTACATATAATAGGAAAAACAATTGTTTGCAAATGTGTTTATGAAAAAAAAAAAAATCATTACAATATACACTTTTACAAGTAACAATTGCATATAAAGTGACCCACTAGGAAAATTTCAAGATTAAAAAACTTCAACAAAATTAAGTTCCTTAAATAGTGAGTTTGTGAGATAAAAATCGCATTTGATTTGCTGACTAAATTCAAATGTTTTTAGAGTAAAATTGTAGAGGAGTTTGGGGTAGTGTGGTAATAGGGATGAAGTAGTATAACCGCCATTGTCGTGTTGTGTTTTACAAAAATATATTCTCACTATCATTTTTAATATGGTAAATATACAAAAATTCATTTTACTTACATGCATTTCGAAAGACGAACTAATATTGTTTAAATTATGCGAATTTTCGTGAATATGTTCAATTTGGGGTGAAGTTTGAATAGTATTTTTGTAAGAAGTATTAATAGCAATTTAAGCACTGTTAAAAAGTATTTATGTTGTGTTAGAATAATATTCTATACATGTGAATATTTGAATTCATTTAAGAGACATACCACGGAAATACATACAAAGAAAAAAAAACAAAAAAACAAATCCAACCGTACATAAACGTGATTTATCAGAAGCTGTAAAGTATGCCAAAATAAGAAAAAGGACGATAAATTCTACCGCACGTAATATGTTCAATTTGGGGTGAAGTATCAATATAATTTTGGGGGAAATTATTAATAGTAGTTTTAACAATGTTAAAGATTATTTGTGTTGTGTTAGCAGAATATTTTGTAAATGTGATTTTTTTTAGTTAATTTAAGAGCCTTTATAATATCCCACTTCAATATTAATACCGTTATCGTCCTAAATTTCACAAAATTTCACAAAAATGAGTACTGGCAAACCAATGTTAATACTTGTAAGATACACCATTTTAGAAATTATAAAAGCTACAAATAATACTACACTTAAAAACAATACTTCGTTCTCAAAGCAAGTGTTTTGCCGGTACCAACCGCAAAATTCTTAGCCAGTTTTTTTTTTAACAATATTAGAAGCATTTTTACATTATAATTTTATTAATATTTTATTATATTTTCCACGTTCAATCAGCAATTATTTATGTTAACGACTAAGGCCAAACTGGGTTGCTGGTTTTTAAAAGTGCGTATTTTATTAACATTTTACAAAATTTTATAATTGAATTCAAAGTATTAGGAATGCACAATTTTTTAAATTTCTAATTTTATGCCAACGAAGGCAAGTTTGCTTCAACCAATTATTGACCAATTATTATCAAAGGCGTAACATGACAATATTGTTAATCCCACGATCTGCCAAAGCATAAACGACCGTCACCGGCGTTTTTCCAGTACTGTGCCTGCGGTATTTTTTACCTGTGTTTTAAAAACTAAATGCCCATTAATTTAAATTCTATGAATTCAATAAACTGAAACACATGCAAGGGGCTGCTCAAATAAATTGTGCAAACATAATAGCTGGCTCTGTCACCTGTGTAAATTGTGACTTAAAATATTTGGACAAAAATTAGTTACTGAATTGTTCGCTATTTGATTTTTTTAATTTTATAAGTTTTCTAATAACTTTCTGTTGTAATAATGTGTAATTAAACTTAAATTGAGATAAACTTCATTATTTTACTTTTAAGTCTTCTACTATTTGTCATCTTACCACTTTCCCACAAATTTCTCACTTCACCCCAAAATGTGTATTTTTTTAAATTCAACAACTGTGACTAATAAACAACTTCAAAAATCGTTTGTGTGGCCTTTTAAAGAGCTAGAATTTTTTTTTAAATTTCATTTTTACATTAGTAAATCTAAAAAAGTTGAACATTTTTTAACAAATTTTTAATTTTCGGCCTAATATTAAATAAAGGGTCCGCCATCTAACGTTTTTTTTCAACTAGTGCCTATTTCATGAATGGTAACACTTAGCTCATGTCTGATTTGACAGATAATTAGTTTTATCCTTCCGCTGAACGAATATGGTCCGTATGTTCGTTATCTTGTGAAAAAAGTGAAAGAAACTGGCATCCTCATCGATAAACCAAAGCGTGAAAAGCCAAAAACAGTGCGTACACCCGAGAATATTGCTGGTGTGGCAGAAAGTGTGCGTGAAGCGCCATCAACATCAATTCACCGTCGTTCTCAACAATTGAACATTTCGGAGACATCATTGAGACGAATTTTGCATAAAGACCTTGGTATGACGCCATACAAAGTCCAATTGGTTCAGGAGTTCAAAAAAAAAGAAGTTATTTGGCGGACCCTTTATCTTGAAATTAACAGGATTTTAGTTAAAATAAGTAAATATACAAAAAATGTACTAATTTTTAAATAAAATAAAAAACTTGTCAACATTTTTTTTTTTTTTATTAGATTTACTAATTTTTTCTAGATTTACTACAGAAAAATCTTCTTTTATCGATAGACCTATTTTTCCAAAATTTGTTTTAATTTCTTTATAAAACAAACCATTAATTTATAAAGCTAGCAAACATTTTTGTTTTTTCTATTGAAGTATTTTTTTTCTACCGGGTTTGATGACTCCATTCTTAATGTCTTTTAAAACTTTGAAAGTATGAGTTTGAATGTAATGTCATTGTTTGTAAATGCGTAAACAAGTGTTTGTCACACATGTCTTCAAATTTCATTTTATTTCTGTTGCTTGAAAAGCAAAAGTTTTTTAATGTTGAAATCTTTTTTTTTTTTTTGTTCTTCCTTGTATTCTAAATAATTTCTTCTTAAATGTTTTCTTCTATTTGTGTTTTTGTATAATTGAATTGAACTTCGTATGTTCACAGCATGATGACATTGAGTTTTAATGTCATGTGACAATACTTTTATGCAAAAATTTTTCATCTTTTATAAAACTTTAAAATTGTTTGAGCTTACGACTTAAAGTACTCGGCTGCTGCTGGTGGTGGTGTGAGTGCGTGTGTCTGTGTGAGTGAGTGTTGTTTTTAGGAATAATTGAAGCATGTAAAATAAGTACTTGATGGTAAATACAAAAAAAAGGGGTTAAACAGTTGAAAAGATTGTCGTTAAGGAAGAGGAAATAGGACAGACATTTGTCAAGTACTAAATGAATGCTTTAGGAGTTTGTAAAGATTAAAATTTAAAATCATTTTTTTAGGATGTTAGTTGTGGTAAATTTTTTTTAAAAGAAATTGTACAATTTTTGAGTTGATTTAAACAATTTTTAAAGTATTTGGTAACTTTTAGTTTAATAAATAATACAAATTTTCTAAGCACTATTAAAGAAAGTCTGTCGGCAGGTCTTTCAACTTTATTTTAAAGCAATGAGAGGTTAATTGGGCATCAAGAGAAAAAAACGGGCAGGTTACTTTAATATAGCGTTGCCATAGGAGGTGGTCAATTGACACAGTTAAGCTACTTTGTGACGTGTTAGGTGGTATATATTTATACTTTAATATAGCATTGCCATAGCAGTTGGTCAATTGACACATGTTAGCTACTTTGTAACGTGTTAGGTGGTATATCTAAAAAAGTGATTTTCAAATAAATTAAAAATATTTAGAATTAAAAAAAAAACTTTTTAGATGTCAGTTGTGAACGATCACAGGACTTTCTGCTTACACGTCAATAGGCTAGCTAACAGAAAATTTATATTTTTTACGTGTGAATTTTTTAATTAATAATTATGCCACGAAAATACTTAAAAATACAAAAAATTTAGCCGTAAACTAAACATATTTGTCAGATTATTTATTGTCGGTTGTATTTTCTCTAGTTATGTAAAAATGTAAATTTGAGAATTTTTTAAAAACTTAAAATTTAAACCACCATATCTTTTGCGTCCCTTGCAAAAGGTGATTCACGGAAACGGATTTGAAGTCCCTAAATAGTGGTTTATTAACGTGTAAAATCCTATTAATGTGCCAAAAAGTAAAAACAAAAAAAATGTAGCCCTAATCTTAAATATTTTTGAGAATAGCCCATATATATATTTTTTTTAAGCCAGAAAATCTTAATAATAATAACACAGAAATAAAAAACCCAAATATATTAAAAAAAAAGCAAAGAGGACAAACTCCTCTTCTTTGATGATTACTAGAGAAGACAAATATGCATTTTTGTCATTTTTTGATTTTTCATTTTTAGGCTTAAAAACTCCTTTTTCTTTAAAATTGTAGACATTCCTTGCTTTAAATGATTTTTTCCAATTTTTTTTTTTACTTTTCATGTCAAAAACGTTAACTTTTTTTCCGCTTTTAAGTTTTGCTATTTTTTTTGCTTTTTTACAATATTTTTTTGCCATAAACGCCTCAAATTTTGCAATTTTTTTGTCTTCTCTGATAATGACATCTTTAAAAGTAAAAAATTTCCGAATTTTAAAGATTTTTTTCATTCCAACCATTGCAATATATCGAGAACGTATGAGTGATATTTTTATTCAATCAAATATAAAGTATACGCATCTGCTGAACAAAATTGAGAAACAATTTGTTTAATGCTTTTACTTTTGATTATCATTTATTTGGCATTTAAAATGAATAATGGGGTAAACTTTTGAATTGTAAAGCATAGGATTATAATAGTAACCCGACTCACTAAACAATTGAGGGCGTGCTCCTATTTTATGTATGTGTAGTGGTATTTTGTAATGTTATTATATTATGAAAATTAAAATTAAAATTTTTTTATATAAATAGAACATTTTTGGTCTTCAAAGTTTAGTAACGTTATGATGCTGTTAGGAAAAGACCTAACCACGTGCTTGATTACTAAGAAGACAAGAATGGAGCAAAATTGATGATTAATAGGTTTTTTGTTAAAGCTCCGCCTATTATGGAGGCTCTAGCATTTCTAAAACTTCGGGTTTCTATGAGATCTTTATCGAGGTCGAAATACTAGTATCAACCTAGCTAATATGTTTGATTTGCTTTATTTTTGTAAATATACGGAGGTTGAAAGCTCGTTATACATTGAATATAAAATTATTAAAGTTCGAGGCCATATCCTATATTTCTTTATTAGGATATTGTCCTAACAAATAATCTACAGAGTTTTTTTGTTTTCAAATTTATTATTTGACTCTTTCAGGAATGTGTTGATAGATCTATTTCGGGAATTTTCTAGGTTCCCATCATCAGGACACGTTTTGAAAGAAGTGACAATCCCATGCCAAACATCAAACATTCATATAAACTTCTCACTACATGAGAACTTATATATGTGATCGAAGTTAAATATTATTACCATTGATCAAACAATAAAGTGAAAACTTGTTTGTTATGTACAAGGTCCACCTTTGGTGGATATTCAATACACGATTTTTGTTTTTGTTCTCCTTTTTATTTTTTATTTTATCTATAAACAAGAACAAGGGGAGTAAACTAGACTGTACTTTGTCTTTTATACAAGTTTGATATAAGGTCGAAAAAAACATAATTTTCATTTTTAATAAAAATTATATCAAACTTGTATAAAAGACAAAGTACAGTCTAGTTTACTCCCCCTGTTTTTGTTTATAGACAAAACAAAAAATAAATAAGGTCGAAAAAAACATAATTTTTATTTTTAATAAAAATTATATCAAACTTGTATAAACGACAAAGTACAGTCTAGTTTACTCCCCCTGTTTTTGTATATAAAAGAAACAAAAAATAAAAAGGAGGAAAAAAAAAAACAAAAAACCTGTATTGAATATAAACCAGAGGTGGAACTTGCACATAACAAACAAGTTTTCAATTTATTTTTTGATCAATGGTGATAATCTTTTACTTCGAGCTCATATAATATGTATTAGTTCTAAAGGCTGAAGGTTAGGACAACCAAAAATAAGCCATCACTTGTATTTTATTTAACAAATTATTATACACAATTATTCAAATTGATACTATATCGTAATAAAAGTCTTCATATAGCAAATAAATATTTTTAGGATTTTTAAAAAGACTGAAAATTACCACTAAAGGGCTACGAATTTTTATATTTTTTTTCTTAAAAACACCTTAAATATCAACCTAATATTTCTTTAGTAAATCAATATACTTTTACCTAACCACGTGCTTGATTACTAAGAAGACAAGAATGGAGCAAAATTGATTATTAATAGGTTTTTTGTTAAAGTTCTGCCTATTATGGAGGCTCTAACTTTTCTAAAACTTCGGGTTCTGATGAGATCTTTAGCCAGATCGAAATACTAGTATCAACCTAGCTAATATGTTTGATTTGCTTTATTTTTGTAAATATACGGAGGTTGAAAGCTCGTTATGAATTGAAAATAACATAAAAATAATCTCGATGTATATAAAAACAAAAAACTAATATAACTGTAAAAAATATTACTTGAGCCAGAGTACAAACTAAATTTTTTTTATATAAATAGAACATTTTTGGTCTTCAAAGTTTAGTAACGTCATGATGCTTGTTAGGAAAAGACCTAACCACGTGCTTGATTACTAAGAAGACAAGAATGGAGCAAAATTGATTATTAATAGGTTTTTTGTTAAAGTTCTGCCTATTATGGAGGCTCTAACTTTTCTAAAACTTCGGGTTCTGATGAGATCTTTAGCCAGATCGAAATACTAGTATCAACCTAGCTAATATGTTTGATTTGCTTTATTTTTGTAAATATACGGAGGTTGAAAGCTCGTTATAAATTGAAAAAAAACTTTTAGGAGATTTCGCACCAAAACTATAAAATTCTTTGATAATTTCGTCAAAGGTGCACTAAGCAGACCTAGTTTAGCATTTCCCCTCAGTCATATATTCCTCTGGTTAAATTTATAAAATGTTAAATTTAAATTAGAGAATAAATCCATTTTATACTCTGTCATACAGTAAGTTTGACTGCATTTATGATCATGATGATGAGGACTATCAAAATAAAAATATTTTTTTGAGAATGTTATTGTATATTTTTTATTGTTTGTATTTTTTTTTTCTTTTATTATTATTATTATTATTCGTTATTATATTTTGATATTCGCGTCCAAATAAAGAAAATCGTATGAATGAATTATTGTATTGTCTATGAATGTGTGTGTGTGTGCATGTGTGCAATATGTAGAAGTGTCGGTGTGAAAGGCCAACATGAATAAATACATGAATAATATCATGTTTAACATCAGTATCCTGCTGACTGACTATTTTATATTTTAAAATAAAAATATAAAAAAAACGAAACAGAAAATATTATATTGTTGATGATGCTGCTGTACTATTGCCACTATATGGCAGAAAAAAAGTGAAGTTGGTTTTATTATTGTGTATTTATGACATTGTGCAAATGGTTGTAGATGTGGGTGATTGTATTTGTATGTGTGTGAGTGTGTAAATTTGATTGTGTGCATAACCTACACCGGACATGCGTTCATAACGGAAATGTTTAATACGGATGTGGCGCCTTGAAGACTTTGTTTATTAAAAAAAATATAATATTATACAAAAACTAATAAAATATGAACTTGGTTTTTTTATTATTAATGTTGCCATTTTATAATTTTATGTGTTTTTTTTTTTAATTTTAAGTTTTTTAAATTGACTTTTAAAATAATCTTTATTGAAGTGTGGCCTATAAACAAGATTGATTATATATTATTGTTGATGGCAAAGTTAAATTTGATGGTTTTGGTTGTTTAAATTTATTTGACACAATGTTAAATTATAAACTTAAAATTATATATTAGGCGAAATAACTGAAATATGTGAAATTTATTAATAAAAACATTTTTCTTAATTCCGACTCAAACAAATCATTTAAAGTTGTTAAATTTTAGTAAAAAAAAGCTACACTAGCTTACAAAAAGCTACACTAGCTTACAAAAAGCTACACTAGCTTACAAAATAATTAAGTTTTTCAAAACACTAAAAGCGTTTGCTGTTTTTACTATTTACATATTTTGACCAGCTGAATGCATAACTCAGAAATTTGTTTATTTATGCATGACGTTACAGTTTCTTTTAATTTTAAACTTTTAAGATTTTCTTCCGAATCAGGTTTACTATTTTGACTATATCTCGGCCAAAGAAAAATCAATCTCTTCACAGGTTCTTTTAGTATAAACAAGAAACAATCCTTTCAATCATTATATTTTTAACATGTCTAGTAATTTTGTAGACATTTTTAAAATTTTGAAAAACTAAATCAAGACATAATTTAAGAAAATCCGTCGATAAATTCCAAAGTTATGGCTAATTGTGTGCTATAAAGTGTGAGATCTTTTCATTAACTCATTATCAGGGCAACCAGAAACTTGCTGTTTCATGTTTTTGTCATCGTGTTAAAAAATGTGTAAAATATTTATCAGATTCAGTACAATTTATTAATTCTGACATCGATTTGTTAGAGCATATTTTTGGATATTTAGCTCCAATTAGCAACTTTTTGCATAATTGATCAAAATAAAGGGTCCGCCATCTAACGTTTTTTTTTTAACTAGTGCTTATTTCGTGAATGGTAACACTTAGCTCATGTCTGACTTGACAGATAATTAGTTTTATCCTTCCGCTGAACGAATATGGTTGTGTATACGCTTCGCTAAGTGGGCCTACGATCGACTTACAGAAGATGCCGATTTTGCCAACAAAATCAGATGAAGCTCATTTTGATCTTGGCGGGTATGTAAACAAGCAAAATTGTCGCATTTGGGGCACAGAATACCCGCACGCATACATCGAAAAGCCGATACACCCAAAACGAGTCACTGTTTGGTGCGGATTTTGGTCCAGAGGCATAATTGGGCCATTTTTCTTTGAAAATGAGCAAGGAGTGGTCGTTACAGTCAATGGCGTTTGTTATCGGGCCTTGTTGAATGAATTGTTGTTCACAAAAATTGAAGAAGAGGATATTGGCAACATTTGGTTTCAACAGGACGGCGCTACGTGCCACACAGCCGAAGCTACACTCGATGTTTTGCGCCCTGTTTTTGAAGATCGCATTATCAGCCGCAGAGCTGATGTCGTTTGGCCACCTCGGAGCTTCGATTTGACACCCGTGGACTATTTTTTGTGGGGTGTCGTCAAAGATAAGTGTTACGCCAACAAACCAGAGACAATTGACGCTTTAAAGGACAATATTCGTGAAGCCATTGGTGAATTACAGTTGCACACAATCGATAATGTGCTTAAAAATTGGACCGATCGTGTAGGCTACTGCATGGCCAGCCGAGCCAGCCATTTGAATGAAATTATTTTCCATTATTAACCGGAAGGATTGTACTTTCAAATAAAAAAGTAATTTGAGAAAATATTCAGTAGTTTTTTTTATAGCATTTTCAAAAAAAAAGTTATTTGGCTGACCCTTTATTATACACTATATTGCCATATATTGAACGGCATAGCTGATAATATATATCCAAAAAAGCTTAATATAAGGGGTGTTCTTTATAGAGGTATATAACTTTGAAATGGAATAAAACAAAGATGAATTTTTAAAATTGACATGAAATTAATTAATTCGAGAGACAATCTTCTGGCATTACAATTAAGATAAGACTTCTGGCATATGATCGCCACGGCTGGCTCGGGCGTAGTCTAATCTGTAGATCCAATTTTCTATGACTTTTACCAACATTTGTGGCCGTATATTGGCAATAACGCGGCGAATGTTGTCCTCCAAGTGGTCAATCGTTTTGGGCTTATCGGCGTAGACTAGCAACTTCACATATCCCCACAGAAAATAGTCTAGCGGCGTTAAATCGCACGATCTTGGAGGCCAATTCACGGGTCCGAAACGTGAAACTATGTGGATACCAAACGTGTCCTTCATTAAATCAATTGTCGCACGAGCTTTGGGACATGTTGTGTCGTCTTGGTGAAACCACAACTCCTGCACATCATGGTTGTTCAATTGATGAACGAAAAAGTCAGTAATCATGGGTCTATAGCGGTCACTATTGACGGATAAACTGATTGGGGATTTCCTCTACGCTACGCTCTACAGCAGCAATGACTTCTTCTGTACGCACTGTACGAGGTCTCTGCGTATGCATATTATCATTTAGAGTAAACGTGGTGCGAAAACGTTCCCTAGTTAATCGAATTAATTGCTCCGATGAACGATTATGTTGAACGTAAAATGGACGTAGTGCTCGATACGTATTTCGAACAGAACCATGATTTTCAAAATATATTTGCACAATTTGGAAGCGTTGTTCAGGCTTGTCAGTCTATTCATGTTGTAATGCCAAACCAAACTAAACATAAATTACATGACAGCTGGCAAAATGGCCGCCAGCTAAAAAAGTGTTGACAACTTAAAGTTCTATGGCGGTATAAAAAACAGCCTTTATGACCATTAGTGGTCTCATATTATTTTTTTTTTTTTTAAAGAGAAGCAACACTCAGGAAATTCTTCCTATTTATTAATGTGTCGCTTTCTTTGGAAAGGGGATAGTGGAGAGATGAAAGGTGGTGGAAGATGGAGGGCTTCAAACATGGCAACACTGTAATTGCGCGAGATGATAAGTCTTAGAACAGTTGTTGCTCGCCGCCTGATGAAGAGTTGGCGAATTTATTGAAGCATTTTATTTCATAGCCCTTATTCATTATTTTACTTCGGAGGGGTTAAGTGCTATGGGAACACCGAAGGTGGGCGCAGCGATACATATAAGTGATAGAAAACTCATACATACACTCATAATAATCCATGCTTAAAAATACAAATATATTTTTCGTAACTTTTTTTTCGTAGAATGTACAAACATTTTGTTTATATTACAAAACTTTTGTATAAAACAAATTATATAAATTTACAAATTTCGTAAAAAATACAAACATGATTTCGTAATATTTTTTTAGTACATTGTACAAAAATTTGTAATGTTACAAATATTACATATGGATGTTGATGTGGTTAGAGGTCGGATTTGCAATCAGAAGGTTGCGAGTTCAACTCCTGGCCAGGACAAATTTTTTTTTTTTTTTTTTTAGTTTTTATATTTTTTTGTTCATTAATATTTTTTAAATTTCTATGTTTTATTTTTTTATTTCATTATTACTATTTTTGTGTTTTGATATAAATGGATATTTTGTATTTTGCTTAATAAAGAGGACCCGAAAACACTACTTCCACTTTATTTGCCGGGTTTAGTATGAAATTCAATAAAACAAATATTTCAAAAGATAAAATATTTAATAATAAAATGCAATTAGTTTGAAATTGTTATTTAAGTTTTTTATTATTATTATTTTATTATTTTTTTATTTTGTTTTTTAATATATTATTTGATATATTTATAAAAAAAAATTATATATTATTTTATTTAGTTCAATAAACATAATAATAATATTTAATTGCCATTTTACCTTTTTTATTAAATATTTGTAGCATATTTTTCTAGTTTTCATAAAAATTTCATAATATTTTCGACTTAAGTTCCTTTTTAATTTGTTGTATTGCATCAGCTACTTTGGTGCAAATGGTAGAGGGGTCTACTTCAACACAGCAGGACGTCACTGAAATCGTGAGTTCGATTCTGGTGTGGCACCATTACATTTTTTTTTTTTAAATTTAAAATAAACCCGTAAGGTATGCACCACATTTTTATTTAAAAAAAGTTTTTACAAAACTTTACGAAATGTGATTTGTATATTCTACAAATTTTTTCGTAATGTCAAAATAACCAAAACTTTCGTAAAATGAACAACGGTTTTCGTGTATTTTACCTATAGATTATTATGAGTGTATTATTTTTCTATATTGATGTTGTCGTCAACGGGAATCGAAACCCTTGACCATCTGTGTAACAGTCCAATGCGCTAACCATTACACCACAACGTGTTTTAAATATACCACAACTTTCGGATCCGAACATACATGAACATAAATAAAAATGTATGTTACATATTTGTCATTAAAAAAAACCCTTAAATTTAGAGACACAATTTAAAAAAATATACATTTTTCAATATTCCGCAATATGCCAATTTGTATACAGTATTTCAAAATGAGGTTATGAATTGATATATGATTTTTTGCAGTTTGGTAATACAATTTAGTAAGTGTATTAATATTTGCATAAATTGCACACGGCTGCGACCCCTTTTATAACTCGTTTTAAAAACAAACAAATTTAAAATTCATAACAATGGTACTTAATTAATGAATATATCAATACTGCAATCAAAAAACCATTTAAAATTTGCCTTAAAAAACCGACACACATCAGCCTGCATGCATTAAATTCTTTTTCAAATACCACCTGTCATTCATATCTTTCAAAAAAAAGTAGAAGTGAGTAAACAATAAAATTTAGGCAAATTAAACCGAATTTGTGATGAGCTATAATGCTTGATAATATTGTAAGTTAAAATTCTATAAATAAATAGTTATATTTTTCGTCAAATTAATAGCAAGATATAGCCTTTTTTGGTTGACCCAATAATAAGTTTTCTAAATTTTTCCTTTTTAAGTTAAATCTATTCTTTCTCAATTGAATAATTTCATTCAATTGAATCAAAAACCAATTTCAATTGGAAAAAAATTCATTTATATAATTTCCTCCCTATTCTAATGAAATATATCATATCGTATTATATCAAATATAGGGTACCTAACAACCCCCTCTTTGGTATAACGATTTGCATTCGATGTTACAAAAAAGAAATCCATAAAAACGCTTTTGGCGTGAATTATAACAATAAACACTACAACACAACAAAAATTACATATAGAACAGGAAAAAAAGAAACGCCATCTAACATGGCATAAGAGAGCTTATTGTGTGCAAGTGGTAAAAAATCATTTTAAAAGATGTGAGTAAGTGGTATGACTCACTTTATTTTCACATTGCGTGGAACTTTCCAGCAGTAGCGGGTGATAATTAAATTAAAAAAAAAAAATAAGTGCATACAAAAAGGACTCTGAAAAAGGGTAAACTGCACACAACGTTAAAAGAATATATATAAATTTTAATTTTGTATATACAAGTGATGCCAGATTGTGTTAAAATTTTGACATGGCAGCATCAGTAAAAATAAATTTTAAATAACTAATTTTAAGTCCGAAGCATTTAAGGACACGCAATAGATGCGCTGGTCATTAATTAATCAAACTTTTCAGATATGTAGAACTGTGATTCATTAAGGAGCTAACAATTTTTATATTTTGTAATTTATTTCACATTGTAATAATTTTAACTTTTTCTATACACTGTGAAAATTTTGGTGAATAATTCGTGGAAATAAAAACTGTACAGCTTGTGAAACAAACTCCTTCATCATACACACACACAAAATGTTGCCAAGTAATTAGGAGCATTTCAAATAATAATGTTTATTCACAAAAGTTATGCGAAAACTAATAACATTTTACCAAGTTTTTACTTGTTTCTACTTAATTATTAAAAAAATGTATATGAAAAAACTTTATGAGTTGAAATGCTCCTACTTACTTGGCAACGATTTGTGTGTGTATAGTAAAAATCGGGGGTGCTACTGTACAGCCTTAACGGATGGACCGATTCTCAATCGGTGATTTTTTTATTTATTTTTTTTAGAGGAAAATGAAAACTCCGACGTGGAGACATTTTTAAATGTTTGCCGACACCCAAAGATTATTCTCGGTAGTAGCAACCGTATTTGTAGCCAATGGAATAGTTCGGCTGTAAAAAATTTGCAGCTTGTTAAAACTCCTTCATCATATACACAAAAAAAAAAAATATTGCCAAGTAATTAGGAGCATTTCAACTAATAAAGTTTATTCACAAAAGTTATGCGAAAACTAATAACATTTTACCAAGTTTTTACTTATTTCTACTCAATTACAATATTCAAAAAATGTATATGAAAAAATTGGTGAGTTGGAATGCTCCTTGTTACTTGGCAACGATTTTTGTGTGTGTAGTAAAAATCGGGGGTGCCACTGTACAGCCTTAACGGATGGACCGATTCTCAATCGGTGTTTTTTTTTTTTGGTTTTAGAGCAAAATGAAAACCCTGACGTGGAGACATTTTTAAATGTTTGCCGACACCCAGAGATTATTCTCGGTAGTAGCAACCGTATTTGTAGCCAATGGAATAGTTCGGTTGTAGCTATTTAGTTTTTCGGTTGTTATCACTGAGTTTCAGTTGATGCAATCGAAATTCCATTGTTTGTACCAGAATTTCTGTTGTTTCAATCGAATGATGGTTATCACAACCGAAAAATTCGGTTGCAACAACTGAAGCATTCGATTGGCAACAATACGGTTGCTACTACCGAGTCTGTTTTCAGGGTGTAGTTTTATTTGAAAAATAAAAACACGATTTTTATGAATGTTTTTTTTTTATTTTTGAGTTGACCTAAGTATTTATTCGTGTTTAACAAGAATTAAAATTATAATCTCGGATGAGTACCCATTGCTCCACGATGGCACCCGATTTTTTCCTTTTAAAAAAAGTGTATTTTATGAAATGGCCTACAGGTAGTCCGAATTTTAGAATATAATATTTAGAATAATATTAAATAATTAGAATAATATCAAAAATTTCTTTCAATTTCTTTACTTCGCCAACCTCAGTTTTTACTACATTCCTGGCGTAAATTCATAAAAATACTGTATCTCTGAACAAGACATACATATTTTCATAATTTAAATTTCTAGCCAAAAAGGGAAAGGCAGGTCGCCAAAAGGTCACCTTTTTGTTCCTCGCGTAGGAATTTTCAAAACTCCCGTCTAAGTGGATGTCTAAACACAGACAAGTTGGGAAATTTTTTCTTCATTAAATCAACATTTTACAATGTTCGGGTTTTAAAAAAAAAGTACCATATTAGTGAGTTACGAAATAATCGAAGGAGCATATATTTAAAACTTACAGCCAAAGTGGTTTGTCTGGCCGCCAAGAGTACTTTTCGCCTTTTTTCCCCTGCCTGTAGAACTTCTCAATAGTACCGCCTAAGCGGATGCCTACGTGCGAATAAGAACATACATACATAACATAAAAATGTAAAGTTCTTTGCGTTGGCGATTTGACCAGGTCGCTTTTTTGCCAGTACCCGTAAGAATTTTCAAAAATCACGACTATGGGATAAGAACCAAATAGAGGTTAAGAACCAAACTCCAAGTTCCTAACTTTAGCGGTTTCGCCGGGGGAACCTTTTTTTTGTCCCTACCTGTAGAAATTTTCAAACAGCCGGTCTAAGCGGATGTTGATGTACATTTCAAGGTTTGGTCAGACCGTCAAGGGTGAAATTTTTCAACAAAAGGCATCATGAAATATAGGGTTTTTTCTTAATGTTTTTTTTTTGTGCCAAAATGTCAATAGGTTAATCATAACTAATTTTCATTAAAATCCGATGAAGCTCCTTAGTATACCCTCCTTAAATTTAAATGAGAGAGGTTAGATTAGAATAATTTACTATTTAGTTAGTACCCAACTAGAGAATTTTTTAATAAAAAATCATTATAAATTTAATATTATAATTTTTGAAACCGAGAATTTTTCGGTTGGAATTCCTAAATTATGAATTCATAAAAGTTATACAAACTGTTTCCTTTATAAGCTTTGTCCGTGCCCTAAACATACACTTGTTTTATTTAAATTTCCTATAAATGTCTCATAATAAAAACATAATACGCAATAATAATATATCTCTAGAGAATCCAACTGAATTGATTAATTCCCCACCAACACAAACTTTCACTACCTTTTTCTGTCACTGGCTACGTCAATACGTAACTGTGAAGGGTAAACCATGTGTGGGTGAGAGTGTATAGTAGAAAATAACGTGTGAGTGTGTCTAGAGTATTTGTATGTGTGTGTAAGTATGTATGTGGAAGGAAATCTCGCATGCATAAATTAATTAAAGGCTTTTGTTGTTTTGATATATTTTTTTTTTTTTGTTTGGCAACACTTGCAAAAATATAAATCCCTCATCGAAAAAATAAACAAACGCAACAGAGTTAGAAAAGAATGAAATCCTTAATATGATACTATGCTAAAATAATCTTTCTTGAGGCAGCTACAAGTCAATGTCGCTGTTAAATACTACAAGTCCCGGTTCACACACGGCAATTTTACTTGTGCAAGTCTTGAGTTTATAGAAGAGGGATGAAAAGAGAATGGAAGGGGGTACAGACTTGCCCGTACTCCAATTCCGTTTTGTTTTGTCATCCGCAATTTTCAACACGAAGTTGGCTGCAGGTTGATGTACGCAAATTGCTGAAACAAACTTTTCCTGTGTGAACACAAAAGCAAGTTCAAAGGAGAATTGAAGAAAACTTGCGCAAGTAAAATTGCCGTGTGTGAACCGGGACTAACTTACCTAAAGTAACAAATTACAGTCTGAGAAGTGAAACTTTTCATTTCGTAATAATATTCCTTAGAAATATAAAGTGACAACCGAATTAAAAGGTATATTTTGGTGCCTACAAACAATAAATTTATTTAGTACAACCATATTCAAATGTTGTCTCTGAATAGTTTGGATGTTGCAACTAAATTTCTTTGTGAAAATCAATATTCTCTTCTGTTAGAAAATGTTAAACTTTTTCTCTATGTGTATTAAGGTATACATAGACTTTGCAATATTATTGCAAATATTATTACCAGTATTATTGTAATTTTTGCCCTACACAGTGCAATAATTTGTACAATACTTTAGCACAAAATATGATGCCATATTTTGTTCAGTTATGGAGGGATATAAAAATGGCACAATGTGGCCAACACACTATAAAATATTTTTCACATTTCTTGGCCAATTTTACTCTATGGAGTACTTGTTTGGTGGAAAGCGTTGGAGAAAATGTCATACTGTAGGCGGCTTGAGAGCGCGCAGAGACTCGCTGAACTTTGTATAACAGGCGCACTCCGCAGTACGCCTACCGCGGCACTGGATGTAATCCTAAATCTACAACCGATTAATCTAGTGGCGGAGGGCGCCGCCAGGAAATCCGCCGTTCGCCTTTGTGCTACGGGGCGATTTACGACGAGACCATATGGTCACGGGATGATCATTGAGGATAGGATCTGTAGCAGTGACTACACCATCCTGAAAATTGGCTTCACCACTGGCTTGCGTGTTACCCTGAGTGAATACGGCTGGTTGGCGGGCCTTCGTCCTGACCACAGAACCTTCAACTTCTTCACTGATGGTTCAAAGATGGGGGAGGGGGTCGGGGCAGCGGTTTTCTGTCGAGAGCTGGGTATCGAGGAGTCATATAAACTTCCCGATTACTGCAGCGTCTTTCAGGCGGAAGTTATGGCGGCCAAAATGGCTGCCTGACCTTGCTCTTGTTTCTGAAACCGAGGGCAGTTACGTTAATTTCTTTATTAATAGTCAGGCGGCTATCAAAGCTATGGCCGCCAACTTGACCTACTCTTCGATTGTCCAAGAGTGTAAGAACTCTCTAGGGAGACTTGGGTCCGGAAGGAGAGTCCATATCTATTGGGTTCGTGGGCACCGGGGTATTGAAGGGAATGAGGTTGCGGATGAACTGGCTAAACGAGGAGTCCATTTGCCAGTTGAAATGGCATTGCATGTTCGCGTGCCACTTTCGGTCTCTGAAAAGGGATGTAAAATCCACGATGATACGGAGAGCTGATGCGGTTTGGAGAAATACCGAAACATGCAGAGTATCTAAAGTCATGTGGAAATCCTACGATCCCGTAGCGACCGAACTTTTACTGTCCTTGTCCAGGAGCGACTGTAGACTTCTGGTGGGGGTGTTAACTGGTCACTGCTGGACGGCAGTTCTTGCCAAGAGAGCGGGAAGGCTGCAGAGTGACGAATGTAGATTATGTGGGGTACCGGGGGACAGAGAGACGGTGGAGCACCTAATGTGCCACTGTCCGGCTCTTGCACGCTTCAGGGCGAAATGTTTAGGGGACAACCTATTCCGAGATCTGGGAGAAATCTCAGAAATCGGAATCTTGAGACTTCTATCATTTGCTAAGAGGGTGTGGGGAACTCTGGCTACCATCACTGACGACTGACCTAACGTAGGGGTTATCGTTTCTAATCTGGTAACGCTAGGGACCTAATGGTCTAATGCGGGGTCTTTGACCGGCCAGCTCAACCTAACCTAACCTAACCTTGGTTGCGCAATAAGTATCAAAACCTTTTTAATTTTTTACAATTTATTGTACAACCTTCCAAATGATCACGCAAATTTTACACAATAACAAAGTTGCACAAGAATATTGCGTAATGTATGGGTAGCTTTAAAACATCGTTAACTCAACAAATTTTTTAAACTTTGTTTTTTTTTTTGTAAAACTCTTTAGATTTTTAATAATTTTTAACCGAAAACCAATTGCTTCTTTAAAATATATGTTAGGTATGTAAATCGCATTTGATAAAGTGAAAAAAAAAAATTGAAAAAAAATTTTGTTGTTTGAAACCATGAAAATTCTTTTGATTTTTGAAGCGTAGTTTTTTATGCTGACACATACACACACTCATACCCTTATCATTCTTTTCTAACAAAAAAAATATACATATAAAGGAAAACAAAAATAAAACAAAAAAATTATCAACAAAATTCCTTTAACTCCTTGTAACACACAACAACCAGCAACAAGAGGAGTCTGATAGAAAAAAAAAAATTGTGGAATTTTTACTATTATAAACTTTACAGTTAAACAAAATCAATTTGCCATAGTTTTTGAAATATAATATTTCATACTTATACACAGACAGACTGAGTTACCCCAACACACACATACACACACACACATTTACTTTGCGTATTGCCTGAGATAATCGCATAATAAAAAAAAACCCATTGATATTCTTTTAGTTATTTTATTGTTATTTTTTCCTTCGATTTTTGTTTTTTTGTATCGACTCTACGTAAAAATGTTTCCAGTTATTTTATAACATGCACATAACCTCAATAAATCGATACAAAAGTTGAAAACTCATTTATCAATTCATGGCTGACCCTAGACAATCCTCTAACAATGCTGCACAATTTTTTTTTAGCTATAAAACTAAGTACTACTGCCACTAGAATTGATATGTTTAGAGTGCCTAATAGGAAAAGGAATATGATATTTTATTAAAACTTATGGTTTTTCTAAAGAAATTGTTCTGAACATACAACAAACAAGCAACAAAAAAATTCTTTCTTGCCACAATTTTTAACGTATTTTTCGCAGTGTGGGTGCTGTTTAAATTTATAATATTTTTTAGTTTTAAATTTTCAGCACTCAAAGTGTAATAATTTTGTGATATTAGAAAATTTAATAGAGACTACATTAGAGCATTTTATTTTTCAGAGTTTCGCGTCTGTTGTGTGGACTTTTTGTCTTCGGCGAGCTTTAATACAAAGTTTTGCAGAATATATTCTACATATATACTATTTATATATAGTATTCGAAAAAAATTGTGAAAATCTAATTAAAATGCCAAAATTGAAAAGCCAAAAAATTCGCCAACACAAAAAAAAACGCCATAATTGAAACAACTGCTAAATCCAATTCTTGCGATTTTTTGTGATGTTTTTAAACTTTGATTTTATTTTTTAATTTTGGTGATTTTTTTTTGTAATTTTATTAAATTATACAATTTTTTTTTCAATTCTAGCGATTTTTTTTATTTTAAGGGGGGACATTACATTCGCGGCAGAGAAAACAGATCCTTTTTTTTAAAATTCATAACTCAGTCAAAAAACAAAACATTTTTCCAAAAATTCAACAAATTACAAGAAAAAAAAAAATCAAAAAAATATATTTTTCACTCCAACATGGTCTTATAGTGCTCCAAACTGGCGGCAGAGAAAAAAAACGAGGCCTCGTGGTTGCAGCGCTGGGAGTCGCAAAAATTGTCCGATCTGGAAAAAAAATTACTTTTTTAAATCTTAACAAAATTGGTTATCGTATGACACGAGCTTTTTTTTAAAATTTTTTTTCAATTTATGGTGATGTTCCAAATTTAAAAGTGTGTTTTTTCGAAAAAAACATTGACTTTAAAAGTTCATAAAAAATGGAAAAAAAAAAATTTAAAAAAAGCTCGTGTCATACGATAGCGAATCAAGTTTAAAAAAATACAAAAAAAAAAAAATCGTCAAAAAATGAACCCGCTAGTGCCGCAACCAGTACGAAAAACATGGTTTCGAATAAACGCGTTCAAAGTTTGTGAACAAAGAAAAAAGGTACGTAGGTAGCGCGAAAATTAAAAATGCGCTCTCACTAATCCGGCTGTAACTTTTGAACCCGTAAGAATTTTTTCATGAAATTTATTTTCTTAGAATCTTAAGAATATTTACTAAAATACAAAATTATAAAAAAAGTCGATTTAAAAAACGGCCAATGTCATGTCCCCCTTAAGGTTTTTTCATAAAATTTTAGATGATTTTTTTTAATTTTTGACAAATTTTTTCCATTTTTTTTTTGTTCTTTTTATTTTTTTTTTTTTTGTTTTATCAAATTTAGCGATATTTGTTTTCAAATTTTGTAGATTTTTTTCAATGTTTAATTTTTGTCGTTTTCTTAATTTGTTTAAGAATCAGTTTGCAAACACATCACAAGGTGTGTAAAACGTGTCAATTGACACCTCGAACCCTACTGACCCCTTAAAGCGGGTTTTAAACGCTTATTTTTTTAAATATAATTTAAGAAGGTATCTAAAATGAGACCCACTCCTAAACCATGACAAGTGACTGGCCCCTGTTGTATAAAAAGTCCGCCCAAGTACCGGTCACTGCTACCTCGGGTCCTATCCTGCGTGTCATCCATTGCCCGTATGTTACCTATCAGAATTTTCCTAACTACGTGTACGATCAAAAACCAGTGGACAGTTTTTGACTGAAATGTAATTATTAATAGTAATTATATTGTAAGCATTATATGTCATGATTTCACGCTCTTCCAAGCAATCCTCAGTGGAGTTTCAATATATAAGTTAACTATAACTGAATGTTGAACAACATCTGAACAAATCTTAAAAATTTGTGCTATTAAGGACAATATTTTCACTAAATCGAACAAAAATTTTAGATATTCTTAAAAAAAAAAAAAAAAAATTGGTAAATTTCTGAGAAAAATTTAAACTTTTATTTTACACTGGAATATTATTTAATAAACGTTTTGTAATGAATTTTTATGGAAACAGAAAAACAAATTGAGACAATATGAAAAGAACCCCAGAATTCCCCAAAAACTGTTACAAATTTCCAAAAATTTTATTTTTTTTACAGGTATTGCTCTATTGCCCAAACTCAAAGTGGTGTTGGAAAAGGATTTTCAATTAACTGAAATTAAGTTTTAAAGATCTAACAGATATATTTTTAATGTACTTATCTTACTAGTATTTAGCAAAAAAAAAAATGTTGCTTATTTCCGCGGTTTTTCTGCAACGTACTAAACGTACAACGTACCAACGAACTAATTTTTTCTGCTATTTTTTCAGTATTAATTTTGTATTGAGTGTATAATTAAAAGCTATGTACAAAATTAGTATGTCAACTTTAACATTAATATTATTCTTAATTATAATATTAATATTAAATAAACAGTTTTTCCAATTGGGTAAAATAAACATAAAACATAACACGGAAATGTTTAAAAATAAAATCAGCAACACACAAAAAACCCCTTAGTACCAAAAGAAACACAGACACACACACACACTGGAAAAAAAATAATGGTTAGGAGAGAGAAAAAAAGTATCATCACTTCAACACGTCCTTATATATTCCTAGATGAAACCACTGAACGCGTTTTTCTATTTAGCCGCATTGTAAGCGTTTTGGCCCTCTAACAACATTTTATACTGTGTTTTTTTTTTTTTGCTGTTTGTTTTTTTACTTTCTTTTGTTGCCTGTTGTTACTCTTCATAAATCATAAATTCATGCTACCGTGCACTTTCTCATTGCCTGGAGCTGAAGTTATGCAGCCATACTACCAAGAGGTACATGCATAGCACAATATAATCGAGAAACATCATGTCCTGGTGTATCCTTCCATATTGGCACAAAAAAAAAAAACAGAAATAAGATGAGAATAAACCGACTCCAACCAAATGAAAACAATAGTTTAATATAAGTAAAGAATATTTTAAGTAAAATAAAGTCGACAAATTTTATGACTACATAGTTTAAGGAATGTGCTAACTTTTCCTAGATATAATGAACAAATTCATAAATTTATTGACACAAAGCTGTTTTAAATTTAATGAAAGCTTTATTAATGAAACACTAATCAAAAAGTTATTAAGTATTTATGTAACGTTTCATACCACCTATGAAATATTTCATAATAGTTATGAAAACTTTCATAAATTTAAAACAAGTTTCTCGAACTTAATTGAACTATTCTTTTTATGATATTTTTTCATTAAATGTTAGAAATTTCATGAAATATAATAAAAATTAATTGTGAACATTTTTATTTATTTAAAGAAAAGTTTCATTGTACTTATGAAAAGTTTCATAAGTTTTACAATATAAAAATTTTCTTACATAGAATTAAATTTGTTTAATTTGGTTTTAAAGCCATTTTTTATCAACGTATCTTTAAAGACACACCAATTTTTAAGAGGGTATATCTTTCGATACACACAGAGAAATATTTAGTTATTTGCCAACTGAAATTCAGTTACTACGACTCAAATTCGGTTATTAAGAACTTCAGTCGGTTAGCACAACCTAACATTAGTTTTTACATCAAAGTTCGATTAATTCAACTGAATTTTAGTGGCAACACCCAAAATATTTTGAAATCTAATGTAAATATCGTTATACTAACTGAATTTATAAGTTGTTACCATTAATATACACTTTTTAATTCGGTTGGCACTTTATTTCTCTGTGTGTAAAAACTAGTTTACTACTCTAATCAAGATTTGTTCGTCTTTGTAGAAGTGAAAGTATGGGAGAAATAAATCTTTTTTTTTGTTATCAATAATGTGCTCTTTTCTCTGACCTAGCAAAGGAACATATAAATTTGAGCGATTAGAGTTGCCAAATAACAATTTTCAAAAACTGTCTTAAAATGCAAAAATTTTGTGAAAATTCTTAAAAATAGTGCAATCAAAATTTTGTAAGATATTCTACTTGTAAATGTATAAAAAGTACGTTGTTAAACAAATATTAACCTTTAAGTAGTGCGCCCCGGTAGGCTAGTTGGTAGCGTGCTGGCTTATCAGTGCAGGGGTCGTGGGTTCGATTCCCACCAGAGGCACTGGTCTGTTTTCGCTACAAAGCGCCAAAGGCCATAGTAGCTAGTGCTCGGTTAGGGTAATAGTATATAATTTGTAAATATATGATTATTAATTAATAAAAAAAAAAAAAAAAACCTTTAAGTACGTACAAAGCTTCCAAGTTTCAATTTAAATTAATTACAGCACCGCTAGGAGGCGCGATAAGGCTATAAAATGTACTGAAAATTCATACTGGGCAACCAACGTATCTTCCAACAAAGTTTTGTCAAAACTTTGAACGGAATCTATGCTTGGTAAAAAATGGGTAAATTAAATGTAGGACACTTTTGATTAGCACTATAAAGTTTCATTAATTGAATTCACTGATATCTTGGATAATTAGTTATTACCATTATACACTAACACGGGGAGTCTCCCGATTGGTTCTCTCCGATCTTCATGAAATTTGGAAATGTGACAGCGGTCCTATGTTTAGGGGTTAAAAATTGGGATGAAAAATAACCCAATGTTTTGTTTTGTCGGCTTATTTCCAATTGTTTCAGAGATATTTTCAACAAATGGGGTATAAAATGAAAGATATTTTGAAGACACATTAACTGGTATACGAAACATGTCCGATAACTTTCAAGTATTTTTTTTTAATTCAAAAATATGTGTTTTAAACTATATTAAAACTGGCGTTTTGTTAAAGAATTATAGTTGTAATAAGAAAATAATGCATAGTAATGTCTATTTAGTTTAGTCGAGGGGTGTCTGAGCTTGTTCCGATATTCGAAATCGTTCGGTTGTAATGCGACATTTTCCGAAAAGATTTTTAACCTATATTTTCAATATTTAAATTAAATGGCAACCCTAGCACACTAAATAGGCAATATTGGTATCAAAATGTTTGTTTTCTTAAGTACATTAAAGCTGCGTTGAAAAATTCTAAAGAATTTCGTAAGTTTCCGACATGTTTCGTATAAAATTTAACAACTTTGGCCCCACCTTTTAACCCTTAAAAGTGAAATTGGGTTACTATAAAAAATACGTGCTCCTTACTGTTTTTCTTTATCAAATATCCAAATTTCATTAAGATCGGAGAGAACCTATCGGGAGACTGGAATTGGTCCATTGAAACTTTTCAAGCAAGTTTTTTTAAAGTAGTTTCATTAAAAAGCGGTTTCATAAAAAATATAAAGCTTTTCACTTATTTCAAGAAATGTTGCATTTATTTTGTAAAAGAAGTTTCATTGATATTCTGAAAATTTCATTATTGGACGAAAAATAAAAATAAAATTTTCTCGGTGTAGAAAACGCTTCTTTGATTTATTAAAAAAATTCAAAGATTTTCTTTAAATAAAACAGTTTAACATATTAATGAAAAGTTTCATAATATTTATGAAATGTTCAGAAGTGTAATGCGATGATAAATTCATAATTACAATAAAACAAATCTTCATTTATTTCATGAACAATGAAACAATTAAAGTTATGTGGTATAATAAAATTATTATGAAAAGTTTCATAAATTTAATAAAAATGTTTAATAATAGTTTCTACAAAATGCATAAAACGTTTGATAAATACAATAAAGTTCTCGTTAATACACTGAGAGAATTCTCTGCATGATAATAATGAATTTTTGCATAGAATTAATGAAGTTGCACTGAAACTCGTCCATTGAAACTAATGCAAGTGTTCATAGAAATTTATGAAAAATATCATTTAATTTACTTAAGGTTTTATAAAATAAAGAAGTTTTATCAAAAAACTGGTTTCTTAAAAATTATGAAGCTTTTCATACATTTTATGAAACTTTTCGTTCACTTTGTGAATACAAGTTACATTACAGAAAATTTTTATTAATTTTAGTCCAATAAAATTCTCTCTGTGTAATGAAAACATTTAAGTATTTATATAATAAAAAGTTTTTTAAAAGTTATGAAAAATTTCATACATTTTATTCATATTTTTGTAGATTAAAAGAAAATTTTAAATAAAAATTTTCCTTAATTTTCCTTTTATAAAAAAACAAAAAAAAAAATATTATAAATTTTATGAAATTTTGTAAGAATTTTTTTGATTATACGAATGGAACTTTTTAAGGAAAATAACCTACACAGGAAGATTTTTATTGGACGACAAATAGTTAGTGAAAATTTTCCGTAAACTACACTGATAACAATCCATGCGTAAAAATACAAATAAATGTCAAAATAACCAAAAATTTTGTAAAATAAACGAAAATTTGTTCATTTTACAAAAAATTTTGTTGTTTTGATATTTTTTTTTTTTTGTTTTTTAGAATGTATTATTATGAGTGTATTGAATTTTTTTTTTAAAAACGAACGAAAAATTAATTAAAAGAAATGAATAACTTCATACTTTTTTTATAAAAAACTAGTTTTTAAATAAAATTTCTTCATTTAATGTGTGAAACTTTCAATGAATGAAACTTCTTAATTTAATGAATGAAAGTTTTGATTTAAAAAATTAAATTTTTTTTATCAATTTATTGACATTTTTTAATAATATTTTTCTTAAATGCGTACAACTTGTTAAAGACAAAATACCTACACAGAGAGAATTTGAGTGAATGGCAAATAATGAAGCTTTTCAGTAATGTAATGAAACTTTTCTTCACAAGATAAACGAAAAATTTCTTTAATAAATAACTTCGTACCTTTCATAAAACTAGTTTTTAACTAGTTTAGTGTTTGAAAATTTTAATCAATTTGTTCATAAGAATTTATGAAAACTTGCATTAATTTAGTGAACAGTTTGCTTCTATGCAAAAATTCATTAATATCATGCAGATAATCCTCTGTATTAATAATTTTATTTCCGAAACAAGTTCATCATATTAAAGAAAATTTTCATTACAGACACTACTTATTCATAAAATGTTCGTTTTAATGATTTTTTTTTTTAATTAGTTTGATTAACGTTTGATTAAACAAAAACTGATGAATCATTTTATAAACAAAAAGGTTTTGTTATAAAAATTTATGCTATCTTATCCTTGATTCGATTATCCTTTCGCTCCTTAATTTGTAGGGTACTCAGCATAAAAATATGAGAACGGGGATAGTGTAAAATGAATGAAACAAAAGTATTAGCTTGGTTGGCAATGCATAGTAAAATTCCAACAACATCACCATGAGCAACAACACGACCACTACCATCAGCAACATCAACAACAGCAACAAATAATAACAAAAAAACGAACAACAAAAACACACAAAAAACAGCAAAAGAATTGTTGGTAAAAATTGTGGTATAAAAAATGAGTTAGTTCACTTTTAATAGCAATTTGTATTCGAGTAAGTGTGAAATAGCTTTTAAACGATAAAAGAATGTGAAAAAATAGCTAAATTAGTAAATGACTTTTTGAGTTATTCTTTTTATAGTGTTGCTGTTGTAATTTTACCAAGAGATATTTAAACAACAATACCAAATTGTATTTATATAATAACAACAAAAAACAAATACAATATATTAACAGATTATAAAACAAAACGAGTAGAAAAGCTCAAAATATGGTTTTCATTTGTACCCTCTCCCTTATGGGCAATCAGGTGGAAATGAAAATTGTTGTTCATGTTATTTTATATGGCATTCAATTTTGTTCTATATGATGTTTCTAAAGACTTAACATTCATTTAAATGGAACATAAGCGAAATTAAATAAGTATTAAACATATTTTGTGTAAATTTCAACATTTTTTTATTTATTAAAGAATAGTCTTTGAAAAAAATTGCATTTCATTTTGTTTTATATGCTTTTCTAAATAACGAAAATTCATTTAAATGTAAATGGAGTATAAGAGAAATTAAATTGGTTCTGATTTCATAGTGTTAAACATATTTTGTATAAATGTCAACATTTTGTAAAAAAAAATGTTTATTAAAAAAAAATATTTAATTTATATCTAAATGGAAAATAAGCGGAATTTTATTTGTTTGTGGTCAACATATTTGGTGTAAATTAAATTTTATTTATAAAAAAAAAAAAATTTTAATACAATCAATTTATTTAAATCAAGTCTTGTGTTTGCTACACATGGAGTACAAGTGGAAATAATTTTTTTGTGATTTGAAAATGTGTAACATATTTTGTGTAAACTTCCACATGTATTTCCCAAAAGTATAAACAATTTATTTATAGCTAAATAGACCATAGTTAGGTGAAATTAAAGTTGTTATGATTTAAAAATCTTTTACATATTTTGTGTGAATTTCAACTTTTTTTTACTTTGAAGGAAAGTTTCAATGATCTGCACAACATTTTTTTATGCGAATGCAAACAGTGCCAGAATATGTGTTTTTTGGCAAAAGTCTATGCCGTAGTCACAGTTGGCTAAAACTGTGGGTAGGTGATTTCAAAAATGAACTCAAAATTTGAAAATTCAAAATGACGGATCCAATATGGCGGCAAAAAATTATTAATTTTTATTTAATCAAATAGAAGCTTTGTGTTGACTTGGGCTTAGAGCAACTGATTCTGATTCTGGATTTAGATTTAAAAATTCAGAATGGCGGAAGAAATACAGCCGCCAAAGTTAGTAGCAACTTTTGATTAAAAGTCTTTCTCCTTGTGTTATCTAGCTAAACTTGATTTGGTGATTTTAAAAATGAACTAACAAATTTAAAATTAATATTGGTGAATTAAATATGGCGGAAAACAAATAAATTTTCAACCGATCAAACGGAAACTTTGTGTAGACTTGGGCTTAGGGTAACTGATTCTAATTCTGCGATTTGATTTTAGAAGTTCGAAATGGCGGACGAAATATAGCCTTCAGAATTTATCACAGCTTCCACTTTTTGTTCAAATTGTCCAAAATGAGGTTTTGGGGGTGCATTATTTTAAAAATGAATGGAGACACATTATCTGGTATACGAAACATGTCCGATAACTTTCAAGTACTTTTGTTATTAAAAAATGTATTTTAAGTGATATTAAAAAAAATGGCATTTTGTTAAAGTGGTATGTCTTGTGGTGTGGAAAAAAAATTCGATTTTAGCTTAGATATGCAAAAATATTATACTTAAAGGATTTTTCGAAATTCGAAATAGTTTGGAAGGTACAGCCATTTTTGTGAATCAATAGTTTTGCCATAAGGAGGCATTCATTGTGTGCCAGAAAATTGAACTGAAAACTTAAACGCGTTTTTCTCGAAACCACTTTTTTTCAAGTTGATTCGCAGGGTTTCTCAAAGTTTACGGAACCGATTATGATGATATAGGCCTTAATCGACGGAGAATTACTATTTGTTTTTTACACTAGACTACAACAAAATGGTCAAATATTGATTTTTCATTTTCAAACGGCCGCCATTTTGATAAACATTTTTTTTTTTTTGAGATTGCAGGGTGTTAAGTTTATGATTGGGTTTATTAGTTTTATAAACAATTCCGTATACTTTTTGCGCATATTCTAAATGCAAATTAGCCTAAAATATACGTAACAGAATATGAGTTCCTTTATTGTGTGACAACCATTAAATGCGTTGCTCATTCTCTAATAAAACGTCAAGATCATACATGGTTTTTGCCATGTTATCTGCGATAAGACTGATAGAAGAGGATATAAAAGTGTTAAAGTATTAGCATACATGCAATCAGTAACGGTTCCAGAGGGGGGGATGTGAAATTTCCTCCACCAAAGTAATATTTTTCAATACAAAAATGTAAGAAAGATTAAAAAGTTAATTAATAATACTTTAAGTTTCCTCCCCAAAACCTTTTCCCGTATCCGCGCCTGCATGCAATGCAATGCATTGGATTGGGTGGTGGTTGGTTTGTCACCTTCCTATATTCATTTCACTTTGCCATTTTGTAGTACGTCAAAATAAGCTTTAAATAAGGATTGTTTTGGTGTATGCTTACGATAGCTTTATGCAGATACATAATTTTACAAGGGGATATATGGGAGTTATTGAGTTATGTCAAGATTTTCTGATCGATATATGTGCTTAACATTTTCTAAATCCTTTCAAACAGATATTATTTCACAATAACTTTTGTAATTTTTATATTTAAGAAAAAACGTGTTATACGTTTGGATTAGCAACTCTTTAATTCATACAAGTAAACAAAATTAGGGGCATAGGTCTTTATTTATAATTGTTGAAAAACGTGAGCGTGAATTTTGGTAAAAATGCAGTTTTCCCTATGCACATTCGTTGTTTAGTTTTAAATAGGCCAGTTTGCTGTATTAACTGAGTTTTTTTTGTTATTTTACAACACAAATTCAGAGATGCAAATAGAAACAATTTAAATGCAAAAACTATATCGACTTTTTGAAAATTGTGTAAAAATGTCATAATTTGTTTTTGCTTTTTTAAATAGCAAAACAATGATGGTGACAGATTTAAAAAAATAATAGTGGAAACGCATTTAATTGTTCGCCATTAGAATTTATTTTCAAAAGGGACTGTGTGCTAAAAAATTTACTCTTTTATCTAAACATATTTTGCTCCGGCACATGAACACTATTGTGCGAAATTCGTCAAATTTAACATTATTTGCACATTTGTTAATGCATTAACACAAAACCAGGGGAGAATTAATACATATGAAGAAATAAATATTTTATGGACCAAATAATATTTAATAAGTAAGAAAAAGCATTTTGTTAAAAAACTTCACATAGTTGGAATTATCTTGTACACCCAGAAATCAGTCGCGGTCGTGGCTACCGTATTTCTTGCCAATCGTATACTTATGTGTCTGCTAACGAATTTTTCGGTTGTGATAACAATCATTCGATCATTTCGGTAGCCTTAACCGAAATTCGGTGACTACAAATACCTTTGTAACGACTGAGTCTGTTTTCTGGGTCTGTTAAATTCAAATATAATTACCAAATGAAGTTATTTTAAGTCAAAAATTAAATTTTTTGAAACACCACAAAATTTGACAAAGAGTAAATTTACATGAAAACGCCATAGAAAATATTTTCGAAATATTTTTGAATTCAATCAGAAGGTGTAATTTTGACAATTTTTTAATTTTTAAACTTTAAACCGCCATAACTTTTAAGCCCTGTGCAGAAAGTTGTTCACGCAAACGAGTATAAAGTCCCTAAATAGTGGTTTATTATCGTGTACAATCCAAAAAAAAATGTTAACCCTAATTTTGAATATTTTTGAATGAAATTTAATTCAAGTTAAGTGTGGTCGTACCTTATAAAATGCAAGAAATGTATGATTATATCTCAACCAAAACTAGTTCCACAGCCGATGACGTCAACATTTTAACTGTAAAGATTTCTGTCACATGAGACTTGGCAAATATATATTTGCCACAGCTCATTTCAACCACCTTACTATTTATCAAACCCCCTTGTAAATATTTTTTATTAGGGTGACATTAATTTGTCATCTCTTAAGTGATATAAAATGTTACTGGAAAACCACAATAAATTTAAAATATTAATTATACGAAAATATTACGACAAGTTTTGCAATGAAAATTAAATTATGAGCTTTTAGCCGTACAAAAAACTTATCGAAGTTTTCTAAACTTAACCTCAAATTAAATATCTTCCTAGTTTTGGCATAAATATGCGTTAATTATGATATTGAAGTGTACATATACACTAGGATGTCTCTTAAAAAACACCAGCCAGTTTTATTGTAAATGTTTAAAAATGAAAGACTTCGTTTTTTTTTTGGAAAATGTTAGCGGGTGCCGAATTTCGAATTTCTGTAAATTTCCTTGTGGTACTTTTTTGGTCAAAAGTAGAAATATTAAACCTACACTCTGTGCTCAACGGTAGGCTAGTTGGTAGCGTGCTGGCTTATCAGTGCGGAGGTCGTGGGTTCGATTCCCACCAGAGGCACTGGTCTGTTTTCGCTACAACGCGCCGAAAGCCATAGTAGCTAGTGCTCGGTTAGGCAAATAGTATATAATTAGTAATTATATGATTATTAATTAATAATATAAAATAAACCTACACTCATAAAAAAGCCGTACAAATAGCAGAAACTTAAGCTACTACAGCAGAAAATAGAACCTGAATTTGCGCCAGGATAATTTTCAATGATGTTGAGAATCAAAGTCTGCTAAATTTAGGTGACCTAAATTATAGAAGCACTAAATTTTGGATAACAGTTTTAGCTAATTTAACTAAGAATTAAGCTAAATAAACAGAATTTTTAAAGCTAAATCAGCAGACAGCAGACAATTTCTGCTAAAATGTTATGGACAAGTAGGACTGATAGCGGAGATACAAAAAAAAAATGTTTTTTTGACAACAATTGTTGGTTTAAATTAATTTGCAAATTTGTAAATTGGAAAATCACGAATTACTACATTTTAGGTTGAAATATTAGTTTAAATATGAATGAAATTTGTTCTTTTTGTGAAATAAGATAACTAAGAACTATAGCTAAAGAACGGATTTAAACTCAGCAACAGAAAAAATTAGTTCAACTGAATTAAAACCCGTTTAACAGACTTCTGAACTAATTTTTTTTTATGAATGTATATGGATGACATTGCACAAAATAATTATTTTTATCAAGTAAATTATTTTTTGATCCTTTTACAATTTTTTCTTCATTGTAAACATTGAGCATTATGTGTACTTTTTGCCTCCAGGCTCCTGAGGTTTAAGGACTTTTTGAATAAAAGTAAAGATAAGCATAGTCTAATCAAAATGAAGTGATATTTTTTACAAAATTGTGTAAACTTTGATGAAAACATTAAAATTTTGTTCAATTTTTTGACAAAATAATCAAATTTTATAGAATGTACTGAATAGGAGTCGTTCGTGTTGAATAATATAATTTTTTCAACTTTTTTTTTTTTTCTTCTTTAATTACAACTATTATGTTATAAAACATCTCCAATTTAGGTATACCTAAATATATTTTAAAAAATTAAAAAAAAACACGTTTCTGCATTTTTTTTATATCAAATTTGTGCTTAAATTTGCTTTCCGATGAAATTAGAATTATATATCTGAATAATTTTGAGCATATAAAAGGAATAAATGAAATACAAAATTATATTTTTAAAAATTTAGAATTTTGGGAATTTCTAATAAAAATACAGTTTTTGCACAAATGGGCCATTTACGGCCGAAATTTGCCACGGTTTAACCGTTTTCCAAAAGAAAAAACCATCCATTTCTTTCACTTGGAACCATTTGCAATAAAACGGGGGGTGTACTGACAAATCTATTTTTATACTCTAATATACACTAAAAAAAATTCAAAGATTTCTCCAAAAACAAAGTCACTGTCAACTTAAATACTCGTATGTAATATATTCAATCAAAAACAGGATCAATATTAAAGATTTTACTCATACACCGAAAAAAATGCATGTAACTTTTTACGAAAAAAAAACTTTCGTAGCTATTTTTTTCGTGAAATATACGAAACTTTCTTTCATTTTACTAAAATAAATTTAGTGCGTATTTAGTTCGTACAATGTACGTCGATTTTCGTATATATAAAGGGTGATTTTTTAGCAACTTTCTTTTTGGCAACACCGTTTTTGGCAGATCAGTTGATTTCGTGTAACATGTTACTAAATTAACCACGAATCGACTTACAAACGAACAACGATTGCATATTATTGAATTTTATTATCAAAATTCATGCTCGGTTAAGAAAGTGCATCGTGCACTTCTTCCAATTTATTGTGTTCAGCGACGAAGCTCATTTCTGGTTGAATGGATACGTGATCAAGCAAAATTACCATATTTGGTGTGAAGAGCAGCTAGAAGCATTGTAAGAACTGCCAATGCATTTCGAAAAATGCACTGTTTGGTGTGGATTATGGGCCGGTGGCATCATTGGACCGTACTTATTTTAAAGACGACGAAGGCAGGAACGTTACTGTGAATGGCGAGCGCTACCGTGCGATGATTAGAATTTTTTTTTTGCCCAAAATCTTAAAGCTGGACTTGGGTAACATGTAGTTTCAACAAGACGGTGCCACACAGCACGCTAAACAATGGCCCAATTGAGAGGCGAGTTCGGAGCTGGTCAATTGGTCACGTTTGGAGCTGGTCAATTGGCCGTGCGATTATTTTTTGTGGGGCTTTAATAAGGCTCATGTTTACAGGGACAAGCCCGCAACGGTTGACGCACTGCAAGCCAATATTGAAGAATTTAATAGTGAGATACCGGCCGATATACAGGAATAAGTATGCCAAAGTGGACACAGCGTTTGAACCATTTAAGGCGTAGGCGCGGTCAACATCGTTCTATCGATTCAAATAAATATTTCATACATTCTCTAAATTTTATGTTTTTTTTTAAATGGAATCCGAAAGCTCTAAAAAAATCAACCTTTATAAAGCATTGAATATTTTTGGTGTAATAATGATCATTCGTAATATTGATAGTTTTTTTTTATCGAATCTATTACATAATTAATTGACACTATGATTTGGTTATTTAACAAAATTTTTAATTGCAGAATTTTAAGAAATATTTTTTTGTGTGTAATTATATGTTTTGGTAGCAGCGTGCCGTTTTTTGGTTTTAACATACCTAATATACTTATGGCCATGGCTATCTATTAGTGGGTTTTCATGTTAGTTGGATGTAAAATTATGAGTATAAGGTAGACTGTGGCACCTTCGGCTCTAAGGTGCGTTTATATACAAGGCTAAATATACCAGTAACGGATTTTTTTCTCTTAAACATATTGAAAAAGAAAGAAAACTTATTTTAAAAAATGTGAATAAAAATATGAAACTCATTACTTGGAAAAACAAATTGCTATTTTGCCCTTGTTTTCTCTATGTTTGCGAAAATGAGTGAATGTTTACATAAGGACATAAGTAATCATATGCATGAAAAAGGAAAAGGATATGCTGTTGTTATACAGCAAAAGTGATAGGTAATTTGCATTTGACAGACGGACGAGTGGACAGACAAACGACATTCTTATTTTTGGTGGCTATATGCTTACTATATGGGTGCAGTTAGTGGTGGGGTCTACATACAAACAATATACGATGGTGATGATGATGATAATGATAGAGAGGTACTGGGTATGTGATAATTTTAATATGAATGTAAGTATAACGCTTGTTTGATTTCGGATTGAGATGATAATCTTGTTACTAACGATTTACAAAAACATCATAAATATGCAAACGAGAACTTATATCTAATACTACTAATCTGTAAGAAGTTGTATGTGTGATTTCATGATGGTTTTAATAGATCAAATTTAAGAATCGTCCCGACCAGAAATTGCCAACGGTCTAAAAAATCCAACAAATTAAGTGCTGGCAAAACACTTATTTACAACGCTCTGCCAACGTTAGTAAAACGTGTTTTGCCAGTACTTAATTAACATAATTTACAACAGTAAAAATAATTAAAGCACTTTCGCAGCAATGGCATAGAACGCTCTGCCAACGTTTGTAAAAAATGCTTTGTCACGTTTGTAAAAGTGCTTTGCTTGATTTACAAAATTTACAAACGTAAAAATAAAAAAGCACTAGCTTAGAGCGCTTTCCCAACATTGGCAAAAAGTGCATTGCCAGAACTTATTTACAAAATTTACAACCGTTGACATAATAAAAACAGTAGCACAGCCCTTGTTCCCAACGCTGGGCAAAAGTGCTTTGACAGTGCTCGATTTACAATTCTTAAAGTCACTAGAACTATCCTCCTAGTATCCTAGTATTATGAATGTTAGTAGCTGTTTTACCAATATTTTGCCAAGGTTTTAAAATTATGATTTTGGTACTGGCGAAGCACTTAATGCCAGTGCTTTGCTAACGTTTTAAATAAGAAACGGCCAATCCCTGCCCGATTTTATCATTAAAAAAACACTTTATTGGTTGTTCTACCAATGCTTTGCCAACGTTTTAAAATTTTGGTTTTGTACTGACAAAGCGTTCATTGCCAGTGCTTACCCAACGTTTTAAAAAAGGAAAGGTTGGCAAAGCACTTAAATCTTCACAAATCCAACGCTCATACCATCGTTGAAAGCACTGGGCCAATGCTTTGCCGTTCGTATTTTTCTGGCTATGGTATTTAGTTCTGAAATATATTATTTTGTCAAATTAACTTATTTAATTCTCTTGGTAATTCTGTTGTTATTTAACACCCCAAATAACAACGCAGTTATATAGTTTATTACTGCACAGTAAACTTTTTGTTTATAATATCGGAAGAAAAAAGAAAACTTATCGATTAAACAAAATGTATATTTAAATGAAAAAAGAAAAATCTATAAAAACTAAGGCAAAGGAACATTTATGCAGCTCAAATTATGGCTATATGAAGGATGTTTGTCCGAGCATATTTGCCACTGCATATAAAAATTAAAAGAATCTTAACAGATCTCTATTGAAAATCTTGAATCTTAGGAACACATATATCGTACCAAAGCCAAGCAAACGGCATTTATTCTCAGTTGCCCAAAATATATTTAAAGTTTTTTATTTAGGTGTTTTTCTATCGATTCAAAAAGTTTTACCGTATAACTCGAACTCATAATGAAAAAAATATTTGTTGAATATTTCCCATCTGAAATATTTTAATATTTGTATGTCAAAACTACATGGCGTGTGATGAATCATATAATATATATTTAGCTGAAATGCAAAACCACGTAACTAACAAAAAATACATGCCCGGTTTTATTGACGATTATGATTCATTTGACTAAACTACAAGCCTACACAATATTTTGGAATTCTACGATAAAAAATAGCGGTTTTATAAATAAAGTTCGAATCTTATATGTTTCTGTTTTCGAGCAATTTTTTTGGTTGCCCTGTAAAATATTGAAGTAGGGTTGAGTTTGAGTGATTATGAAGCACTATATTAAACCAACATTTCTCTACAAAATTGTTTGGTTCTATGATTAAAACTATATGTTTTATTAACATTATTGTTAAAATATCTGTGAACATTTTTTGCTTCTCCTGTAAAAAAGTAAATATGTTAGTTACGTCCTTTTGTATTTTTGGTGACGATATGTAAAAAAAATTCATCATACGCTTTATAGTTTTAGCATATAATATTCAACGAATATTTTCTCAAAAACTACTGCAACTAACACGGTAAAACTTTCTATATCGATAGTAAAAAATCTGCACTTTTTCCATAAATAAAAAAGTGTTGGCCGATTTACCATATTAAAATTTGTAGCATTTTCTAAATTTACTTCAATTATTATAAATAATATACTTAAAATAAGCTAAAATTGTTTAATAATAAATCACTCGTATTTGACTAAATTTTTAGAAAAATTGTAAAGATTGTTCAATTTTATATTCGTATCAAGTACGACAACAGATACTGTAAATTTGGGCAATATAATTTTTCTTTTAGCGAGCTGTTGGCTAGTAAAGGCTCATATGTTTATATTGTACTAAGTAAGCAAGACCATATAGGCCGTATTATAGTTAAAATTTTCAATTATTAAAATCAAAAAAATTATCTAAGTTATTTACCAATTCGATAAAGCACATACCTGAAAATAAAAAAAAAGAAAAAAATAACAGAATTAGAATAATGCAATATAAAAAAGTTGTCAAAAAGATATTTAAATTTAAATTTGGGACATACCTAAAATATAAATAATGACACAAACATATACAGCAAAACTGTTTAGAATATATTACCTTTTGAACCTGTCCTAGAACAGCTTATTTTACCACCGGTGAAACCGGTTATATAACAGGTTCCAGGGAGTCAAAATGTAAGGTTTCACTGACCCAAAACCAGTTCTACAACTTGTTCTAAAACCGGTTCTAATGCAACCTGTTCTAGCAAATAATCTATTGTAAATATGACAAACTCCATATAAAAAGAATCGGTTGTCGAACTGAAATTATTTTACTGGGTAATAGCCCATTCATAAAACTAGGTAATTAATGTCAAAACAACGTGAAATGAATAAATTTTTTTTAAATCACTAAAGTTTTGTTATTTTGACATATTTTTTTCAAAATTTAATGCAGGATTTACACTGTGCTACAAAGAAATTTGCTAACAAAAGTGACCTAGTGAATGTTGTAGGTCTGGTTAAGGAAATTCATTACACTACTGAACACATTTCAACTTTTTGCAGAACCTCTTTTTGCAATAAATATTTTTTTATAGACTAAGGGACGCTTAGTCTAAATCTGTCAACATTTTTTCTCATTTGTAGTTTTTAATATAACGCGGTGTTTATATTTACATCATTCATTTACATATTTATTTTTAATAAAAATTATATTAAACAATGAAAATGAAAATTATTCAAGTTCGAGGCCATATACTCTATATTTCTTCATTAGGATATTGTCCTAACAAATAATCTATAGAGTTTTTGTTTTCAAATTTATTATTTGACCCTTTCAGGAATGTGTTGATAGATCTATTTCGGGAATTTTCTAGATTCCCATCATCAGAACACGTTTTGAAAGCGGTAAGAATCCCATGCCAAACCTCAAGCATTCATATGAACTAGTTTACTCACTACATGAGAACTAATATACATATGAGTTTGAAATTAAAGATTATAACCATTGATCAAAAAATAAATTGAAAACTTGTTTGATGTGCAAGATCCACCTCTGGTGGATATTCAATACACGTTTTTTGTTTTTGTTTCTCTCTCCTTTTTTATATTTTGTTAAGTTAGTTAACAAAACAGGGAAAGTAAACTAGGCGGTACTTTGCCTTTTTTCACAAGTTTGTTATAATTTTTATTAAAAATAAAAATTATGTTTTTTCGACCTTTAATTGTGGATCTTGCACATCAAACAAGAGGTGGATCTTGCACATCAAACAAGTTTTCAATTTATTTTTTGATCAATGGTTATAATCTTTAATTTCAAACTCATATGTATATTAGTTCTCATGTAGTGAGTAAACTAGTTCATATGAATGCTTGAGGTTTGGCATGGGATTGTTACCGCTTTCAAAACGTGTTCTGATGATGGGAACCTAGAAAATTCCCGTAGTTCTCATGTAGTGAGTAAACTAGTTCATATGAATGCTTGAGGTTTGGCATGGGATTGTTACCGCTTTCTAAACGTGTTCTGATGATGGGAACCTAGAAAATTCCCGAAATAGATCTATCAACACATTCCTGAAAGGGTCAAATAATAAATTTGAAAACAAAAACTCTATAGATTATTTGTTAGGACAATATCCTAATGAAGAAATATAGAGTATATGGCCTCGAACTTGAATAATTTTCATTTTCATTGCACAATTAAAGGTCGAAAAAACATAATTTTTATTTTTAATAAAAATTATAACAAACTTGTTATTATATTAAACTTGAAAAAAAACGATGTAATAATATTACATCACGTAGACAAACAAGTAAGTAATAAATGTGATATTTTGTGTAAAAATGGTATCCCAAGAGTATAATATTTATTAAAATAAAATCAAGTTAACAATATTTACAAAAATTTGATTTTTATTATTTTAAAGTTGGTAATGTTGCTGTTTTTGCTGTATTTGCAGTTGTTTTTACTACATTCGACAGTCAATTTGGAATTGTTAAGATAACCATATATTGCAGTTGATTTAATCTGTAATTTGTAGTTGATTCTACCAACATTGTTTTCGGAGTGAAGCGATTTTTTTTTTAATTTTTAATTTGTAAATTCAAACAAACTTATTTTTAAGTTAAAATTTATTTACAACTATTTTTTTTAATGGTTGTAAATTGGTGTTTTTCATTTAAAAATTATTTAAAAACTAAAAGTTTCAATAACAAAACAATAAAAATCAACAAAATGGTGTTTGTATTTACAAATCATCATTTTTGGTGCCAATTTAAAAAACTTTTTTTTTTGTATTTTCAAAAATGCTCTATGACACTTGTTTAATACACAGAAAAAACTAAAAACGGGTTTCAATTAAAAAATTTATTGAATCAATTAATATTTTAATTGATTTTGCACCTATCACGGCAATGATACTATCAATTAAACCTTTTATTAAAATTAAGAAGGAAAAAAAAGTTATAAATAACTTCTACAAAAAAAAAATATGATATTCACAAAAAAAGTGTGTGATCTATATGTTGGTATGTGTGTTTTTACAATGCTGAGTCTGTTTGTGTGTATGCTTGTTTTGTTTGTTACCCTGCAGTCGACGTAGCTAACGAATCTTTAGCTATTTCCCTAACTACCAATAGTTACCATTAACTACCCGCCAGACTACCAGCAATGCTTTTCACTGACGAATTTAACATGGGGATGTCATTGACGGTAGTCAGTGACTACCCTCTGCACTACCATGTACCATGCAGATCGCTAGTTACAAAGCACTGACGAAATATTTAACAACATTGTACTAACTACTTGACTAGTACAATCCGATTGACGAATTCGCCAGATCATAAATATTGCATTCAATAATTTAATTGAAGCATATATTTCATATTTTAATTATTCTATCTGAACAAAGAAAGGACAAGTTTAATGTTTTTTAATTCTGCTTCTTATTTATTAAAAAAAATAAAAAAAAATTAAAAATTTTCCATTCTTTCACATTAACAATTAAAAATTAAAAAATTAATTCAAAATTAAAAACTCAGTTTAAAAATTGTTTTAAAGTAAATTAAAAATATTCATATTGAATGGCTTTCCGCAATTGCTCTTCCGCAGGCCCCGAATTTTTTCCGTAATTGGTATTGATTCTGAAAAAAAAGAAAAATAAAGCTATGAGTAAAAGTTAAAATTGCTAAAGATTGCATATTTGTACCTATAAGTGTTGAGTAAAAATTGCCATTTTACCTCTTTTAATAACACAACCAAGCGACCGATCTGACTTCCACGAACTTTCAATAGAAACTGACGCCAACACAAAAAATAACAAAAAGTCATAATATTCTTTTGTATTGGGATAACTGTTCATTCCGTTGTTTTTATTTTTTTTTGCTTGTTTTCATACTTAAAATAATCAAAAGGCGAATTCTAGCATTACCTGTAGCCTCTCAAGTAGCTAGTCAGGTTTTTCGCTAACGAAATAACTGACTACATGGAGTCACTAGCTACGTTTAAAACTGCAGGGTTAACTTCAAATGTATTTGGTATTTTATACTGAAAATTTTCTATTTATGCATACAGTGTATGAAAAAATAATATGATAATTGCGTCTAAAATAAAATATGTATTTATATATTTAAAAGTCAATAAAAATATTAATTGATTCAATTAAAAATTTGTTGAGAAACAAATTAAATTCAAATCAAATCTTTAATTAGATATTTTAGTTTGATAATTTTTTCTGTGTATTACGAACAGATTTTGTAATTTATTTATGTGTATGGAAAGTTAGTGCAAATTTAAAGTGTTTTTCTAAATATTTCAGGATATTTTCAATATATTTGCGATATTGGCACAAAAATGTTATCATTGGAATGTCTTCTACGTGAACAATGATAAAATTTAAAAATTTTTTAACATGCATAAAACTTATAATGATAAAACTAAAAGGGGAGAGTCTTTCTTGCAATGCCAGTGCGATATCCTGCTACAAACACAGACATGATTATTAGGGGTACAACCAAAATAAGGCCATATCACCACGCTGTCGCCGATGTTGTGCTGAAACCGAATAATTTTTCCTCAGGTCATTTCGGAAGAAAAACGTTCCGCGTCGAAGCCGATTTCTGAAAGTCCTTTAAGATTTTTTTTTTATTTTTTCAAAATTTTTTATTTTTCCAAATTTTTTATTTTACAATTATTTAACTATTTACATTTGTTAATGTAATTCTATGATTATAATCAAAATCACAATCTAAAAACTATCTTTGTTAACTTAAGATTAAGAGTTCGTGTTGATTTGCATAGGGGGAAAATATCTGGTACGACTTGGATGGCGTGTTCCTCACAAATGCTGCTGCGTTGTGTTTTTGGAATTCTTGATTCATCTTTCACCCAATGTCTTAGAAAGCATTTCTGAGAATTATTAAAGCCCGATAATGATTTGTTTAAGGCTTCGAAGTCATTTTTATTGTAACAATGGTCTGTAAACCAAGTGTTGTACCAAAGGCGACATATAAATTCGAATATTGCAAATAATTTGCTATAATATTTTGGAATTAGTATGTAGGCTAGAATCGCAAGAATTGCAAGAATTTATACAGAATATTATTCAATATTTAATGGAAAAACTTATAATTTATTTATCATTTAATGAAATAATAAAGAAAATATTTTTATTTTTTTAGAACTTACTGATCCCAAAATTAATTGCATTTGACGCGGAACCTTTTTTAACGATATCGAAAATCTAAAGATGCAGTTCTTATTGTTTTTTATGCACTACATGGTATGGATAGGGCCATTTTAATATTTTCAAAAATTGTAAAAAAGTTGTATCCCTAATAATTATATTCAAATTAAAGATAACTTTGTGCAGCTTTATATTCTTAAAAAAAATTTCATGATTTGGCGATAAAATGTAGAAAAATTTGGCAAAAATTATGTAAATATAAAGACCGCGATATTTTAAAAACTGCAAATGAAAAGAAAAACTTTTTGTCAGATATTCGTCAGGCTGATTAAAAAAGAGCTGTTTCACAGCTAGTTTTTTTTTTCCGTTGAGTAGTGTAATTTATAATTTAAACACACAAATTTAAGTTAAGATATGTACAATTTTAGATAAAAATTAATTTTTCAAACAAATTTTGTGGTTGAGTAACGACAGCGCTTTAAAACAAAATTGGCTAATGCTCCCACTTCTAACCTACTAAAAAATGATGACAATGTCGTAGAGACATTATTTTTTATTTTTGTCTAGTTTTTTTTTTACGATGCGTAATTTTCTTTTTGAGTTAACCCTTGAACGATTTTAACGCAGATCAAAAATTTCAAAAGCCGGCTAAGTCAGGGAGCAAATAATGCGAATAATGCAAGAAACTTTTTAATAAAACTGAAGCCGTATGAGTGATATGAAATATACATTCAAAATAAAATTAATCATTCGACCCAGAATTATTTCTTAAAATTTGCAATCATTTGTAGAAATAAATTTTCTTAAATTTTTTTTTTTTTTTTCAAATAAAACTTGACAACTATGTTATTATTTGTTGTTAAAATATATCCTTAAAACAATAACAGGTATAACTTTAAATACTGCTAACAACAAAATAGTTGTGGTTTTTTTCCTCTATAACAGTTTTAGGATTTGTATACAGAAGTATATACACAGCAAGGACGACATTTTCAACAACATAACCACAAAAACTAAATAACGGAAGTAAGTGACACAGTAAAGTACTACTTCCGTTTTGAATTCCTCTTCAAGCACACCATATTGCATTCCAAATAAATTCATTTGTATTGTTTTTTTGTTTTGAAAACAAATTTTCAAGCTTAACTAAAGTTTGTATGTGTTTTTTTTTTTTTTTTTGTTTTAAATTAAAAACTTAAGCTATTGAATTGATGTTATTACAAAATACCTTTAGGTTGAAAACTTTGTACGATAGGAAGGATAGATTTCAAGCAAAACATTAATTTTACAACGCAAATATTGCAAGGGTGATATATAGATACAAAAACTAATTTTGCAAAGCTTTAGTAAAATAGAAATTCATTTTTAAGTTTCAATTTTTATTTTGAAAATATGAAATTTTTATAAAAATTTTACTTTGCTCAAAAAATTTAGATTTCTAAATAAAATTTGTTTACAAAAATGTTCTAAGTTTTGTATCAAATATACAAAAATTGATTTTTTTTTGGACTTTCAGTATTTTCATGTATTTAGTTAGAATAGTGTTGTACCTCAAGTCCAAACTCTAAGTCCCGGTTCAAACACGGCAATTTTGCTTTCGCAAGTTTTCTTCAATTCTCCTTTGAACTTGCTTTTGTGTTCACACAGGAAAAGTTTGTTTTAGCAATTTTAAAATATCAACCTGCATCCAACTTCGTGTTGAAAATTGCGGATGACAAAACAAAACGGAATTGGAGAACAGGCAAGTCTGTACACCCTTCCATTTTCTTTTCCTCCATCTTCCATAAACTCAAGACTTGCGCAAGTAAAAATGCCGTGTGTGCACCGGGACTAATATTGTTATATTAGATATTTATTTGCTGCTTTTTAAAAAGTTTGATCATTTTTATGATAGATAATATAATCGTTTCATAGGCATCACCCTAATCTTCAGTTGTCCGCAATAAGAAAATTATCAAACTGAGACATTACTTTCAGGCTACAAAATTTAATCTATGACATTTTTTGTCTGCTTTAATATACAAACTGGCTGATTTGGTATACCTATTTTTTTTATATCTAACTCCATGTAGAAGAATTTTTTCTTCTATGTCGAGATTCTTTGAAAAAAATCACTATAAATCCACCCTAATACATACATGTTTTGTTTATCATACATTCCATCCACCTACCTACTGTCTATTCTTCTTAAAGTTCAGTTTATTTTTAACAAATGTCGGTACATTCAGCGTTTTTGTGTAGAATTTCCTTCCGTATTTGTTTTGTAGGGTGTTAAAAAACGTTTAGTTTAGGCTTAAACTTAACGTGACTTATGAGGACATTGCACGCAGGTTCTATAACTGTCTGTTAGTATTTCTTATAGTTTTAAAGCACACTCAAAGAATTTTGTAGTTAAAATAATATTTGATATAAGGTATATTTCGGGTCGTCCTTTTCCCTGACGGTTTTTTGTAGACAATTGGGAGGAAAAGTTTATTGTTATCATATTTTCTAAAAAAAATAATGTCAAAGAAATTTCTTTAATTCTTCAAGATTGTGTATTATTGCCACAATTTTTGAAACTGCCACATTTGATACTGATGCTTAAAAATAGAATAAACTTTTTAACTTATAATTTTTGAATTGATTTTAATAATTTTTTAAACCATTTTTCTAAATAAACTGATAAGCATTTTGGGTAAAAATTAACAAACTTTACTACGCGGTTAAAAATCAACGCATATGCATCCATTTATAAACATGTATGAAGTTATCCATGCTCATATATGAAGTGATTCGAGGTCATACCTGTCCATATACCACCATATAGGATTCACATACATATCGCTCATTTACTTCAAGACTGTCATAAGTAAAAAATTGCGATTTTTGAGTTAATGATGCAGATTTATTAGTTATATCATGCTTTATATTGTGTACAAATTTCATATTAATATCATATATACTTTTCGAGATAGAGGATAATATTTCTTATTTTTTCTTTAAAATGTGTGCAAAGAGTATATACTTCATAGAACAACTGTGATACTCATGGGTCTCTCGATAATTAGCAAATTCGCACACAACTCTCACTTAGAGAAAATATATTGAAACCCCCTATTTATAAAAAAAACGTGATCAAATAAATAGAGAAAGGGTCAAGCAAGGAAGATATGGATTGAAAACTTAAAACTCGTTTTATGTCACTCTTGCAGTAAATGAGCGATATGTTCATAAGAGTTCATATGCGATCATACATATAAATATTACCTCAATTTTGGTTAATGTATACATATGATAATGTATGGAAATGTAAAGACATAGATGATTATATATGTTAATATTACCTCAATTTTCGTTAATGCACACAGATGAACATTTATGATTCCTCATATGAACATATAAGAATGGTTTATGAACACATATGAATCATGTATGGATGCATGTGGACTTGCATGAATCATGTGTGTTCATGTATGGATACATATATGTCGATTTTTAACAGGGTAACGAAATTTTAAATAGCAATTAAATAACCATCACCACTTCAACTCCGAGTAATAGAGATATCACGAAAAATAGATTAAATTATACAAAAAATTGTAAAAATACTGAACAATTTCTAATTTTTTCTAGCTTATTCTTACAACCAGAACAACTGCACAATTTGTATATCACAATCGTAGGATTTTCTTTTAAGTGTAGCTTATTCAATAGGTTTTTCTTTTTTCTAACCGCAGTTGTGTGGAAAAACCTGAAAAACTTTTACCTTTAGTTAACTCGGCCCTTAAAGTAATCGTAATAATAATAACAAAAACAACAATAAATGAATATAAAAAATTGAGAAAAGTTTTATTTTAGTTCTGTTATTGTTGTTGTACTCCTTAGACTGCATTGCATTCAATTAAGTTTAAATTTATTTGCCGCCATATTGTTTTGAAGTCTTAACATTTTATATGCTTTGTCTAGGTAGGTAGGTGGTTAGAATACACTGTGGCCGAGAAGTAAGCGGAATTATGTAATTTTTATCGGTAAAAAAACACAATCAAAATCACCCCTATCGTTAATATTTTTCCCTCGAATTGGGTTCCCTTTTCACTCAATTCCAAAAGTTCCCTCGAAATTTGTTTCCTTAGTCTAAATCATTCACTCGTGAATAGCATGATACAATTTCAGGGGAAATTCGCGATACCAATTTTCACTTGAGGGGGAATGAAAATTACATGGGACAAAACACTTCCCTTTTTATTCACGATAGGGGTGAATATAAAAGAATCAGCTAATTTTTAACATCTCAACAATTTTAGTGGAGACAAGTCGGACAAAATTTCGGCAATATAATTATTGGCCCAAATCTATATTAAGTGGGCAAACAAAAGTTTTGAAATGGTTTAATAAATTTTTGTTTGCACATCTTTCGCTTGAAATAAAAAGATACTTCAGAGAACAGAGCTCAAAGTACGTTTCATTTGATAATCAATTTGATTATATTTCATTAGAATAAATATAAGAAAATCCAAAAAAAATGATGTCAATTAGAGACCACTTTTAAGCCCTTAAAATAAGATGCTGCCACTAAAATGGTGAACAATCATATTATTGTTAACCACTCTATCACATATTCAGATTCCAAATTATAGTGAACAAAACACAACAGGCAATCCTTGGAAGATTTTTTTCTAGAAAATTATATCGAAATCTAAAGATTTTTATATAATTCCTGAATCATATTTAAGACGTAAATACTATTCAGCTTTTAATTTTTGACTGTGAATTTTAATTTTCATTTTAAACTTCCTTATACTTTTCGAATACATTGTTAAAAAAAAACACACTAAGACCATTAACCGTTTATTGCAGTAACTATAATTTAACATGGTCTAGCTATGGATTCATTTCTGAAGAAAGTATTGATTTTTGTATATTTTTGCAGTGCAATTTATTTTTGTTAAGTTTACTATTTCAATATTTAACCCTTTACTGCATAATTCTTCAGTTGTTTTAAAAAATTGTATATGAGTTACTTCAAAAATGTTTGACAACTGTTGAAACTGACTTTAGATGCATCTTATTTCACAAGGTTTTTTGAGTAGAGGGAAACGATGAAGCGGTGTTATACTTAAGAACTATGACTATGAAAGTTTTATGTCTAAAAGTCTTCACCTAAAGAATTGATGCCCATTTAAAAGCCGAAACTTAAGCAAACACACTGATAATACTGTTCAACAAAATCAAATTAAATTTGCACATCAAACAAGTTTTCAATTTATTTTTTGATCAATGGTTACAATCTTTAACTTCAAACTCATATGTATATATTAGTTCTCATGTAGTGAGTAAACTAGTTCTTATGAATGTTTGATGTTTGGCATGGAATTGTTACCGTTTTCAAAACGTGTTCTGATGATGGGAACCTAGAAAATTCCCGAAATAGATCTATCAACACATTCCTGAAAGGGTCAAATGATAAATTTGAAAACAAAAAACTCTATAGATTATTTGTTAGGACAATATACTAATGAAGAAATATAGAGTATGGCCTCGAACTTGAATAATTTTCATTTTCTTTGCACAATTAAAGGTCGAAAAAACATAATTTTTATTTTAATAAAAATTATAACAAACTTGTTTTTTTCATGCTAAAATTTTGGGGTACTTTAAAATAAAATTCTTAATAATTGCGAAATTAACCCTAAGCTGTCTTTTGTTGTGTCTTATTTCTGACTTTCTGGTTGAATTTTCCGTTTTGGTGTATTCAGGGACTGATAGCAAAATTTCACGACAAATATTTTTGCGGAACATTTAAATCCCTTAATTCCCTGTTTTAATGGTGTTTTTTGCTAAACACACAATATACTTTGGACGAAAGCTTTAATCGATTTTCTATGCCGATTGACAAAACAAAATTTGCTTTCGGGGGAAACTTTACCTCCCCCTAAAATTAAACCCAAATGTAAACTTTCAAAACGCCGATACAGGTGTCTTTTTTTTTCTCTTCTATCAAAATTTATAGGTCGGACCTTGTATTTTTTTTTTGTACAGTGTAATAATCCATGCGTACAAATACAAAAAAAATGTCAAAATGCCTAAAGTTTTGTAAAATCAACGAAAATTTGTTCATTTTACAAAAGATTTCGTTGTTTTGAAATTTTTTTCGTATTTTTAGCCACATAAATACAATTTCTCGAAGATTTTGCATGACCAATGGTTATTTTGCCCAAACTCGGAAGTGTCATAGGAATTGCCAACCGTACACACAAAATAGTACTGGCAAAACACTGTTATTTTAAAACCCACCATGTTAGATATAATTAAAGTTACAACAAATATTGTACTAGCAAAATTAATTTCTGTTTGCAAAGCAATTGTTTTGTCAGTATCACTCTCACAACTCTGTATCCCCATTGTTTTTTTTTTTACCTATATTGCAACTATTTAGTAATATTATCTTTTTTTAATATTTTATTATATTTTTCTCGATCTATCAGTAGTTATTTATTTAAAATGCTAAGACCGAACTGGGTTGCTGGTTTTAAGGGTGCTTGTTTTTAAACTTATAGCAAAATTAATTGAATTAAAGGTATTTGGAAAGCACCAAATTTTTGAACTATCAAACGTAATGCCAACGGTGGCAAACAACGAAAGGTTGGAGACTATTATAAATCGGGTAACAGGACTATACTCTCCAGATTGTTAATCCCACGTTCTGCTAAACGCATTACCGACCGTCGCCGACGTTTTGCCAGTACTGTGCCGATTGTATTTTTCTGCTTGGGTATATATTAATCGAAATCTAGTACATTTGACATATATGTATTAAAAACTAACTTTATTTGGCAGACGTACGATTTTTATATTTATATTATAATATTATCTAAGCGAAGTTAATGGCGGCCCATCTTTCATTCTCAGTTACCAGAAAAACAGTTTCTCCAAAAATTTTATGCAGTTGTTTATTATCAGTTCAAGTTCATACACATAGAAATCTGACTTGGTAGTAGCAATTGTATTTGTAGCCAATCGAACGGTTCGATTGTAGCTATCGAGGAAAAATTTTAGGAAACAAGTTTTTTGAAATACAGCGGTTTGAACCAAGGATTTTGAAAAAAATGCATTTTACCTTCAAAAAGTGAATTATTTTTGTGAACCAGTATAACCACAATTTAAGTACTTTTAAAAAGAGGGTTCAATGTTTATTGTAGCTTAAACCGTTAAAAAGATATGTTTAACTACTTTTGCAAAACTGTTATTTTTATTTTTGTTTTTAATACATTATTTTTTTATGTATTGTAAATCTTTTTTTCTACTATATTTAATATCTTTTTATAGATTTGTATCCATAACTTTGAATTTCGTAAGGACTCCACATATTAATTTGGCAACAGCATAATGGAATAAATTATAACTAATATGTATTTTTGGAAAATTTAAAAAAAAACTGTTTTTGAAATACAACTTTTGAAACCGCGGATTTTGAAAAAAATATTTATTTTACCCTCAAAAAAATATTATATTTTTTTTTTGCTTATTTCATTTAAAGTGGCTTTAAAATGAGGTATCAGTGAATCACGTAGCTTTAACCGTTAAAAAGATATGGACGATAAAGTACTAGTTTTGTTAAATTTTCGATTTTTTTTCATACTTTAAAAAGCGATATTTGCACAACCGTTAGAGCTAACAATCTAAAACTTGTACAATGACATATCTATATGACACTTACCTACCGTACCAAGTTTGGTTAAAATTAAAGTAGGTAAATGTCGAAAATTTTATATTTTTGATGGTTTTATATGGAATGAGTCAATAGTGTGTTATTAAATAATAAAATCAGATTAAGAATAGTTTCAAAAAGTTTGATTTTTTTATTAATATGTTTTTTAAATGCTGCATTTGTAGTTGTTTTTACTACATTGGAGAGTTAATTTTTTTTTTGCAGTTAAAAATAACTACATATTACAGTTGATTTAAAGGCAAATGTAGTGTATACCTTTGCAACTCCAAATGCAGTTGTTTTAACTGCCATGCATTGAACCATTATGGATCCATATACAGCGATAATATGAACTCATTAAAACCAAGCCAATTCACTTTTGCAAGATTGTTCATATTTACGAATGTCACCTAATTTACCTTTAAAAACGTTTTTCCAAAAAAAAAAATAAAAGTTTCTTATGTTATATTTTTATTTATTGTTTATTGGATTAAAAAACACAATTAATTTTTGAAAAAGAAACAAAATTTAAAAGTTATTTGGCGAAAAATACGTTAAAAATCCAAAAATAAGCTGTTCATATTTTAAAGCTTTGGCACTAAGTTCATATTTTAGAGTAGTCAATGGAAGAAAAAAAAAATTCATATTTTGGGGTGTTCATATATTAGGGTGCTTATGTTTTCGCAAGTGCACTGTAGAAATATTTTTAGCCGGGATGACACAAACAATTCAATCCGTTTTAAAAACAAATCCATTATGTGCTTTATTGCACTTTTACTATTCCTAATAGTTAAATGTTTGTAATCATGAGGATCATTAACTTCCATCATCAACATCAAGACACTTTTAGATCATAAAACTTTTCTTTTGTACAATTTTAAACATACAAAACAATTGTTACATCATAAAATTTTAATGACAAGTATGTTTGTGTGTGTGTGTGTAATGACTTTTGAGTAATTAAATAAAAGAAAAGAAAAATTAGAGATATTGCACATAAATGTGTATAGGGAAATATGAATACAACATTTTGCAAAAGTTTAACATAACATTAATATATTAAATGATTTGGATATAACTAAAGTTCATATAACCATTAGTAAGTACTTTGCTTTTTTTGCTGTTTTTTGTTTTCCTGTCCATATAATTTGTCTAAAGTTTAAAATTTAATACAATGTTTTATTTTGCTCTGAGTTTATATATGGCAAATACTCTGAGGATGGTGAAGAAGATGGGTAAGAGGAAGATAGTATGGACGATGATGATGATGCTGCTGATGACTATGAATCTTTGAAGTTGTTATTACTTGAAGCATCATCAATTTACAAACTTTTTTATACAACATCATCATGATGATGATGATGATTATTATGATTATTATTATTATGTTGCTGCAATGCAGTATATATATTACCTTAAAGTTTTCTATATTTTTTTTATACTATTTCTCTGATACATAGTTATGCATCAAAAATTACCCTTTTTCTTTCCCCAAAATATAAATAAAAAGAAGCTACAAACTGGGTATATGTGAGTAATATGGTGTGTATTTTCCAGTTTTAAAGGCCAAACAAATCAGTCGTGCCTGAAGATTAATGATAGCATTATAGTGTCGTCTACGAGTTTTTATAAACTTCAAGTTGAAAAACATTAAATTTGTTTCAACTCAACTTGTACCACTTCTACTGGAATATATATTTTTAAACTTATATATATATACACACAGTGTTGGTCAACAAAATCCAAACATCCAATCAACCGACCAACCAGCCAGCCAGCCAAACAACCACTCAACCAGCCATCCTGGCATCTATAAACCAACACACGTGTGTTGTATATGAAAGTTTACCACCCATTTAGCCATTCACTTGCATTTGGCCTTTAGGGCATTTCAATTTGGTCTGTTACTAACATTTACATAGGTACCCGAGAACATTATTCTCGTACGCACAAACATTACAGCAATTCCATCTGAGTTTGTTTTGTGTGTAAATGCATCATCATAGAAAAAAGTTGCAAGCAATTTTTCTTGCAGTAAATAATTTTTCATGCACGAGTTGCAAATTTATTCCGTCGTCATGCGGACACCAATTGATCAGGAGGAACACAAATAAAAAAAAATTATGTCACACAAAATTTGTTAAGTGTTGCCGCACGCATTTTAAATAGGTGTTTGTTGATTGGACAGATATGTAAGGACGGACGGATGTACACATAGCCAAAGACAAAAAGATTGCTGTTATATGTGTAACACCAGCACAGGGTGCAAAAAATGTATTATAATTAATTGGTTTTTATTATGAAAAATTTCAAATTTATTTTGAAACTTATTTTGTTTTTTTTTGCTTTTTTTAATTGGTGTCATTTATTAGCATGATAGTGCATGTTATTTAACAGGGGTAGTTATGATGCAGAGTATAATGATAGTGTTTTACACTGATTTTATATTTTTTAAAATTTCATAAATTTTGTGAGATTCATGTGTCCTAGGGTGGAACAAAGAAAAACTCCACCAAAAAGCCCCTGTTCCAAAAGTTCGCGCAAAAGAAAAAATATGATTGAACATGATTGTGAACAAAATATTATCATATTATGATATTAACAATTATAAACATGGTTTCATCATCATCGAGAATCATAATTTAAGTATGAGGATTATATTATTGCTGCTACGTACGTGAACTTTCATAACATGATGCTGTTTTTTCTGCGTGTCCTAAGTAGTTCGCAGTGGAAATTTTAGAGGTCGCTATAATTTAATGATTTTTCAGGAAAAGGCAAAAATTTAATATAAATTAAAATTGGATATGGATATGGATAAATGAAGGTTTTTTGTAGAGTTAGGTAGTTCATTTGTAGTTTTTTTTTTATAATATACAAATTTTGCCTAGCCTAAAAGTTTACATATGTTGCGAAATGTAAACGCTGAATGTTTGAGCCCGCTAAAAAAAATTCAAGCTAGCACAGACGAATCGAATTTTTTAAAATTTTCGAGTGTAAAGTTTGATTTATGTAGCATTTATTAGTAAATGTTTATGCCCGTTACACTTACCAAATAATGAGTCTAGTTAGGACGAATTACCCTTTATTTTAACTAATTCTAACTTTTTTTATATGAAATGTCCCAGTCTTAGCAGCCTTACGCAAATAATTTATAATGGGTTACCTATATGCACACAACGGTATGAATAATAAGCCGTTGACAGCACGAAAAAAATAATGTGGTTAAAAATAGATTTTTAAAAACACTTACGATTTTAAAAATAATATTATTAATTTTGATTAAAACATGGTCAAGCCGGGCATCGATCCCGGGTCGTCAGATTAACAGGCGACTGCTCTATACACAGAAAAACTTATCAGCCCAAAATATCTAATTAAAGATTTGATTTGAATTAAATTTGTTTGTAAACAAATATTTAATTGAATCAATTAATATTTTAATTGACTTTTAAATGTCTATTTTATTTTGGACGTAATTCTCAAATTATTTTTTCATACACTGGATGCTTACATAGATAATTTTCAGTATAAAATACTAAAAGCATTTGAAGTTTACAAACAAAACAAGCGCACCCACAAATGTCCCATCAGACGCAACATTAACAAAAACACACATACCAACGTGTCGTTCACACACGTTTTTTATGTCATATTTTTTTTGTAGAAGTTATTTATAACTAACTTTGTTTCCTTTTAAATTTTCCATAAAAGTTTTAATTGATATTATCATTGCCGTAGTAGGTTCAAAATGAATTAAAATATTAATTGATTCAATAAATTTTTAATTTGAAACCCATTTTTAGTTTTTTCTGTGTAGCCTAAGCTACCAAGGCATATACTATTTGATAGTTTAAAACATAATTGAAATTAATCTTTGTAAATTAATTCAAGATATACCAAAACCAACACCTTGCTCTTCAGCTTGAAAAAAGACGAATTATAATGAGTCTAAAAATATATTTCCCGAAAATGTTGTATCATTATATTTTGCCTGGAAGTAATAATATGAATAACCTATTATTGTACACCACTTATTTTTTGTATGAGAGTAATGCATTATAAGTTTCTTATTGGTAACCCATTATTTTATTATTTCAAGTAATACATAAGGTAATACGTACTCAGTACAAAGTAATGTATAAAATAATAAGTAGTCATTACTTTATTTTTGCTGGGTTTTTTTTAGATTTTTTTAGATTTTTTTTAATGCCCCTTTCTGCCCTTCTGAAACAGACATGCGCAGCGTCAATTACATTTCACAATCATTCACTAATGAAATTTGTCATATAAAAAATAATTTCAGACCTACGCTCACAGTTGTTGACTTCAACGCTTCCTTGCAAAGTTTTTAATTTTGCCAATACCAGATATGGGGCATAATACCAATATTTGTTTATTTAATTACAGACCAATTACTTTTTTCCATCTAATTACATGTAATTGGGTGTAATTGAGTAATTGCCCTCTAATTAAATACCCAGATGTTGTTACTAATCCCCATGTTTGGTATTTAAAGTTTTACAAATTTCATAAGGAAGCGTTTAAGCTCACAAGTGTGAGCGTAGGTTTGAAATTATTTGAGATATAGAAAAATTTCACATGCCAATGCTTGTGAAAAGTAATTGACGCCGTCCATGTCTGTTCTGAAATCAGAAATCTAAAATTTTTAACAACAACTTCTGTTGATTTTTGCTAATTATACTGGTATTTGCATTCGACTAAATTTAGGGTAAATATAGTAAAAACTTTGTTGATATTACTTACAGTTTTTGTTTGCTGTTTTTAGTGTACAAATACTTAGTAAAATTTTTTGCTTAGTTTAGCAAAACAAATTTCCAATTAACTAAAATTCAACTCGTATACGCAACAAATATTGTAATGTTAACAGTTTTATATTTGCTGTTCGGTCGTGGGTTCGATTCCCACCAGAAGCACTGGTCTGTTTTCGCTACAACTCGCCGAAGGCCATAGTAGCTAGTGCTCGGTTAGGGTAATAGTATATAATTTGTAATTATATGATTATTAATTTACACAAAAAACAAATTATGAAATGACAGCTTTGACCTACACTCAAAAGAAAAAGTCTGTTAAGCAACATTTTTATTGGGAGTTTGCAGAAAATTTGTTATTTTCAGTAAAAAAAATGAGTAAATTCATCAAAACATTTTCTGCAAGGATCCTTCCAGCAAAAATGTTTATGACTTTTTTTTGAGTGTACTTAGAATCAATTTAATTCAGGCTAATGGCTGTCGTATGTGCCTATATTAAGTATTATACAGCTGTTTTATATGCATTAGCCTGTAATTTTCCTGTAAAAGAAAAATTGATTGATATAATGGTTTTTGATCATTTTTAATAACAGCTAAGCTTTCACCTTAATTAATATTAACATATACATATGCCCAGTAAAAAATTACATAAATATTCAATGAATTTTAAAAGAAAAAAAAATCAAAGAACTGTCTGCAGAAATCTTACACTAATAATAGGCTAAAATTTATTACTTTAATCCACACTAGAACAGGTTGCTTTCGGATCAGTTATATAACTGGCTCTGAGGCAACAAAACCTAACATTTTGACATCCAGGAAACAGTTTAATTTGCAAGGCATTAGTGGTAAAATCTGAAACATATTCCGGGGAAAGCGGTTGTAAAAAATTTTTAAGGGCTGTTGTAACAGAAAATTTTCAGCTTAAAAGACCAAACCAATGACCAGAAAATATTAATATAAATATTATTCTTAATAATACTACAACAATAAATAATTTAATTTATATGCATTCCCTTTTGTGTCAGGGTAAAGTATTAGGTAATGACTTCACATTTCGTAAGCAAACAAAATTGTACTGGTGATTATAACATATTTGTTTTAATATAAATTTTTACATCATTGAAAATTAGCATGTAACCTAATACAGTGTATAAATTATATTTTTGCTAACTAACAATTAAATTGTAATAAACGTTTTTAAATGGGACACTAAAAGTTATGAATTTTTTAAAGCACTTTTGTTGTTTGTAAGCACAAGTACTACAGTATCAATAACATGGCATAAACACTGTGCGCAAATAATATTTGAAAATACGGGCAACATTTTTTTTTTAATTTTTAATTTCCAAAAAAAAATTGCTAATGTTCTTGTACGATTCAGAAAATTTTAGCGTGTTAAGCTATGTACAGACGGTTGTCAGATCTTACAATATTGTAAGATCTGGCAATGTGCTGGCAATGTACTGACAATGAAACATGTTTAGCAAAAGGTAAATTATCAGTTCAGACGAAAACCTTTCAATTTCATTGTCAGACAATTGTCAAACAATAAATTTATCTTAGAAAGTGTTTTGCAACCGTCAGATAATGATAATCGTAATTAATTTTTATATTAATTACTGTAGAATATTACTTTAGTTAGTCTCTTTACAGGAAAAAGAAGAAGAAAACATTTTTATTGAAAAATTTTACGGACACAAGGGATACACCAGACTGCCGCAGTTACGTCCCCCTCCTGGGACTCGTCAGTGGTTAATTTATGTGTATATTGAACAAAGTATTTTATATTGTTAATTTGCTCTATATGAAAAACTTTTTATTTTTTTGGTGTCGTACTGGGATTTGAACTCACTGCCTTAGCATCAAGATGTGCATTGTAATCTCACCTCTTAACGAGTTGAGCCACGGTCGACACAGCGATGACTGTGGCTAAAGTGGAGTTTGGTCACACTACGTACACACAAGTATTGTTTCGATCAGAAGAGACAGAATTAACTAATACCAATGCACAATTCATTTCTCAACTAGAATGCTTTTTCTTCTTAATCCTATCTCTTTTTCACAAGTAATTATCACGTTTTATGATGCGCTTTATTCACATACAATAGTTGGATACCAAGTGTAGGTTAGAGATTGAGTCGCCGTTAAGCAAGTTTTTTCAAATTTCATGTTAGAAAGTGTTTTGCAACCGTCAGATAATGACAATCGTAATTAATTTTTATATTAATCTGCCAACGAAAATTATCCGTTCACACGGTTGTCAGATTCTTGTATGGCAAAAATTGACAGATCTGTTGTTAGACATTGCCAGAACTGTCAAAGCATTTGAAAGAAATTATTAATTGTCAATTGTGTGTTTAGTTAAATTGAAAAAGTAATAATATTAATTGTCATGGAACAAAAAAAGCAATTGCAACGATTTTAGCTGCATATGTATTAGAAAGTAGCGAGGATGAAGACAAAATATTTTGACAAATTGCAGTTAAAAGAGGTACGCAGATTTGCCCATTTTCCTTTGCAATCGTTCACACTTATCTGAATGGCATCTGCGACCTCTTGGCATAAAATATCTTTAGGAAGTTTATACTCAGCGCAACCAGCATCCCAAAAACTTTGCCGTACCTCAACTTCCTCGATAAGTTTGATAATACTTTAGTGTGACCACACGGATTCCACCTTTTTGCAGTAGGATCTTTGTTTGGGTGTTGGTTTTTTTCCCGGCTTTAGAGCATGTTGGCGACTGGAAGCCTCTTGACGACTGGGTACGAAATATCAAATCAGTTGGCTCATAGCTGCAATCTATGACGCAGGTTTCATTAATGGAAATGTCGCCATCCAATTTTTTATTTAATTTGATTTCCTATTTTGTTTCACTTTTGATTTTTAATATTATTAATATGAACTTTTGTTTTTATATTTCATTATTTATGGACAGTGCCGCCAATAGAAACATTTCTGTGGCAATACTGACATTGTCAGATGCATTAATTTAAACACATCTGCCAATAAAAAATAGTTTACAATGCCTTGCAATTATCTGACAATGGCAACGTAGGGTGTTCACACGAATGTCAGATGGCTGACAATATTATTGTCTTACAATGTACAGGCAATGCTTTTTCTGACAATGTTGCAAGACAAAAATTGAAAGTTCACACTGTTGTTAGACATTTTCTAAACATTTTTCTGACAATATTGTAAGATCTGACAACCGTCTGGACATAGCTTTAATTTTATACATAAAATATTTTGTTGAAAATTGTATGTCACAAATTTTTCACTAAAATTTAAAATATTTGCTCTATAATCAATTATGTCCACTGTACGTATACGTGTTATTACATCAATTACTACCTATTGATGTTACAAATATATTAATCAAAAATATTGCTTTTTACGGAATACAAAACGAATTTTTTTTAATTTGAAACCGAACAACACTTCTTAGCAAAAAAGCACCTTACCAAATAATGAGTTTAGTAATCTAAAGTCGAAGGTTTGGACATGTTATTATGGACATATTAGAATTCTAACTTTTTTATATGAAATTTCGCTAAAGTATTGAGTTATGCATTACTGGCAGCCTAAAGTGAAGACGAATTATAATGTGTTACCTATATGTATGCAGAGTATGAATAATAAGCCATTACCAGAAGAAACAAAATAATGTGTGTAAAAATAAATTTTTAGAAAATTACGAATTCAAATTAAAAATAATATGTTATTTTTTTTTTAACAAGCTTGAGCCGTAAATCGTTTACGGGTCGTCAGATTAACAGACGTCTGCTCTAGACCCTAAGCCACCAAGGCATATAATGTTTTATTGTTTAAAACATAAGTGGAAAAACTTTACCCTATAGCTAACAAAAATACGGATTACAATGAGTCTAACAATATATTTACAGAAAAATGTTGTATCATTGTATTTGGCCTAAAAGTAATAAGATGAATAACCTAGTATGGTTCACCAATTGTTTTTTGTATGAGAGTAATGCATTATAAGTTTCTTATTGGTAACCCTTTATTTTATTATTCAAAGTAATGTATACTTTGAAATGTGATAAATACAATAAGATCTATAAATTGATGTAAGTTGAAGTACATCCAAGCAAAAAAACAGTAAATTTAATATTTTTAATTAGCTTGAAACTTAAAACCGCCATAATTTTTGAGCCGCTAAAGATTTACGCTGTTAGTCCCCAGCAAAAAATAACCTGGATTTGGTAAGCAGTAACTACATTTGTATGCTTCCAAAATAGCGCTTCACCGCCTTGCATACAATAAAGCAATTAGGAAAGGCATTCTGTCGTGCTTCCCAGAATGCCTTCTTTGAAGCAATGAATAAAGCTTACAATGAAGTAATAGAGAATGCATACCATGAAGCCCTTAAGTTTGTCAACATACAAAAAAAGAGCTTCTTAGTGCCTAAGAAGGCATGAATTTATTGCTTCTAAGAGCACATGAAAGAAGCGCTTTAAAAGAGACATACCAAGTGGGATATCGCGAACAAAAATCATGCCTTCTTTATTTGCTTTGGAGGCGCTTCGTTATCAAATAATGCCTTCCGGAAGCGCTTCTGGGTAAGCACTATTTATTGCTGGGTCATGTCATACAAAAAAAAAAGAAGAAACTGGATATATTTTGCCTCAAAGTGTTGAAAATTTTTGAAATTCCACGTATATATTTCTATACGAGACGAATATAAATGAAAAACATTTTTTAACTTTTTAAAAATGTGGTCGTAGTAGGCGTGCTTAAATATTGACAAATTTTGCGCTTACTTTTAGTACATTATTTAAAACATTTTCATTAAATTTTAAAAATTAAAAGAATTTAAAAACAATATTTTTTTTTAAATTTCGAACTACACAGATAGAATTTTGTTTAACAAAAAATAGTAAAATATTTCAGTAAATTAATGAAACTTTTCTTTACGAAATAAACAAAAATATTATTAAAGTTAATGAAGAGCTTCACACTTTTTATGAAACCAGTTTTTTAATGAAACTTCTACATTTACTGTATGAAACTTTTGTTTAATAAAATCGTAAAATCAAATCATATAATTTTATAAAAACTTGCGTTAATTTAATGAAGAGTTCAATGGACGAATTTCAGTGCAATTTTATTATTTTTTTGCAATAACTTACTACTATGATGCAGATAATTCTTTCAGTGTAGTTTTGAATTTCAAGTGTAATATAAAACTCAATTTTTCCTAACATCGGCCAATTTTTTTTTTTAATTTCTGTATTTATAAAAATAGATTAATTAATCGACCCTGAAAAATTCGCCGCGTAATTTGGATTCGTTCTGAAATCTATATTCGTTGAATATTGTTCATCTTTAATATTTGTATGCTAAAACTGCATGGCGTATAACGAATCATATAATACATGTAATAAAATTCTTTATTTACCATGTAGTTTTAACATGCAAACATTAGAATATTTGAGGTGGACTATACTTAACAAAAAATTTTCTCTTAAACTTTTACTTGTTAAATGGTGAAACTTACTGGATCGGCAGAAAAACATCTATGTAGTAGAAAACATCTAAATTGGGGTTTCGGTATGTGAATAGTGTCACATTACAAATCCAATATTTAATATGTTATTCGACCATAGTGTTTAATATCTCCAATAGTACATTTACTATTTGTATAGTAAAATGTATTTTTAATATTTGTATGCTTAAACTGCATGGCGTATAACGAATAACATTACACATGTAATAAAATTCTTCATTTACCATGTAGTTTTAAGATGCAAAAATTTGAATAATATAAGGTGGACTATATTTAACCAAAAATTTTCTTCAAAACAATTTCGTGTTAAATGGTGAAACTTTCTGAATCGGTAGAAAAACATTTATGCAGTAGAAAACATCTAAATTGGGGTATCGGTATGTGTATAAAGTCGCATTTCAAATCTAATATTTAATATGCTATTCGACCATAGTGTTTAATATCTCATATAGTACATATACTTGCTCATATGTATGTATTTGCACTCAAATTGCTATTACAATGAATTATGGTTTTTTGAAAAACTACACGTAATTGTGACATAATATGAAAAGTCTTAAAACTTTTTTTTTTTGCTTTATCATATTTTCATTCATCGTTTTTGTTTTTTTTTTTGTATGCGCACAATAATGTATAGAGACAAAACTATTATTAAATATTGAAGCACGTTTTAAAGTTAATATCACTTATTTGAAAAGTGAAAAGCAGCTAGTGAGAGGATTTTATTTAGATGCAATGAACTTTTAATGCACTACATTAAGGATTTTTTTTTATAATCTTTAAGCCCAGATAAAATAATTTTTCGATAGTTTAACTATTGATTTTTTTTAAATACTGAAACAAATCGTGAACCCCCCACACGTATTTTGTGATTTTTATTTTCTAACTTCACATCTTTTTTTAGCAGAGCTTTATAGAACTGAAAATGAAACAACCAACTTAATATACCGCATATTAGGTAGCGCTAGATCTCAATAAGACCAAGTCAAACTGATGTTCACATAAATCTTACGAAGTGTTTGATTTATTGACACATTTGAAGAAAAGTAAAAAAAAGACATGTGGTAATAGGATTTATTAAATTTGTATGGCAACAAGTACACTCACAGAAGAATTCCGCTGTGACAACCGATTTTTTTTTCAATCGAATAGGATCGGTTGCCCCGACCTCATTAATTCAGTTGCCAGAACTGAACAGTTATGGCAATCCGGCTGCAGCAATCGAATCAGTTTATAGTAATTTGGTTGCCACAACCGATTTATTTACAAAACTAGGTTGTAGCCACCGAATATTTAGATTATTTTACTAGCAATTTTAAAAGTAAAAAATATAAATTAAACGCAAATTATTATACTTCCAAAGCAAATAAAGAAGCCATGATTTTTGTTCGCGATGTCCCACTTGGTATGTCTCTTTTAAAGCGCTTCTTTCATGTGCTCTTAGAAGCAATAAATTCATGCCTTCTTAGGCACTAAGAAGCTCTTTTTGTATGTTGACAACATCAGTGCTTCATGGTATGCGTACTTTATTGCTTCATTTTAAGCATTATTCACTGTTTCAAAGAAGGCATTCTGGGAAGCACTACAGAATGCATACCCTAATTTCTTTATAGTATGCAAGACGGTGAAGCGCTATTTTGGAAGCATACAAATGTAGTTACTGCTTACCAAATCCACGTTTTTTTTTTGCTGGGTATGGCCTTCGGCGCGTTGTAGCGAAAACAGATCAGTGCCTCTGGTGGGAATCGAACCCACGACCCCCGCACTGATAAGCCAGCACGCTACCAACTAGCCTACCAAGGCACACATTAAATTTTTAAAGAGAAGATTAGAAAGCTTTTAAAAAAGTATGTCCAATTATTTAGTAAGATTTATTAACTGTTCACTTTAATTAAAAACACAAGAATATACCACTTTTTCGACGGAGTGCATATGAACTTCAGCATAAAAACGATTATTTTTTTTAATAATCATTAACAGGCGTTCTTAAAAAGTTCAATTCTTTGGCAAAGTATAAAAAGTACAGTTTCCTTAAGAGATTACTAGAAAAAGTAAAATTACTTATTAAGAGTATTATTTTGGCGCTATAAATGCACATCGTCTGGAACTCTTAAAAAAACATAAATTTTTTATTATTTTTTTATTTTAGATTTAAACTCTAAGAAAGTTTACTTTTTTAGTACAGTTCTAAACAAGCACATAAAGAAGTACGTTTTTTAATAAATAATACTAAACATACATTTTTCGAAGTTAATTTTTTCCCTTTCTAAGGAGCAGTATTAAAAAATAATTTGTTTTGTAAGAAAATTATAAAAAAAAAAACTATTCCGTAAATTTGTTTTTAGTACAACTTAGTAGTACATTTTCGTGATAGAGTAAAAAATTAAGTATTTTGTCCTGTAAGAGTTATAAAGGGAGTGTGCTTTCTTTGAAAGATTGCAAAATCAAAATAAAATTATCTAAAAAAGGGATACTTAAAGTACCAATAATGGGTGCAATTATTCAAAATGATTATTTCAAAAAAAGTTCTCTAGCGTCCTTTATATTATTATTTTTGAAAAATGTAACTTTTTCCAGTACTTTTTTGCGGAGAAAAGGTTATTCTTTAAATACTTCATCACAGAAAATATACTCATTTGAGAACAATTTTAAGAAAAGAATGGTCCTTTTATGAAAGCTATGTGATGGAGTATCGACGACATTAAATCGTCGTTATAAAACCGATATTGAACAAATGTTTTAAATGCAAATCTCGCGTTATTAGTTTTTCGAATGTTAGGTGTATATAAAAAAGTGTATAAACTTGTTTTGAAAACGATTAAACTGCTGAGGCTCTTAAAGGTTTTCCCACCATATTATTTTAAAACACCATAGCGATTATCCTTTGCTAATGTCACTGCAAAAGAACAGAAGCTATAATAAATAGCGTTTAGATAGTTTATATAGAATGTATACCTCTTCGTCCTTGATAGTAGATAAAACAGTATTTGGAAAGCAAAGCTTTATTTCAAGAAACTGTTAAAACTTGAAAACACGTAGAATATTCTAACCCTTTTACATTGGTTCTCTGATGATTTTCGGTGTCGCGAAATGAAACATGTAAGGACCTGTCAGTAGATAAAGTCTGCTATAAGTTAGCGGGCAAAAACTTTTTTGAGTAATAAATAAAACATTGCACAAACAATGATCTTGAACTTGAATAATCTTGCTCACATCATAATTTATGATAAAAGATCGAAAAATAAACTTTTGGTTTTAATTTTTTAAAATTTAAAAGTAAAACATTTAAAAAGAAAAATGTTTAATAAAAAATTTTTTAAACAAAACGAGAATGCAAAAAAATAAATTACAAATTATTTCAAACAAATTAAAAAAATCCTCTGATTTCAACAAAGGGGATAATTTCTGCAAAAAATAATAATTTCAATAGAAATAAGAAAAACTAATTTCTGTGTGATTTTGTATAAGTATAAATAAATCTGCTAACTAAGTGAGAATTACATGCCGGTTTAAATTCAGTGTTATAAAATTCAAGCTATAGCTATATAAAAACAATTTGGTATGGCAACAACACTTTATCCATTTTTTTTTTTTTTTACTTTTTATTCAAATGAGTTATTATTTAATTAAAAAATAGTTCAATTCAAAGAGCTATGAATTTCTCATTGAATTAGCAATTTTAGCTGTTGGCGCAACTTCAGCAATTGAAGTAATTGAATAAGGGGTTTTCGTGATTGAAATGGGTATTTATTTTTTTTTGTGTGTACTATTCGTGTATTCAATTGTGGTAACCGAAAGATTCGTTTCAACCGAACTCTTCTGTGAGTGTATTAGAAAAAATATTCATGAAACAGCATTTAAGATAACCGACATCACTTTCAATCCAAAAACTTAAATAAAATTGCTGTCAATTAAAACACACACTTAAATTTAGTAGATTGTTAGATTAAAACAGCCCGGAAGATTTATTTTTGTTGTTTGTTAAATATTGAAATCAAATATCTTTCTCCAGTATTATTTTGAATAATTTCATGTTCAGTTTAAAGTTGCCCTAGAACTTGTGATAGGTATTGTTATCTTTTAGAATTGTATGGATTTAAGTGGAAGTTAGACAAAAGTTGAAGAATTAATTTCCTTAATAGTCAAAGGTTATACTCTTAACCAGACAAAATTTATTCCTTCCCTATGGGGAATGGGACCGGTTCTGCGTGTGCCACAGGATCGGTCCCTTCGTGCCAGAGACCGGTCCTCTGCTAAACTCTACCCTATGTAATCAACTGGCAACTTTAATATTGGCTTGTCATAGGAGGGGGACATTTGTCCTGCTTTAAACCACATAGTGGCATGCCACAGGACTAACCAAAGATGGACATACCACAAGACTGTGGCAAAAAGGGCTTGTCGGAGGACTAACCAAAACTATCCTGAAAGGGACATGTCGTATGACGAATCCAAAAGGGACATACTGCAGGGTTAGCCAAAAGAGACTTGTCAGAGGACTAACCTAAATGGAACTCACCACAGGACAACCCAAACAGACATACATACCACAGGACTACCTAAGAAAACAATTTAATAATTTTTAATGTAGAAAATGAAACAATAAATTTCTGACTCATTGGCTTTTTCTAGTCAATATGTATACCAGTTAGGTGATATGTCCTACATCTACCAGTCACGGAAATAGTCTTTTTAGATCAATTTACACTACATTACTCACATCAATTGTAAATAATACTAGTCCTGTGATAAGTCCTTTTCCAGCAGTCTGTGTTCTTTTCGCATGCCGATAATTTTTTAATAAAACCAAAAAAAAACTTAAATATAGACAAAAAAAACAAAATTAATAATTTGTGTAAAATTCTGGCCAACTAGCTTTTTCTTGTTAATAAGCATTCTGGTTAAGTGGTATGTCCTCCCTTTACCAGTCACAGGATTGGTAATTTTAGGACAATTGACACTGCTAAACCCAATTCAGTATTAAATTATACCAGTCCTGTGATAAGTCCTTCTTTAACCAGTCAGTTTTAGGTCAATTGACTCCTCATTTCCCATAGGGTTTTTATTTGAAGAAATTTTTGATTTTTTTTATAATAAAAATAAAAGCAATTCTATTTTTAAAATACCCCTTTTTTTATTAACTAATCTAAACTAAAAATATTTTCTCTTTTAAATCTTCCTATAGGCCATAAACCAGTTTTCTACATTTTTATTTTTAATCTCAATTCTTGTAAATAACTAAAAAAGTTATTAACAATATTTTATAGTACACAGACACATATAAATAAAACATGTAACTAAACCTTTAAAATAAATTTTGAAATTGTATATTTTTTTTTTTAACATAATTTTCAAAGGATTTTAGTTTTATATGCATTACCTACCCCCTCTTAATATTTATGCTTAAAAAAATATATTTATATGGAAAATATTTAAATACACACAATGTATGAGCCAAACATGTAGTAAATTTTATAACCACAATTCTAACACAAACATACATATTTTAGAGAAAATTTACACAAAATTCTGGCAAAGTTATATATATGAACACAGATTAATTAAGGTAGGACTTATTTGGGAAATAAGGCTACATTTTTGTTTGCAGGCGGACAAGTTATACTTGTAAAATTAAATTTTTCCTTGCTTGAAAGTTTAATTAAATTGTAAATATAGATTAAAGAAATTCAAAAAGAAAAAAGTACTGATTTTAAATGTAAACAAATTTTCCTGAAACCTTAATACAAGAAAAGGCAATGATCTTAGGTTATACGCAGAACAGGTTATAAGGTGATAGAGACCAGTCCTAAATCAGACTTTGTAAAGGGTCCGCCATCTAACGTTATTTTTCAACTAGTGCTTATTTCGTGAATGGTAACACTTAGCTCATGTCTGATTTCCTTCCGCTGAACGAATATGGTTGTGTATACGCTTGAACAACGCTGGGAAATATTGCGACATTACTTTGAAAATCATGGTAATGAGCAAGGAGTGGCCGTTACAGTCAATGGCGATAGTTATCGGGCCATGTTGAACGAAGTTTTGTTCACAAAAATTTAAGAGGAGGATATTGGCAACATTTGGTTTCAACAGGACGGCGCTACGTGCCACACAGCCGAAGCTACACTCGATGTTTTGCGCCCAGTTTTTGAAGATCGCATTATCAGCCGCAGAGCTGATGGCATTTGGCCACCTCGGAGCTGCGATTTGACACCGTTGGACTATTATTTGTGGGGTGCCGTCAAAGATAAGTGTTACGCCAACAAGCCAGAGACAATTGACGCTTTAAAGGACAATATTCGTTAAGCCATTGGTGAAATACAGCTGCACACAATCGGTAATGTGCTTAAAAATTAGACCGATCGTGTAGGCTACTGCATGGCCAGCCGAGGCAGCCATTTGAATGAAATTATTTTCCATTATTAACCGGAAGGATTGTACTTTCAAATAAAAAAAGAAATTTGAGAAAATATTCAGGGTTTTTTTTATAGCATTTTCAAAAAAAAAAGTTATTTGGTGGACCCTTTATATTAAAGAAAGCGGCCGCTGTCACATGACGTTATCTTAAGATGTGGTCACGGTCTCATTTCAGACACCTTGTTACATGTTGGTTAGTGTGCCTTAAAAAAGATTTAAAATCAATTCCAAAAACTGAAAATAAAAACAATTTACTTGGCAACATTAGCAGTGTTGCCATTAGTTTGAATTCAAAAATTGCTAAATCGCCAAATAAAAATGATTTCCAGTCTAAAAAGAACCGCTAATTAGCCAACGCACAGTGGTACTCCCAAAAAAAAAAAATGTAATAAAGTCCCAAAAAATGAAATAACACCCCAATTTTTTTCATCGAAATTTTTGGGGCCTTACCTTATTTTCGGTTTGGGGCCTTATTTTATTGGGGTCTTGTTTCATACCGCCCACATAAACTTATAGATCAGCGATAAAATTCACTATTAGAAAAAAAAATATTTAAAAACAAAAAAAAGTTAAAGTAATTTTTTTTAAAAGTAAAATTTGCCAATGTACAAAATCCTAATATTTAAGAAAACTTTCATAAATTTTATGTACCTTTTCATAAATGCTAGCGGGACTAGGAACACTTAATAAATAGTAAGTAAATTTCATATATAGTATGAACCTTTAAAAATATGAACTTTTTAATGAAAAAATTATGAATTTAATTTTTTTTGTGTGAAGGCGGCTAAAATTCTATAACTTTTGAAGGAGTTGACGTATATCAATGCGGTTTTTTTTTTTTTTTGTTAAAAAGCTTCAAATATATACTTTCATATAAGTAATCATATATATTCATCTGTGTACATTAACGAAAAGTGAGGTTATATTTACATATATAATAATCTATGTCTATATATTTCCATGACCATGACCATACATGACCATGTAATATATGTACATTAACGAAAATTGAGATAATATTTATATATATGATCACATATGAACACTTATGAACTCTTATGAACATATATGAATCCTATATGGTGGTATATGGACATTAGGGTGGGGCGATTAGTATAGAAGGAAAAAAATCATAATCGGCGCTTCGCGTTTCTGATTCTTGGGATTGTACTGAGCAAAAAAGTCCACTAGACCATACGTCTACGGTGAAAATCTAGCTTCCAGATTTTGACTTTACGGCGAAAAAGCCCTATTTTGAAATTAAAAATTAACCCCTTAAACCCCACCCACAAATATGATTGATGCAAATATGATTGCTAGAGAATCTTCCAAAGAAGAGATTGATTCTATAATCTTGGATAAGCTCCTTCTACTTCCAGAGATATGTCCATCCCACACATTGTTACTTTCACAAAATACGTCTAAAAAATCAAAATCTGGAAGCTCGATTTTCACCGTAGACGTATGGTCTAGTGGACTTTTTTGCTCAGTACAATCCCAAGAATCAGAAACGCGAAGCGCCCATTAAGATGTTCAAATCGCCCCACCCTAATAGACAGGCATGACCACGAATCTCTCCATATATGAGCATGAATGAGTTCGTACATATTGATTTTTAACCGGGTACTATTTTTTTTATAACAAAATATTATTCAACAAAAAAAAAATTAATTTGGTTGATTGCTATTTTTCGGGACACTCTAGTATCCAATACAACAAAAAAATCGGTAATATCTGTTGGAAGAGTGAATGCAGAAAAGTTGTTAATATCAGCAAAAGCGGTTTCCGGAAAATCAACAAGCTGGGTGTTAGAAAAAAATTGGTAAACGTACTGAAGTCAAATATACTTTTTGCTGTATCTTTGTATTATAAAATCTAAAAAACTAATAAAAATTCCTATATATATAAAGGGTGCTTTTTATACAGGTTTAGAACTTTAAGTTGGCATCACTTTTTTAACTGGCGGCTATTTTATCAGCTGTCAAGTGCTTTATGTTTAGTTTGGTTTGCCATTTCAACATGAATAGACTGACAAGACTGAACAACGCTTCCAAATTGTGCAAATTTATTTTGAAAATCATGGTTCTGTTCGAAATATGTATCGCGCACTACGTCCATTTTACGGTCAACATAATCGTCCATTAGAGCAATTAATTCGATAGTCTAAATGATAATATGCATCCACAGAGACGTCGTACAGAAGAAATCATTGCTGCTTTAGAGCGTAGCAATCAGTCTATCCGTCAATGGCGACCGCTATAGAGCCATGATTACTTACTTTTTCGTTCATCAATTGAACAAACATGATGTGCAGGAGCTGTAGTTTCAACAAGACTACGCAACATGTCACACAGCTCGTGCCACAATGGATTTATTGAAGGAAACTTCTGGTAACCGCATAGTTTCACTTTTCGCACTCGTGAGTTGGCCTCCAAGATCGTGCTATTTAACGCCGCTGGACTATTTTCTGTAGGGATATGTGAAGTTGCTAGTCTACGCCGATAAGCCCGAAACGATTGACCACTTGGAGGACAACATTCTCCGCGTTTCTGCCAACATACGGCCACAAATGTTGGAAAAAGTCATCGAAAATTGGACCTCTAGTTAAACTACGTCCGAGCCAGCCGTGGCGGTCATATGCCAGAAGTGATATTTAAATTATAATGCCAGAAGATTATCTTTCGAATAAAGTAAATTTCAAAAATTCAACTTTGTTTTATTCCATGACCTATATAAAAAACACTCTTTATATTGCAAACAAATTACAAATTTTTCACGTTTTTGTTTTTAGTTTTTTTTTTTAATTTTAAAAATTCAATTATAAATCTATATTAAAATGGTTCTTATTTTTGGATTAGTCATAATTTATGCAGAGCTTTAAGTACCGTCCACAAAGGCATACTTTAAGACAAAATAAAAACTTAAAATTTTAACAAAATCTTAGCCCATTTAGAAGTAATAGTTTATAGGGGAATTGGTAAAGCGCCAAAAAATACACCCAGAAAACAGAATCGCTACTAGCAACTGTACACAGAAAAGACTAAAAACAGGTTTCAATTAAAAAAGATTATTGAATCAATTAATATTTTAATTGATTTTGCACCTATCACGGCAATGATACTATCAATTAAACCTTTGATTAAAATTAAGAAGGAAAAAAAGTTATAAATAACTTATACAAAAAAAAAAATATGATACTCACAAAAAAAGTGTGTGATCTATACGTTGGTATGTGTGTTTTTGCAATGCTGAGTCTGTTGTGTATGTGCTAGTTTTGTTTGTTAACTTCAAATGTATTTGGTATTTTATGCTGAAAATTTTCTATTTATGCAAACAGTGTATGAAAAAATAATATGATAATTGCGTCTAAAATAAAATATGTATTTATATATTTAAAAGTCAATTAAAATATTAATTAATTCTATTAAATATTTGTTTAGAAACAAATTAAATTCAAATCAAATCTTTAATTAGATATTTTAGATTGATAATTTTTTCTGTGTATTTGTAGCCAATCGAATGGTTCGGTTGTTAGCCATCGAATTTTTGGGTAGTGATAACCGAATTTCTGTTGAGACAATCGATATTCTATTGTCGTGACAGAGTTCCGGTTGGTTGAATCGAATAACTGTAATGACAACCGAAAAATGAGGTCGCAACAACCGAAGCATCCGATTGGCAACAAGAGACTTCCAAACGAGGGATTTATTATAGCTTAAAAGTACTGAAATTCTCTAAAAACTTTTTACTTTAATTTTTCTCACCCGCTGAATACCAAAAATAATTACCAGCCTAATATACATGTTTCTCAATAGGTTTAGTTTGTTAAAACTACACTCCAACACGGTATGAAAATATGTTATTTTTGTAAAATAAAAAAAAAAATATTGGCTAAAATATATAAAACCAAAAAATATTTATACGAATTTGTTAAGGTAGAAATAAATGGTACTAGAAATTTTAAATACAAAAAATACACACATTTGTGTTTGCGAATGTGTGTTTATTTGTTACAGATTATATGGTTTTATATTCATATACCTGAAAAATATGGAATATATGTAACCAATGATCTCTTGGGGAATACAGTAAGGGAAATTCGTTTATGGGTAAACAGGAATTTAATAAAATACTTAAAGTTAAACGTTTTCCAAATAAACAAAGAATTTAAATTAATATTCGTTAAACGAAATGAGGAACTAAAAAAGCAGAAAGGAAGAAATCTCTTCAGAATACTAAAATTTTTCAAATAAACTAATTCTGTCTAAATCATATTCCAAGAAAGAACGTTATTAAAAATTTATTTCTATTTATTCAAACTAAAAATGTTTTATACTTTAAAGAAAATATAGTTTTCAAATTTCGTATTTATTTTTCTTGTACCATTTTCAAATTTCGTTTACTGTATTAACTCCATGTATCAAAGTAATTACTACATTTATACCATAACAATTGAAATGAAATTAGATGAAAATTTACCAGAGAAAAAGAACCCAAAAAAAAAAAAAATATAACTCAAGATATTTTACTAACTGTTGCTGGTAACCATATATTTCTCTTTTTTGGTTGTATGTTTGTGTGTGTGTAAATTTTATGGTTTTATTACACTACATGATTGGAAACAAACCAGCAGGATATTTTTTCCTGTTGCCAAAAAAAAAAGAAATCAACGCATAAATTTTAGGCCAAAGCTCCAAAGTAAAAATATATGGTTTTTTCATATGTAACATAAGAAGAAAAAAATGAAAATGAACATAGACCAGCAATATTGCACACACATAAAGTTCCAAGTGGTTAACAGAATGAAAATAAAATAGAAAAAAAAAACTTTACAAAATTATTCATTGAATGTGCAATATTGTATGCTTATAAGGAAGTTGCAAAAAAAGGATAATATGTAGGTAGTCCTTCCAACTGTTACAGTTGTACAATCAGTACAATATATAACTAATGTATTTATAGTAATAGTACGAGTAAATAAGGTATGGTGGTAGTAACCAAATTATTACTTACGATATACGAATTATTTATACTATATTGAGGGTCATAATATGAACGCTTCTAACTAGCGATGTAATTACAAGATGCTTCTTGAATTCAGTAAGGTAATGTTTTCTGGCATTACATCTGAGTTTTTGGCTACTAAAAAACTAGCAAGGGAAGTGTCGCAAAGGGTATTCTTCGCTCTTAATGAAATTTGAATATGCGATAAAGAGAAATAAAATGACAGACAAGTATTTTTTTAGCGGCCCAATCTCACATTTACGGTTTAGAAGGTGGGGTCAAAGCTAATATATTTTTGTATCGAAACATGTCTGTACCTAATGAAGCTCAGATTTTTTTTAACGCAGCTTTGATGTACTCGAGAAAAAAATGTTGGTACGGAGATTTATTTATTTTTTTTTTTGATTTTTTTTATTTATTTTTTTATTTTTTTATTTATTTTTTTTTTTTTTAAAGAAGCAACACTCAGTAAATTCTTCCTATTAATTTGTTGCTTTCTTTGGAAAGAGGATAGTGGAGGATGAAAGGTGCTGAAGGCTGAAGGGTTTGAAACATGGCAACACTGTAATTGCGCGAGATAAGTCTTAGAACAGTTGATATCGAGTTGGCGAATTTATTGAAGCTTTTTTGTTTCATAGCCCTGATTCATTATTTTACTTCGGTGGTGTTCAGTGCTATGGGATCACCGAAGGTGGGCGCTGCGATACATATAAGTGATAGAAAACTCATACATATTCACCTCTATCGTGAATATTTTTTCCCTCGAATTGTTTTCACTTTTCACTCAATTCCAAGCATGAATAAAAGTTTCCTCGAAATTTCTTCCCTTTGTCTAATCATTCACACGTGGATAGCAAAATACAATTTCAGGGGAAACTCACGATACCAATTTTCACTTGAGGGGGATCGAAAATTACATGGGAACAAACATTTCCCTTTTTATTCGCGATAGGGGTGATTATTTTTCTAAATTGATGTTGTAGTCACCGGGAATCGATCCCGGGAACATCTGTGTAACATTTCAACGCGCTAACCATTATACCACAACGCCCACAATGGTGTTTAATGGTTGCCATTTATTTAAAATAATTAAAATGTAAGGTTAAAATGCTGTTCGTAAAAATCGCTTTAAAGCTGAAAAATTACGAATGTTGCAGAAAGCTCAGATACCTCATCGATTAAATTTAATAGGCATTAATATACATTAGGTGTGTCCCGAATGAAAAACAAAATTTGGAATACCACTCAATCGATGTATATTAAAGAGCTGAATATGGGAAAAATAAGTAACAAATTTTTGAAGTGGATCTTTAATTCCCTATCAAAAAAAAGAGTCTCGCAATTTTTGGCTTTTTATATTTTTAACTTCATCCAGCATAATTCTTGAACGAAAGGCCAGTTTAAGATCACTTAACAAAAATACTTGAAAGTATACCTGTTAATGCTATTCCAAAAGATCTTTTATTTGGCAACCCATTTGTCTAAAATTTCTCTGAAACAATACGAAATAAGTAATTTTTGACCCCACTTTTTAACCCATTAACATATCCAACATTTTTTAAGATCGGATTGAAACCATCGGTAGACTCCCCTTGTCCGTAATGTTGTTACCATTTGATATAACTTGAACACAAGTTTTAAAGTTTTGTTTGAGTTTTGTTTGAGTTTTCTAAAGAACATCAACGAGTATTGAGTATTGTCTACAATTTCTTTGAAACAATTCGAAATAAGTCATTTTTACCCCACTTTTTAACCCCTTTACATGATACTGAGCAGCAAAAAAAAAATACGTGTCACTTGTGTTTTTTTTTTTTCTTTATCACATATCCAAATATTATTTAGATCGATGAGAAACCATCGGGAGACTCCCCTCGTCCGTCGTCATTTTAACCATTCGATAAAAATTAAACACAAGTTTTAAGGTTTTGTTTGAGTTTTCTAAAGAACATCAACGCGTATGAGTATTATTTACATTAATTAATATAAAGTATACGTCGCATATATCGACGGCCCCATTCCATAACATGCTAAGTCGAAAAAGGTAGTTTTGAGATAATCGCCTTTAAAGTTTATTGACGATATCTCGGGAACGGTATGAGAAAGAGCCTTGCGACTTTTTGTGTTCATATTATAATTGTAATACAATTTTTTGGTTTATTTGAAATTTAAAAATTTGTAGTAGATCATAGTTAAAAGTGACTTAGAATGTACTAAAAACTATTACCTGGTCGTCTAAGTCGTCTTACGTCTTCTTTTTTGCTTAATTTGGTCATCTAAGTACAGATAGCATGTTTTAGTTTGGAAAAAAATATAAATTTATATTATTTTTTACTACTTGGTAATCATGCTAAGTGTACTTGAAACACTAGAACGGAAGACTTTTTAAACTTGATGAATTATGCTAAGTACATTTTTGCTCATAACTTTTGATAGGATAATACGATAATTACCAAATTTTACAGGATCTAAGTTAACAAACAATGAATTCAGATATGCTACTCCCAGCAAAACATGCTATGTCGACTTAGCATATTATGGAATGGGGCCGTCGATATTACAATAATAACATTGGCGCATTTAAATATTTGTAGCTCAATCATTTTTTAAAATATTTTGAATTTTGAATTTTGAATTAAATTTAATTTAATTTAAATAAACTTGAATGGTATTTCCAAATATATACACGTTCTTTATAATATTAGTATTAATATGTAGAGATATTTTTTTAATACTACTTAATATTTACATTTTTTTCTTAACTTATTCAACTTTTACGTTTCTTAAAATCTTCTTTCAAAACAGCAATACTCTTAAAGTTTAAGTTTTCCTGAGTAAAATGAGCATTCAGTTGTTAAGATCTGTTAAAAATTTACAAAGTTATGATACTATTGATGTTGCTTTTTCTAATGCATTAAGTTCGGAGGAGGAAAACACAAAATTCTCTCTGTATATGTAAAAAAGTACCACAATTTTGTCAATTTTCACCGATTTTAACAAATGATGGCTCATTTTACTTAGGTAAGCATATTTTTGTTTTAAAGAATATTGTCGTTTTAAAAGAAGATTCGAAAAAACTCTGGTAAAAGTTTAAAAAGTTTTAAAAAAACTGAAAGTTTTAATTATTATCAAAAAAAATCTATATTTATCTATACTGATAATACAAAAAAAGTGTATATACTTGGAAAGAATAGACAAGTTTCTTTCAAATACCGTTTAAAAATTCAAAATCGGTTAAAAAACTTACTAACAAGAGAGGTATCCTTACCCGAACTCGCAAATTTTAATGATATTTGGATATGTTGTAAAGGAGCAAAAAAAAAGAAACACCTAATTTTCTTTAGCTGCCCAATCTCTGATTTAAGGGTTACAAATTAATTTGTTTTTATATGAAAACTTGTCTCTTAATTATAAGAACTATATTTATTTGTACACATGGTTAGAGCACTCAAGTATACAAAAACTTATATATATATTGCCTATATACTAGACCCAGAGTTGCCATATTTTTTAATTATTTGAAATATGAGGGGAATGCTCTTCGGGAAAAGTAGTATAAAAAACAAACTGTTTCGATGATCGGAAAAAGCTCAGACACCCCCTCTAGGAAATTGAATAAGCATTACTATGAATTATTTTTAGCGTAATACAACTAAAATTCCTTAATAACTTGTCTTTAACTTACGAAAACTAGATTTATTTGTATGCAGAGTTAAAGTACACAAGAACACAAAAATGTTGATATATGGGTATGCCTATATAAAGGACCCAGACGTGCCAAAATTTTTAGTTATTTGAAATAGGCTGTTCGGGAAAATTCGAATAAAAACCGAACCGTTTCGATAATCGAAAAAAGCTTAGACACCCCCCTCGATTTAATTAAATAGACATTGATGTGCAGTATTTTTATTTCAATAAAAATAAAATTTCCTAATAAAACTCCAGATTTAATGTAGCTAAAGTACTCTTTAGACATAATTTATACATCAGTGAAAGTGTCTTAAAAAAAAACCTTTCATTTGATACCAAATTTGTCTATTGTTACTTTGAATAGAACTGAATAAACCGAAAAAAACGTAAAATTGGCTAATTTTTGACGCATCTAACCATGACAAACACGGGTCCCTTAAGTTTTTTTTTTCTACACAGAAAACACTAAAACGGTTTTCAATTAAAAACTTTAGTGAATCAATTACTATTTTAATTGATTTTGCACCTATCACGGCAATGATAATATCAAGTAAAACTTTTTTGTATATTAAAAAGGAAAAATAGCTACAAATAACTTCTACAAAAAAAAAAACCATGATACTCACAAAAACAAGTGTATTTGGTTTGTAAACTTCTAATTCATTTGATATTTTATACTGAAACTTTTCTATTTAAGCTACAGTGTATGAAAAACTAATTTGAGAATTACGTCTAAAATTAAATATTTATTTATATATTTCAAAGTGAATTAAAATGTTAATAGATTCAATTAAATATTTGTTTAGAAACAAATTTAATTTAAATCAAATCTTGAATTAGATTTTTTGTGTTGATAATTTTTTCTGTGTACAACATATCTGGAGTTGATTTAGATCTGGCGTTCCGGGACGGGATATCTCCCTTGTAAGTTAAAAACCTTAAAATGTGCCAGTGCTATTATTATAATATATGAGGCGTATACTTTATATTAATTTGTGAGCATAATACACATTGGTGTTCAATTTATATCGAATAAGATATGGCATTGTAATTCTAGGATTATGAGTAGGGCAACCAAAAACAGCTCTTAAAACAATGTTTTAAGCGCTGGAAAAAAAGCTCGAAAAACAGTAAAATGTTTTAAGCGCTGGAAAAAAAATAAGCCGTTGAAATATAAAAATAAGCTGTTTAAGTTAAAAAAAAAATCGTCGAACTTTTTCAGTCAAAAAAGAAGGTGCAATAGGGAAATTGTTTTCTGAAGCTTCTAAGTCCAAAAATATTTTTTTTTACACCAATAATATTAAATTTTCAACTTTAAATTAAAATTTTTCTTTTCTAAATTTATAAAAAAATAGCAAAAAAAATCAATTTTAAAATTCAAATTTTTCTTTTCTAAAGCAACGATTTATAAAAAAAATAGCAAAAAAGATCTATTTTAAAAGAAAAAAACTAAAATAGGCCTAATTGTTAAAGAAAAAAGTAGCTAATATTTACAAAATAAGCGAAAATAAGCAAATATCAAAAAAAAAAAAAAGTTTAAAATAGCTCTAACAAATATAGCTTTAAATTTTTATCATTTAATGATCAGAACTAGTATTTATATCCTTTCAAATAAAAAACAAGCTTTAGCTTATTTTTGGTTGCCCTACTTATAAGTATATTCTAAATTTATTGTGCTGTTTTCGGAGGCGTCTTATAGTAAGTTTTTTTAACAACAATTTTATTAGTTAATATTAGTTTGTTATTAAATTTTCTCTTAAATTTTCCTATTATGCAATCTGCTTTTGTATTTGTTTATTTTTTAGTATATTTCTTTTTCATTCATTTGTTCAATGATATGTAAAATTCAATCATATTCTTTCGCAGCATGTATAATGTAAATGTTCTGCATGTATGAACATATATTATTTTAATATACTTTCAAATTTATATAAAAGTTTTATTCAATAGTTTCTGATAGATTTTGATTAATTTTGTATGCAATTTACATAAAGGGATTTGTATTATATGCACAAAGAGTTATTTAAATGTTTATTAAAATTATTAAAATTCTTTCTTTTTTTAACAAAAATTCATTACATGTTATTGGTTACTAATGAATTGCAAAAAGTGTAATTTGGAACATTATTAAAATCAATTTTACTATCACTTGTTGTTCAATTATATAAATTAAAAATCTATCAAAGAAAATGATTTAATTAATTAATGAAAAGAGGGATTCAAATTATTGTATTTGAGCTCCGTCTAAAGTACTTTATTACTTCTTAATAAAGAGTGTTTATACAATGTTACATTTTTTAAAATATTAATAGTTGTTAGTATTTTTTTGTATAGAAAGCATATGAGTCTTTTTAATAGTTTCTAATTTAGTAGCTGCTACCAGCGAAAGGAGATATCATAAACAGCTTGTAATCAATATATGTTATTTGATAAAGTTACTGACAGTTTAACAATTTTTTTTGTTTACTTATATGGTTACATGGTGGGGTAAATTAAAGTGTATATAAATAGATTTTCATAAAAAAATTGATAAAAAAATATTATTACCAATACTTTTTTAAATTAAATAAATTCGATTCTGCGGTCTCTGGTTCTTAACAATTAGTTGGGCGAGAATTTTACCAACTGAGCTATCGATACATATAATATTTGATTGCTTCAAATGCTTCGTATTTTCTCTTGTGATACCAAAAGTATACACCTTATCCTAATGCGTACAAAAAAACACAAAGTATGTGTGTCTATTGATAGATTTTCAAAAAGATATTTTAATAATTACTTTACGTTAATATTTAAAAAAAAAAAAAACAAACAAATTTTGACGAAAAGCTGAAAAATCTATCTTAAACAAGTTTGCTGACAAGTTTCTTTGCCGTTTTGTGGAAATCAGAGTTTAGTTTAAAAAAAAATTTTTTTTTAATCTTTCTGTTTAAAAAAATTTTTAAATTTTTATTAAACGAAATTAAATTAATTAAATTTTAAAATTTAAATTATCAATTTTATGATAATGTTTTAGAATAAAATAATATTCAGATTTAAACAAGTGAAACTAAATTATTCAACATAATAAAGTAATAATTTGGGTTAAGTGTTGGGTTAAGTATAAGTATGAGTGTTTAATCTAATTGAAATAAATTTAAAATATTTATTACTAATACCACTAAACATAAACATTTATAAAAAAACAACTACATAAATAGTACAAAAAACAACAAAAATGAGCGATAATATAAAAAAAATGTCAAGCAAGTTTCGAATTTGAGCAAATATTTAATTGATTCAATTAATTTTTAATTGGCAACTTTTAAAATTTTCAATAAACCGATGTAATTGAAAAAGTTAGTCAAATATTTTTTTCTGTGTACATACAAAATTCTCAAACAAAATTAATTTTATTTAGAAATGTTGAGGTTAAGAAGAAAAATAAACGTTTTTCTCTAAAAATTATAAACACTATTAATTTTTAAATCAGACTAGACTAGTTTCTGCCTTTTTTATGGACAGGCTCATCAGTGATTTTAAATTTAAATTGCATTATTATTTGTGTCTAATAATTTTCAGATTGTCTCTATATGATACATTTTTCAACAACCTGCGGCTATAAGAATCAAACCTGCGCTCATCTTACATTACAAACGTAACAATGCCAAGTCATGACCATTTAGCGAGCATACCCAAGTATTGTCTTGAATGAAATGCAGATAAATTGCAGTTTTCTTTCCTATTATCTTTTCTGTTATTGTATATTAACTCAGAAGTGACCCACATCAACAAACACAAATATATATATTTTGTTTATTTTTCTTATCTCCTCCGTGTCTCTATTTCACAATGTTACCAGATTGACGTATGGTTTTTACGTTCAGGGTTGACAACTTTTGCGTTTTAAGTTGAGACATCGCCACAGGGCAAATTTTAATATTTATTTTTATTCAATGATTTTGAGGAATATATCATTATTTGATTTTACACGTTAACAGATGGAACATCCTTAAAAACAAAGAAAATCTTTGAGTTAAAATCTTAAAAATGCTCGTATTTACTTAAAACATTCTGCTCTAAATTATAACGTCCAAAACCCGCACTTAAATCAACTGTAATGCACGCGAACTCGATTTTTCGTCACTGCGCGCAAACGAATGTCTCACTAAAACTTACAAAATTTTTTTTTATAATTTTACACAAGTAAAAATATTTTCCATACAAACTTCCTATAGTTACAATATTTTTCAAAGCCTATTAGATTATGTAAATAACATCACAAAATAAATATTTTAATTTTGGTTAAAGATGAAAATTTAACAGCTTTTTTAAAGTATTTGTATGTGCGTGCAGATAATTGTCTCAGACTGTATATAAATTTGCATTAAGCCAAATCTTTTGCCATAGCATATTATTATCATTAAGCTAATCCACTTAAAACTTTCTATCTAGTTAGCTAACCACCCTCAATTCAATGAAATATGTTATTTACCTATTTTGTGAAAGATAATATTTAATACTTTAATAAAACACGAACTAAAAAAATATTTTCTTGTTTGTTTAATAGCAGATTTAATAGTTTCATTATTACTGTTAGTCATTGTCCTTTATTTTCTCAATCAACTCTAATCTGGTGTACTATATAAAACTACCACTATAACAGCTACTAGTGGTAGTAGTGCCACTACAACTGATGATGATGAGGATACTGCTGCCGCTACTACTATCAATAACCATCAATACAAACACAACAGCAGTCTCTATCCAGGCAGGCAGGCAGGCAACTAACCAAACAATATACAACAATCATTATATACTTTTAGTACGTACACATACATATGAATACAACAACAACTAGCCATAACTACTCCTAAATAACATCCAATACATACATACATACATCCCATACATATCAGTATTTATAGTCAATGAAGACATACATTTTAATTGTTTTCCGTATAGGCAGAATTGTCTGTCTGCAGTTCACATAAAAGCTTATATGAGACTATATGTATATTCACATGTTCATGTATTCAATATTGTTTAATGCCAATAGAGAATTCGTAACGCAATTCCAATCAACCTACAGGCAAGACTAGTGTAAAATTAACCAGATGATAATTACAAAATTCTGGGAATATCAGTGAAGATCTAACAAATTATATAAATTTCCAGAATATTTAGTTTCCCAACCTAAATTTTCTTATTAATGTGTGACAAAGAGAAGATGTGTTAAAAGGCAATTTGTTGGTACTTATGCCCGTAATTTCAAGCAATAGATACCTACCGGTATACACGAACAAAATCGGGTAGGTATCTAAGCACCGGTAGGTAAATATTGCTTGAAATTACGGGCATTATTCGCATAACATCATGTTTAAAGTCTTCTTTAAGGATTGCTAAGGTATTCGAAAAATTGTGAAAAATGTCTTACATTCGAGCTATCACACATCTAAATTTTAATAAAAATAGCTTGGAACTATTCAGCTTGTAATTTCTATCCATCACGAAAGTTATCCTTTTGGGACACACACTGATTTGCAAGAAATTTGGATTTATAATAGAGCGGACAAAACGAATAGATATGCACTAATTTTTAGCAGTTCCAATTTAAAATGAAAATGATATTTAAAGTTTTTCGAATAACACAATTCAACAAAAAAAATAGAAAAAGCTGATGCATCGCTGATCATTGATCTGTTTTTGGACGCAGATCACGCATATGGCCTTAGTTAGCTAAAAGATAAGGAAATATATATTTTGCTAAAAGATAAAGAATATTTTAATTGTAACAACTTATAAATTCAGTTAATACGACAATATTTACATTAGATTTTTGAATATTTTGGGTGTTGCCGTAAAATTCAGTTTAATTTACCGAATTTAGTTGTGAAATCTAATGTTCAGTTGTACCAACCGACTGAAATTCATAATAACCGAATTCGAGTCGTACTAACCGAATTACAGTTGGCAAATAGCTAAATTTTTCTCTGTGTGTAGAAAATTAAATTTTTTTTCAAGTTTGATATAATTTTTATTAAAAATAAAAATTATGCTTTTTCGGCCTTTAACTGTGCAATTTATTTTTTGATCAATGCTGATAATCTTTAACTTCGAGCTCATATATTAGTTCTCATTTAGTGAGAAAACTTACCAGCCAGAAAAATACGAACGGCAAAGCATTGGCCCAGTGCTTTCAACGGTGGTATGAGCGTTGGCAGAGCGTTGTATATCTGAAGTTTTAAGTGCTTTGCCAACCATAAAATGATAACACCGGGCAGGACTTGGCCATTCCTTTTTTAAAACGTTGGCAAAACACTGGCAATGAGCGCATTGCCAGTACCATAACCATAATTTTAAAACGTTGGCAAAGCATTGGTAGAACAACCAATAAAGTGCTTTTTTAATAATATAATAAGTGCTTTGCCAACACCAAAATGATAACACCGGGCAGGTCTTGGCCGTTTCTATTTTAAACGTCGGCAAAGCACTAGCAATAAGCTCTTTGCCAGTACCAAAACCAAAAACGACCAATAAAGTCCTACTTAGTAATTCACTTCAGTAAAGAGTTGTATTATTTCATATTGAATGATTTTGGTAATTTGAACAGAAATAACAATAGGCTTGCTTCAGCTAAGTTAATTACAAAATAACTGAATATTGTTTTTATCATATTATTTTTGTAATAAGTTTGCACGATTTTTTACTATTTTAATAAAGAAAGAAATTTGAAAATAAATTTCTTAAGTAAAATTTTAGTACAAAAACTATACTTTGTGCTGACTATAATAGGAGACCTTAATATTCTTAAATTCAAATCATAAATTGCAATTTAGTTTGAATTTTTCCATTCTTGTTGTGACCAAATGATGTGCCACTGTTTTTATTAAGTTAACGGTTGTAAATTTTGTAAATAAGTACTGGCAATGCACTTTTTGCCAATGTTGGAAAAGCGTTCTAAGTCAGTACTGTGCAGGGCCTTTTAATTTTTACGGCTGTAAATTTTGTAAATCAAGTACTGGCAAAACACTTTTTACGAACGTTGGCAGAGCGTTCTAAGCCAGAGCTGTACCAATGCCTTTATTATTTTTATTGTTGTAAATTTTGTTAATTAAGCACTGGCAAAGCACTTTTTACTAACGTTGGCAGAGCGTTGTAAATCAGTGCTTTGCCAGCACTTTATTTGTTGGATCATTGGCAAATAGTGCTCAGCCAGTGATTGATTTTTTGGCAATTTCTGGCTGGGTAGTTAATGTGAATGTTTGATGTTTTGCATTGGATTGTCACTTCTTTCAAAACGTGTTCTGATGATGAGAACCTAGAAAATTCCCAAAATAGATCTATCAACACATTCCTGAAAGTGGTCAATTAATAAATTTGAAAACAAAAACTCTATAGATTATTTGTTAGGACAATATCCTAAAGAAGAAATATAGAGTATGGCCTCAAACTTGAATAATTTTCATTAAATTTTTTTAAAAACTTTTTGCAAAAATGTACAAAATTTAAATAAAAAGCCGTTACTTTTTTACAACATTCAAATAGTATGAACTATGCTTTTTAATTTAATATCTTACACGTTTCGAAAGGTGTCATAATTTTTCGTATGCATGTATTATAAGTTAAAATTTATCATATTTCACGAATTCGTTAATAAAAAATCTTCAACGAAAATAAGAAACAAAATTTTGATATTTGCCTAACCTAGGCCAACTAAGTAAATGGACAAAATTCAAATATAAATTACTACTATGCAGGCATGTTTTTTTTCTTTATCAAAATGCATGTAAATAAAATCTTATATTATACACTCATAGAAATAACTCTGTAAAAATTACAGAAATAGCCACCAAAAATTAGTTCAAATGATCTTGCAGGAAAAAGTGCTAAATTTAGCATATTTTTTTGCTAAATATTAACAAAATAAAAACAGCAAAAATAATTCTGTTAACTTTATAAAATTTTACTTATATTCGGTGTGAATTTTAGCATTTTAGCATTTTACTCTGCAAAATTAGCAAAACTTTTACTAAATATTTGTAGACTCTAAGCAGCAAACAAAAACAAAAATTTGGAAATGTTGAGATTAAGAAGAAGAATAAACATTTTTCTCTAAAAATTATAAACAATATTAATTTTTAAATCAGACTAGACTAGTTTCTGCCTTTTTATGGACAGGCTCATCAGTGATTTTTCATTTTTAAATTGCATTATTATTTGTGTCTTATAATTGTCAGATTGTCTCTATATGATAAATTTTTCAACAACCTGCGGCTGTAAGAATCAAACCTTACATTACAAACGTAACAATACCAAGTCATGACCGTTTAGCGATCACACCCAAGCATGGCCTCGAATCTAATGCAGCTAAATTGCAGTTTTCTTTCCTATTAGCTTTTTCTGTTATTGTATATTATATAAATTATTGCTACATTTTAGTAGAATGCAATTTAGTAGAATGCAAATAATATATTGTTTTTGCTAAATCAGCAGAAATTTTTGCTAAAAAATTGTAAGTTGTGGTGAAAATTGACAATTTTATTTAGCTTTTTCTAATGTAAACTAATGCATTATTGCAAAGGAGGAAGAAACAAAATTCTCTTTATGTTGGAAAAGAACCAGAAAACACTTTTCAATCGATTTTAACAAATGAAGGCTTATTTTGCTCAGGACAACATAAACTTTATGAATATTGTTATTTTTAAAGAAGATAAAAAACCCTCGTAGAAATTGAATATAAAAAAGCTGAACATTTTAATTACCGCCTATATATAAAGAAAAAGGACCATAACTATGTCAAATTTCAACAGATTTAACAAATGAAGGCTCATTTTACTCAGGAAAATACTAGCTTTTAGAAGATTCGAAAAAAAACACGTACAACTTAAAAAAGTTTAAAAAAATCTATACATATTTATTAGGGTTGTCAGTTATTCGGGTTTTTATTTTCTGCGAATAAACTATCAAGCAATTTTCGATCGAATGATCAAACAATTAACTTATAAAAATTACTCGATTGATCGAACAAATAAAAATAATTTTTAAAATACACAAATAATTAGAGTATTTTACCGCATGATCTCAAAATTTTATTAATTTATGTTATTGTGCAAAATTATTGAAAATCTCTTGGCGAGTTAGAGCTTTGCCTGGATGCGAGATGTCTACACGCAACGCAAAAATGTCATTGAAGATGCGGACACGAAACTATCATATTATGATCCTAATTATCATACATATAATTCTGGCTGATGATATTATGGTTACGGAAGATGATTTCATCGTCATTTAGAATCATAATATGATTGCTGCGATCATATTATGATTTTTAGACATTGTGCTCATAACATAATGCTCTTAAACTTTTCTCTTAGTGTAGAACTGTTTTATTACTATAACAACGAAAAATATTTTACGGATTTTTGACATTTTTTTGTTAATTTAAAATGACAAAAGGAAGTTTTAAAATCAGCCAATTTTATTTTAAAAAAAGTATAAGGATAAGGAATTTTTAAAGACTGGTTCCTTTTCACTTTTAAGGTTTTTTTTTTTTTTGATCACGTGTTGTTGAAAAAAGTATATAGATAAGTTTTCGAATACTTTAAAAAATATTTGGCAATGGCTTCTGAATTTTCCTATTTACATTTCAAGAAATATTTGGCAATAGCTTCTGAATTTTCCTTTTTACATTTCAACTTTAACAAATTTCTTCCGGAGAGCTTTCTTTGCACTTATGCAATTGCCAATGCATATGCATTTTGTACATCAACATTTTTCTTGTGAAGAATGAAAACTATATGGTTGTGCAGGTCTGCCGAAACTCGTAAGTTTTTGAACAAACCAAAATCAATTCACTTAAAAAATATTTCCACTTCTGTTATCGCTTTTTTTTGGCTACAGGATCGCACTAAAAATACGTAAAGGTCCTTCGTTTTTGAACACAATGCATTTTTCCTTTTGGGTTGTAGTAAATTAACTGTTGTAAGACATTTTTGTATACAAAAGGGATTTAGCTCGGGAATTGAAACTATTGTTTACAATTACAGCATTTCCAACTGGGTATTGAAACTATGCATGGATTTGTATGTAAGTGAATGTGTGCATGGTGAAAATTGCAATAAGAGCAGTAAACTATTATATAGAATCTCATCCTGGCATAGACAAAGTATATTGACTCATAGATTTACTCAGAAATTATTTGAGTCTGTTCAATCAATATGAAAGTATTATATGTGTGTGTGTATTTATGGGTTTAAACGCGTATATGTGTGTGTTATATAAATGCACTATAGATAAGTATTAGAATGAAATTTATAAGTAAGGAACAATTTTGTATGTATTTTTTCATTGCAACTTCCAATTATTTGCATATTCGCATGAATGTTAGTTTAAGTACTTCTAACGGAATCTGACTAACCCTCTAACGGGTAAAGCTGTCTCAGGCAGCGTTCATAAAAGTGACCACAAAAGCATCAAATAAGTGTTTTATACTAAGAAATAAATATATTCCGATAGAAAGCAAAATTTACCAAAATGTTTCGGGTTGGAAGCGAGAAGGCTTCAAAATCCAAATTTCGTAAAATTTAAAAATAATGATTATTTTTTAACAAACATAAAATTTAAAAACATATTTAAGTTAACTAAGCACTCTTTCTACTAAAATAGTAAACTACAAATCACAGGTTTCGTAACAGCTGATAGTGTATTATAACAGGTTCTAATTTCTGTTCTACAACCGATTCTTTTTATATGGAGTTTGTCCTATTTGCAATATGTTCTTTACCTCCAACTAGGACTTGTTCTGGAACCAGTTATAGAACTGATTCTGGAACAGTGATACCTTACATTTGGACTCCCAAGAACCTGTTCTAGAACCGGTTCGTGGTAAAATAATCGGTTCTAGAACAGTTTCAAATGTAATCTGTTCTAAAAACATTACCAAAGTCCATACTAGGGCATACAGAGCTATAGCAGGATAACTCTAAAGGACATTGTATTAACTTGTAAACTAAACGACGGGGATTTATGAAATTTAGCGGGAAGAAGACATGAAGTATTAGCAGCAAAGCGTTTAAGCTTGAACAATATATCTTGAAGTTGAGATGCATTTTGGCTCAATTTCGCTTTTTCCGAAAGTCAAAAATCGCCTTATCTGCTTAAATAAAAAAAAAAAAATTTGTAATTCTCATAAGAAAAATTAAATTGTTTTAAAATTTACCAACGATCAAAAAGTAGTATTTCTTACTAGAAGTTTCTTTTTCATTCAAAGCTAATTTTTATTCTTTAGCTTTTTAATGTAATTAAACCCAACACAAAATGTGCTGCCAAATACTACTTAGTATTGGGCATTTTCATCGATGAATTTGACGTTGAATTGTCATAGAAAGGACGCTGTTAAAAATAACTTCTAAGGAATATTAAATGAGTAAATAACTTCCAAAGAAGTTGTTAGGTAAAACAAGTTCAAAAGAATAATATTTGCAATTAGAGATGGACACGGGATTCTGATTGATTCACGGATTCACGTGCATCAAGCGTGATCTCGCGTGAGTGTGAGTTAAACCTAATTTTATTCAAGTGGACGTGAGTGAGTGTGAGTGGAAAAAAAACTTTCGTGAGTGTGCGTAAGTCAAATTTTTATGTGAGTGAGTGCGCCTGATTAGAGCTTTTCCAAAAAATTATGTTTTTGCTTTAGTAAATGTTTTCATTACCATTTTCGCCGATTAAATATTTTTTGGCGTTTTAAATCACTAAATAAATGGCAAAATTACATATTCAGAGCAAATTTTAGTTAAACATTAACAATTTAACTTAATTTTTACATTTTCTTTTTCCGGTCAGGTTTTATTTCGTGAATTAACGTAATTCACGTGAATAACACGTGAGTATGAGCAAAATATAAATTTACCACGTTAGCGTGAGTGAGTGTAAGCTCACGTGCCTATCTCTATTTAAAATGATTGCTTCTTTAAAATCATCGATTAAAATTCCAAATTAGAATACACAATTTTATTGCAGTTATAAATACACTATGTCCTAAAAAAAATATAATTATTTTATGGAAATAACTGTTTTCTTGAGAAGATTTGTATTATTTGGAAAAAGTACCTACTCTCAGGGAACTTCTGCTTTAATACTATGAAGTTATTTGGGTTGTAATACAGTTTCTTTTTTTTAATGTAAATGTTAGTAATTTGTAAAAGAAATTAAATTTTTTATTAACCTTGTAGTTCATTTAAAAAAACAAACCACATCGAATGACTGTTTTATGATTTTACATTAATTTTTTACAGTATTTTTTTTTATTTAAAAAATAAATGTTTGTTTATTTTTTACTAACATGTGGTTAAATTTTACTACAATTGTTAGTCTTTTTTTGAACATTGAAAAACAAATGATAATGTTAGTTAAATTTACTGAAATATAAGTCGTCCTTTTTTTAAGTGAAATGTCCTTTGTTTTTAACAACATTTGCAGAGGTATTTACCTAGATGGTATTCTAAGTGTACATTTCAAATAATTAAAAATATCTGTCCCATTTCCCCGCTATTTTTAAAGCAACACTTTGCTATGTGATAATGGAGTATTACCTAAATATCCGTTATAAGTTCAAACGAGTAAATAACTTCGAATGCACAACTTTTCTCTAAATGAATTTGTGTGTTAAAAAGTCTATGCCATCGAGGTTAACAACTTGTATTAACTTATAACAACAACTGATAATTTTTTTATTTCCTTCGTGAAACAGAGAAAAGATGCTCTTAGAAAAACGATATCGTTTTGTTCAAAACTAAATTGCTATCGTTTTGACGATATTACTTACGAAAACCTTAAACTAAATGATGAAAAATTAATTTTTTTACCAAAATTATTAACAATATTTAGAAATTGTATGTAATATGGTCGTGTAATTTAAGTTTGAAAAGTATAATATAATCGTCGATCGTTCTACAAATTGGCTAGCCAAGATTTGACTTGTATTCAATTTTGTAGTTTTTCTTTTATTTTAATTATATAAAAATTGCAATCCTATTCAAAAAAAGATAAGTTTTATTGAAAATTGATTGATTTGATTAAACAATTGATCGAATTTTGATTAATCACAAAGTTTTTAGAATTAACTTAATTTAAAGGAAATTTTAATTGAATCGTTGTTGATCAATTTTGAGGGAAATTTTAAAAATTGTATCAATTTGTTTCAACCTATTACCATTTAGTATCTCGTATGCCATACTATTTTTAATCAATCTGTTTTATATAAATTTACAAATAATTGCCTCCCTATGGTTTATATTTATGTATGTATATTTGTATGTTTTTTATAATGTTTAAGTTAAGCGTAAATTTCATCAGTGCCATTATTGATAATTTTTGTGCGATATTCTTTATTCTTTTTTAGAATTTTTTTATCAGTTATTTCCCTTTTTTTTGTATTTCATATCAAAAGTCAGTCAATATGGGGTTTTAAGTTGAAGTATATATATATAAGTGTGTGTGTGTGTATGTGTTAGTAAGTGTATGAGTGTGTACTTTTAGTATTTTTTCTGCTTGAAGTGATTTAATGACTATGCTCTTTTTTTAGTACATCCTTTTTTATGATCCGCACTTCATTTTATGCTAATATTTAAACTATTGTGGTAAGCTTTTTGATGAAGCAAAATACTTTGTAATAGATTGGAATTTTTTTATGAAGTGAATATTAAAGGAATCAAAGGCAAAATAACAAAAAATAAAAAAATATATAGAATAAAATAAATGGAATAATTTAGATAGATATTAAAATACACACATAAAATTATATTTTAAAACTGCGGGTTTACAAATCAAAATGAACGCTTCAATGATTTATAAAATTTAAGAATAAATTTTGCAATAATTTCAGATAAATTTTAGGGAAAATATATATTTTGTTTAGGTTTTGAAGCTAAAGTTACCTTTAGCACTGGTTAGTGGTGTTAAGTGGTTTGAAAAAATCCACTTTAAGGACGTAAAAATAAAATAAATTGTAACTTAGTTTAAGAAAATTCTATTCGAGTAATTAATTTTTAATATTAAATAGTTGAAGATTAACATTTAGACATAATTTTGGCTACTAAAAAGAACCCTTATTTGGACATGTTTCTGTTCGCGTCACCAAGCTTCCTTAGAAACACAATGTACACTCACAAAATTCTCTACATGATATTAATTAATTTTTGCATAGAAACAATGAAGTTGCACTCAAACTCGTCTATTGAACTATTCATTAATCTAATGCTGTAAACTTGAATTAGTGAAGAGTTCAATTTTATGAAAACTAACATACTTTTATTAAAACTATTATACATTCAATAAAGAAACTTCACTAAAAATCAGTTTGATAGAAAGTTTGACGCTTTTCATTAATTTAAAAAAAAAATTCGTTCACTATGTGAAGAAAAGTTTGATTAGGTTACTGGAAATTTTCATGTTTTTTTTTTTCATTTAAGATAAAAAATCCTTTTGCCTTAAAAAATTAGGCTCTTCCTTTCCTTCTACATTGATTTTCTGCGGAAGTTCAGTGATGCGACAAGAAACATATAAAGACCTGTACGTAGTTTAATCCGTATTGCAGTAACAGATGAAGATAGATATTTTTCAATGAAAATTAAAATTATTCAAGTTCGAGGCCACACTCTATATTTCTTTATTTGGATATTGTCCTAACAAATAATCGATATAGTTTTTGTTTTCAAATTTATTAATTTGAAGAAAATATTCGTTGAATATTGTCCTTCTTAAATATTTTAATATTTGTGTGTTTTAACTACAGGGCGTATGATAAATTGTATATATTATGATATTATTTATTACACACATTGTAGTTTTAGCTATCAAATTTTTAAATATTTTCTCCTAAACACAGCCTTTGTACACGGTGATACTTTTTCGTTCGATAAAAAAATTAGAATACTTTTTAATCGTCTCATAAATTTAGTTAGTTTGATATGGCTGTGGTATACTTTTTGTTTTTTTTGCAGGATATTTGGCTTGGAAAGCCTTATATACATCTAGGAGATTTCTATAATGACCTAAAATGAATTCATTTATTGAACCGCTTTCAATTTATTGAACTGCCTTGAACTTTTTACTCTTATGTCTTAATAATTTAAAAGCTTTTATGACTGAAGTAATATAATTTTAATTATTATTGGATGTATATAATTGATTTTGGCCAGCATTCTTATTTGTTATGTATGGGACTTACCTTACCTACATATTTGACCATAATAACAGCAAGAAACCGTCAATATATTGGCTTAATAAATGTAATGCTTTTCGCGGTTATAAAAAAGTTTATGGGATTTGTTTTTAAATAGTAATTATTAGGAAATCACATTAGGTTTTCCAAACACATAAATGAGAATGTTATGTGGCATATAAAGATTTTTTTTCCAAATCATTTTATATACGTACTACCAATTTTGTTACATCATTTATAACCCTATGCTGGCATTTCTTTTAATAATAGTAGTTGTCGTTTAGCTTTCCTTTTATTGGCGTAACGAGAAAATTGGTTAGTTTAAAATGGCATGTTGTTTTTTTTTTTGAACAACATGTTGTTTTTAATCATTGTTAGAAGTAGATCAAAATTGCAGTGAAAAAGTGGCTGAGGCTGCAAAACTAAATTCATTTATTATTATTAGGAGCAACAACTAATAGCAATTTGTATATCATAAACAAAAATATATAGCTTGTAAAGTCATAAAAGTAACCATTTACTAACCTATTTAAACGAAACTTCATGTTGGCATTTAATTATACAAAGTGTAATTTAATAGGAATTTTTATTTAATATTGCAGTAAACAACATCTAAGCGATTAGATGAAAAGTTGAATTTATATTTAAATAACATATTTACAGAGACTTTGATCCACAACATTTGGCATTCATTTTCCATATAAAATCGAGCGCTGAATCCGAAGTCAAAAGTAGAACTGTTTTTAAGATATTGCTAAATTTTAAAATTTTCTTTTCAATTTATAACGAGCTTTCAACCTCCGTATATTTACAAAAATAAAGCAAATCAAACATATTAGCTAGGTTGATACTAGTATTTCGATCTGGCTAAAGATCTCATCAGAACCCGAAGTTTTAGAAAAGCTAGAGCCTATATAATAGGCAGAACTTTAACAAAAAACCTATTAATAATCAATTTTGCTCCATTCTTGTCTTCTTAGTAATCAACCACGTGGTTAGGTCTTTTCCTAACAAGCATCATGACGTTACTAAGCTTTGAAGACCAAAAATGTTCTATTTATATAAAAAAATTTTAGTGTGTACTCTTGCTCAAGTAATATTTTTTACAGTTATATTAGTTTTTTGTTTCTATATACATCGAGATTCTATTTCTACTTTTTAAAAAAGTAGTTTTACTTAAATAAAAATATTTCGAAATCAAATTCTTAAATAAAAGCGATTTAAATGGTATATAAATTCTCTATACCACATTTTTCAAAGCGATTATCGCCTTAGAATCTTTTAATTGATAAATAGTTGTCGATTCTAACGAAATTTAAAAACAAAGTAAATTCTATTTTAAATTTCACTAATGTAAAGATTGATTCACACATTATCCACCTCTATCCACCCATATGTACTATTTCCCAGTATTTTGTCATTTTCAAAACAGAATTGAGAGCTAATATATGAGCTCAAAGTTAAAGAGTTAAAAAAAACAAAAAGCGTGTATCAATATCTAAAAAAGGTACACCCTGCACATTACAAACAAGTTTACAATTTATCTTTGATCAATGGTGATAGTCTTTAACTTCGAGCTCTTATGTTAGTTCTCATTTAGTGAGAAAACTAGTTTATATTAATATTTGATTATTTGCATGGGATTGTCACTTCTTTCAAAACGGGTTCTGATGATGGGAAAATAGAAAATTCCCGCAATAGATCTATCAACACATTCCTGAAAGTGGTCAATTAATAAATTTGAAAACAAAAACTCTATAAATTATTTGTTAGAACAAGATCCTAATAAAGAAATATAGAGTATAACCTCGAACTGGAATAATTTTCATTTTCAATTCAACATTTAAAAGTCGAAAAAACATAATTTTTATTTTTAATAAAAATTATATCAAACTAAGAATTAATCGGTTATGAGTTGGCACAACATGAGATCAACAATTCTGATAGTATTGTCCTGTTACCCGATTGTTAACAGCGGTACGGCTGGCATAACGTTGAAAATTCAAAAAAGTTGGTTCTTTACACTCATAATACCCCATACACAAAAATACGAAATTATTGTCAAAACTACAAAAAGTTTCGTAAAATGTACAAATACGTTTTTAGCTTTTATTATGTTTGTTGTATGTGTATAGTATTATATATAGTTGAAAAGCTTGTCGAAATTCACGTAAAAAAATGTGATTTTTAGTATATAGTTACACATAAAAAAACCAAAAAAAAAATATTCGAATTTATTTTTATATAGCAGTAATGTATTTTCAGAAATATGAAGTTCATTACCCATATTACCTAAGTTTTGGCCATAGAGCTGCCACCCTGTGGCAAAATATAGTGCTTGGGGAAACTTCGTATAAACTCCAAACGCGCACGAATATCGAAGAAAGAAAAAAAAATACGTGTCCACTCAAACTGAACCGACTATAGCTCCTAGTACAAAATCCCTCACAATTTATTTGTTTTTTTTTCGAATAACACGAAAAGTTGAGCATGCTCGAGCATTCTACTTGATAAGGTGATGCGCATTACACATACTTGTCATTAGTTTCTTTGAAAGAAATATGAAACAAACGCAAAAACCAGAAAATGGGTAATTTTTTGACCCCACTTTTTAACCCCTAAATGTGAGATTGGGCAGATAAAAATTAATGCGTCTCTTAATTTTTGATTCTTTATAACATATCCAAATTTCATCGCAATCGGCGGCAATCCATGAACGGATTCTCCTTGTTAGTGAAATTTACAATATAAAAATGGGCTAATTTTTGACACTACTTTTTAACCCCTAAATGTGAGATTGGGCATAGATTCAGCGTGCGTTTTTACATGGAAAATAAATGGCAAATATCGTGTAAGGAACATTTTTTTTTTAAATTTGTAAACTAGCGATATTAATAATTTAACGCAAACAAACGTTTTTAAAGCTCTAACAGCTTTTATTCTTATGTTAGCGTCATTTTCACTATGGGCCAGCGTTCTTAAAACCCTAATTTTTGTCTAATTTAACACTTTCAGTTTCTACATGTAATCGAAAATTTTACTACTTTTGCTACAATTGGAAAGTTGAGTTTACTTCTTGTATTTAAAATTTCCAGTTTTAGTAAAAGTAGTTAATTTTAGTAAGTAAACGAACAGGCATTATATTTTTCAATACACTCTAGAAATTAAGATATGTCATTTAAACAATCATTTTTAAGACAAGTTTTATTCACACATGGGCGACGTCAATCACATTTAACAATCATTCACTTGAGAAATTTTTTATATCATTAAGAATATCAGACCTACTGTCACACTTGTAGGCTTACACGTTTCGTTGGAAAATATTCTATTTTGCTAATACCAGACATGGGACATAATACCAATAATTGTGTATTTAATTACAGGCCAATTACTGTTTGATGTCTTATTACATGTAATTGTGTGTAATTGAGTAATTGCCCGGTAATTAAATACCCAGATCTTGTTACTAATCCCCATGTTTGGTATTAAAATTTTTACAAATTTTCCAAGGAAGAGTTTAAGCTTACAAGCGTATGAGCGTAGGTCTGAAATTATTAATGATATAGAAAAATTTCATAAGTGAATGATTGTGCAATGTAATTGACGTCGCCCAAGTCTGGTTTTATTGAAATTATTAAAAATATGCATAGGGCGACCCTAATATAAAGTCTTTACATTGGGTCAAATTCGCACTTTGGTGATACATTTTGAATATTTCTGATTGTTTGTTTAAAAGATATAATCACCTATAACACTAGCCGACGACAAAAAAAAACTCTAGTTGGCTTCCGCGTACCTAAGAGTATCAAAAAATATGTATTTCAAAGAGAGGTTTTGCAAAAAAAAAAACTATATTTACCGAGTAGTGTAATTAATATTTTGTGCATAATTGCTTACGACACTTTAATTTTTAAACATAAAGCCATAATATGTTGTTCAAATATAATTTTCATTTTTTTTCAATACTCACAAACTGCAACGTTTTCTTTTACATTTTACTCAACACCACATTCATTTTTGTAATGCGGAAAATCCAAATTATTTGTTTAAAATCATGCAATCTAGTTTAAGTATTTATTAACAAAAAATAATAGTGCAACATTGTTTAAACAATTTCCTTTTAAGTATAAACAAATAGATTAAACAACAACCTAGTAATTTAAGTTTATCTCCTTACTGCAATCATAAAGCAACTTAGTGGTACACTCAAATAAAAAAGTTAGTAGCAAAATTAGTAAAATGTTTTATATTCTAATTTAAAGTGTTTGTACTAATTTTTAGTACAAAGCTATTTGCCTTATCTCTACTTGCATATTACAAAACTCGTGACTAATTTTTGTTGCAGATTTTAGCAAACCATTTTAGGAATTTGCTGATAGATATATTTCGGGAATTTTCTAGGTTCCCATCATCAGAACACGTTTTGAAAGAAGTGACAATTCCATGCAAAACATCAATCATTCATATAAACTAGTTTTATCAATGAACGAGAACTAATATATAAGCTCGAAGTTAAAGATTATTACCATTGATAAAAAATAAATTAAAAACTTGTATGTTATGTGCAAGGTCTACCTTTGGTAAGTATTCAATACGCTTTTTTTTGTTTTTTCCTTTTTATTTGCACACTTGTTTTGTTTAAAATAAAAACAAAAACAAAATGTACAGGGGGAGTAAACAAGACCGTACTTTGTCTTTTGATATAATTTTTATAAAAAATAAAAATTATGTTTTTTCGACCTTAATTGTCCAATGAAAACGAAAAATTATTTAAGTTCGATGCCATACTCTATACTTCTTTATTAGGATATTGTCCTAACAAATAATCTAGAGTTAAAAAAAAAGCAAATAGCAAAGTATAATAAAAATAAATTTTAATTTAATGAAAAAAAAAAAAATCATTATTTGTAGTAAAAAAAATTGTCTAATTTTAGCAAATCCATTTCCATTAAAGGATTATTAAAGTGTTACTTCATTTAAGTACGTTTACTAATTTTTCTACTACTTTCGTTTTACCAATGATAAAAATAGCTAATCGGTTTGACAGCCTAAACATTGTAAGGGAATATTCGCTAACGTAGTCCCAGCCAACTTATAGGCCAACTCTTTGGCATTTGTTTGATATAGCCCATTTTCTTGTGCCATCTAATTAATGTACAAAAGTTATATAGCAATTTTTAAAACAACTCAAAATGTTCAAATTCGCTAACATGTTCGCTAAAAGGGAACATAGTTAAAAAAAAACTTTCTAAAATCATATAAAATAGTTATAAAATTATGTCAAATCGAAAAAAAATTGTATGTAAATTAAATTAAAATTTATTTTTATTTTATTTACTAAACCGATATATATATGCATCCTTTAAAGCTGCTTAGGGGGGGGTTACCATAATGTTACTTGCTCCAAATAGTTCTAGTATAAAAAAAACTAGAACTTGAAAAAATAAATAAAAAAATCAAGAAATTGTAACAACGGTCAACTTTAGCGAACACTCGTTATACAAATTTTATTTTAAACTTTTTTATTTCTTATTACTTTTTGTGTAATCATTTAGTTTTATTAAAATTGCGAATAAAATTCTTACCGTTTGCAAAAATCCGGCATGCAAAATTCTTTAAAACTTGATTGTTATTAACTTTTTATGTTAAAGAAAAACCAGGAAAAAACGGTTTTCAAATAGAGATTGGGGAAATTAAACTTGATGTCAGGTAACAGTTTTGACTTGTTCATGCAACAACAAGAACAAAAACCAAAAGGTCCACTTTAGCGAACAGGCCATATTAGCGAACATTCCCTTATATTCTTCTGTAAAATTACAGATTTATCTTTTACAGGCTTTTTTTTATCGAAGTGTATTAATAGAAATTTAAGCAATGTTAGAGAGCGCGTTTATGTTGTGTAGTAGAATATTTTGTAAATGTGCATTTTTTTAATTAATTTAAGAGTCAGCTATAGACAAAAAAAATTTGGCAAACTCAATAAAGGATGCCAAAATAAGAAAAAGTACTGTATATGCCCAGCGCACGTAATTATAATATCTAAATTTATAGAGATTTCTACATAATTTGTTTTTACGAAATGCCCGTATAATTAAATTTTCAGAATTCCGTAAACTGCAACATATGCAAGAAGGCTGTTCACTTGAATTGTGCAAACATGACATCCACCTTTTTTACGGGATACATAATATTCTGACGAAAATTAGTTGTTTTCAACGTGTTTGTTGTATTGATATTTCCTTTATTATTTTCTTTCGTTAATAAACCTAAATTACTGTAAAATTCAATATTTTTTTTTCAATTCTGGTATTTTTTTGTATTACCACTTCCCACTAAAATTTTCCACTTCACCCCCTAATGACCTTCATTAGAAGAATGCACGGAAAAGCAACTAATAAGTGAGTTTGTTGACAAGTTAGTTGGTAAATAAGTAAGTCCATTAATAACTCTGTAAGATGAGTCTATTGAACGAGTTAAAAATCGTTTGTGTGTTCTTTGAAAGAGCTAGATAATGTGTGTTGCCATTTCACCTAAAAGTCCCACATATAAAATGTTTTAAAAATTGTTTTGCTAACTTTTTATTAGAGTATAGTAGACTTTTCTTAGCTTTTGAGATAACTCTGGAACTTTTACTCACATATTTATATAAGTGTTTAGCCGTGTGTGCTTATAGATGTTAGTATGAATAAATCGTTAGTTAAAAAAAAAAAACTACATGGCAACCCTAAAGGATAAACAACATTTTAACGTTGTTATTCATTCGCATTACTATGAACAAGTTAGGTACAAATGAATGAATTAAAACTGTTTGAAGTGTTTAGTAACCAAGATAGTAATGTAAATATGTATTTACATCTATGAATTAATGTTTGTATAGGGGAAAAAAACAAGCACCAAAAACAAAAACATACCAACAAAGAAGAAAAAGAGAACAACAGCAGCAACATCATCATCATAATGTTAATATGATGTATTAAAAGGCATTTGTAATTTACACACACATCCCCATATACAAATATATTTCTATGCACAAAAATATGAGTCTTTCCAAGACAAATGACCAGCTAAAAAAAGGTGTATCGTATCAATGTCAAACTTACGAATACAAAATGTAATAATGTAAAATAACCTTTGTTTAAATAGGGGAGTTCGGGGTAATATGGTGACACACTTTTTCTAGGTCTTTAAAATAATACACAAACAATTTTATAAGTCTTTTAATCCCAGCAAAAAATAGTGCTTGCCTAGAAGCACTTCTGTAAGGCATTACCGAGCGCTTACAAAATCAATTTTTGATATGTCCTACTTGGGATATCTCTTTTGAGCAGGAGAAAGGCGCTTCTTTCATGTGCTCTAAAAAGCAATAAATTCATGAAAATGATTTTTTATGTATGGACAACATTAATGCATTATTTAGTGCTTCATTCTAGGCATTATTTACTTCTCCAAAAAAAATGCATTTAGGAAAGCACAACGAAATGCCTTTCGTAATATGCAAAGCGGTTGAGCGCCATTTTGGAAGCATACACATGTAGTTACTACTTGCCAAATCGAAGTTATTTTTTGCTGAGATATACAGATTTTACAGAGTGATTAATGGACATTTGTTAATTGCATTTTTTTTCAAAAAGGAAATTGTGAGGGAAGTAATATCAAAAAAAAATCTTCTACCAAATCACTTTCCCCTATGGCTGGCTTTGTTTTTTTTTCAGTACATGTCTCTTTCATTAATTAAAAAAATTACATTTACAAAATATTCTACTAACACAACATAAATACAAACTAACATTGCTTTAATTGTTATTAATAATTTAACTATAAATGCTATAAAACCTTCACCCCAAATTAAATATATTCTCAAAATTTCGCTTAACTTTAATAATTCGTATTTTTTTGCGGATGTTACTTCGTAATTAAAAAGATATGTAAATGACTAAATATTCATAACTTGTTAAGAGTTTTTTTTTCTGCCAAATTATAAATTATAACTCCATTTACATAGTGAAATTTATGCTTCTTTTTAATTCTATTAAATTATTACAAAAACATTATTCAAAATTATGTTACAAAAGGTCACATTTTCACCACTCCTTCTTCGCCCACTTTTTGGTAAAGTTGTTCCCTGATTTCTTCGTATCAAACATTCAGACAACTATTGTAATTTTTACAGTAATCCGTTAAACTATTTTTTTGAAGCAGGGCATTTGGCTTCGAAAGCCTTATATGAAAATACAAAAATGTATGTGTGTTAAAATTTAAATGAATAAATTGGTACAAATGAATGCAGAGTATGTAAGTTTTGTAATTGCAGAGCAATTAAATTTCACGCAATACTTTCTGACAAACACACATGCATCCGTCTGAACTTAGACACATTACCCAGCAAAAAAATAGTCAATGCATTGTATTGATAATGTTGGCTTCCATGCATTACAAGGAAGTTGTACACCTACCGTGCTGCATTACTTTTCAAATGAGGGGAAGGTACTGTCAACTAATTAAATGTATAACATATTATTTAATGGTTACATAGCCAGACATGAAAAAGAATGCATTCTATAAGACAATTGCAGATAATGTTAAAAGCAATGTATTGAAACAATTTTTAATCTTATTTCATAAATGTTTTACTTTTAAATTTTAAAAAATTAAAACCAAAAGTTTATTTTTCGATCTTTTATCATAGATTATGATGTATAAAGCGGTGATCTTTTTCCTTCAAAATTTGGGTAGAATATTCTAACCCTTCTACATTGGTTCTCTGATGATTTTCGGTGACGCGAAATGAAACATGTAAGAACCTGTCAGTAGATAAAGTCTGCTATAAGTTAGCGGGCAAAAACTTTTTTGAGTAATAAATTAACATTGCACGTTTGTTTGCTTAACAAAAAACAAATGACCTTGAACTTGAATAATCTTGCTCACATCTTATTTCATAATATTATATTACACCCAAAAACTAGTAGCTTTAAAAATTTTTGGTTTTTATTCAAAATTTGTATGGAATTTGACAAGTAAATAGAAATGTTTTGAGTGAGTGACTGACTTATTTTATTTGAATTCTGTTATTTTCGTTCATATGAAGCAAAATGTAATCTGGAAACTTAAAATTTTTTTATTTTTATTTTTTTTTTTTTTTTTTTTTGATAATTTTAAATCGTTTCGAAAATCCTTGATTGTGTGTTTCAAAAATATATTATAGAAAAAAATTATAATTTCTGAATAGTTCGCAGTTCTGTAAGTACAGTCATTTAATTTCAAATCTATTTATAGAAATACATTCACTTACGCTTTAAATTATTTGTAATATCTGGACACGGCTTAACTAGTCATGTGTTATAAGGCATAATACATTGTCTTTTTTGTAATGTCTTGACACATTGCCCAACAACTGCTTTGTAATCTAGCAGAGACGATATGTGGCCTTATATTGCAAGCGAAGAGCATTGCCTGTCATTAGTACCATTCGTTTGTAAATGTAATCAGGCAGGTCTGTTTTTGCTGGGTAATATGTGTTGGCTTTAATTTTAAGGACTTGGAGAAAAAGTAATTTCTTATGGTTGGTATATAACAGTATGCCTTTACAAAATAAATATCCCAAATGAGACTACCGAATTAAGATGTGATAAAAAAAGCCACTACTAGGCAAAATGGATATCAATTTTTTTTTAATTTCAGGCATGAAAAAATTTTTGTCTGGATTTTTTTTTTATATAATTTTTCATTTTAAAATAAAAACAATTGTGAAGAAATGTTTAGAATGATCTTTGCAGAAAACTATTTTCACAGAAAATCCTTTAATATTTTCTATACAAAAAATGTAATTCTTTTAGAAAGGTTAAGGTTAAGAAGATGAAAACAAGTTTTTCTCTAAAAATTATAAACACTATGAATTTTGAAATCAGACTAGACTAGTTTCTGCCTCTTTTTATGGACAGACGTCATCAGTGATTTTCCATATAAATTTTATTATTATTTGTGTCTTATAATTGTCAGGTTGTCTCTATATGATACATTTTTCAACAACCTGCGGCTGTAGGAATTAAACCTGCGCTTCTTCTTACATTACAAACATAACAATACCATTACATTACAAACATAACAATACCCAAGTGTGGCCTCGAATGTAATGCAGCTAAACTGCATCTTTCTTTCCTTTTATGCTTTCTGTTATTGTATATTATACTCAGAAGTGACCAACACTAACAAACACAAATATTCTATTTTTAGATTTTTGTTTATTTTTCTAATCTCCTCTGTCTCTATCTATATTATTTCATTCTTACATATGGGGCTTCCGCAGCCAACTGCCTTGATACAGGAAAATGTATATCGTATCAATGTCAGTTTACAGTATTTGTTGTCCTATATTATGCGAATAAAAATTAAATAACTTTTAAACTTTGTCCAAAAACTTGTCGAAGTAGGCGTGGATAAATGTTGAAAAAATTTTCGTTTATAAAAATATAGCAGATTTTGGAAAAAGCTAAAAATGCTGCCATATCAATATATTTTTTTATGGAGAATTTTTTTCAAAATTCAACACTCAATTTATCTAAAAATAAGAAATAAAAATTTGTATAAAAAAAACGTTAGACGTTTCTCTAGACATCCATAAACTTTAATCGTGTAATTCGCATTAGTTTGGAGAAGAAATTTGTTGAATATTGTTCTACCTTAAAATTTCAATGTTTGTATGTTAACACTGCATGGGCGTATAAATAATTGTATTACACTTTACCATTGATTCCTCATACGTTATGCAGTGTTTACATACAAGTATTGAAATTTTTGGGAATATTTAATGAATATTTTCTATAAAAAAAACTAATCTGAGAAAAATATGTAACTAATTTTTATAAACATTTTTTTATAAAAATTGGGACGAATTTAATATAAATTAAATTTTCTATTATACTAAAAATCATGAATTTTTGCGAAATGTTTTACTTTTTTTTTAATTCAAACTACATTTACATCTACCACTTTCTGGAAAAGTTTATAAATTTTTTATTCGCCTCATGTGGAAGAGTAAATACTGTTAAGTTGATATTTCTGTGCTACACTTTGTTTTAAGCTGGACATTCCGATATGATCTCTTTATTATTTAGAAAACTATTAATATCGACCAAAATATAATTTTGGATACATTTGGACCAAACAAAGATGAAATTTAAATGAAATTGTGCAAATTTTGCACCCTGAGCACTCATCAAAATTGTTGAGTTTTTTGTTGCAGTACACTAAATGTCTTTAAAATTTACTTTTTCCTAACACCAATTTTAAAGACTAAAAAGCAAATGTGTACAAATATTTGCCTTTTTTTCTAAAAAAATATAAAACAGAGTTGATTTTATTTTTTTTGCAACATCAGTTTTGTTTATCTTTTTGTTTATAATCTTTTATATTATTTTTCATCTTACAGACATTTTATCACTTAAACATTGTAAAGAGATAAAAAAGCACAAAAACACACATTTGTTTGTTAGTCTATTGTACACAAAAATCACATTTGTTATAGGGTAATACTTATTTCTTAAGGCAATTTATCCTACTGAAGAGAAAAAATGCATTTCCTGATAACCTTAATCATTCAAAATAGAGCTAAAGCCTCTTCGGAATGACCTTTAGCCCAAAGGAGCCAATAACAAAAATGTTTTTCTTGATTAAATCAAAACAATCAAAATTTTTCACGAAAAAACTAAAAATTTCAATTAAAACAGTTTTTGAATTGATTAATATTTTAAATGATTTTGCACCTACCACGGCAATGATACTATCAATTAAAACTTTTATTGAACATTGAGACGAAAAAAAAGTTATAAATAACTTCTAAAAAAAAAATATGATACTCACAAAAAAAGTGTGTGAACCCCTACGGGAAATGAACCAGTCATTGGTATGGTCACGTGACTAGAACTTTGTGTGTATGAACCAGTCCAAGTTTCGGTTCTGTTATATGAAAGTGACCGGTACTTTTAACATGGGCTTGTCATAGGAGGTGACAATTGCTATCTGTGGAGCACTGTGTGACGTGGCGAGTAACCTGACCAAGGTAACCTACCACCGTACCGACTGAAATTAATATGCTACAGGACAAGTTAGAAGTAGGTAGTGTCAAAGTATGATCATTTGAGGATTTATGTGATATGCAGCAGAACCAGTGGCAAACAAATTATCACGTGACTGGTGTAGGTGTATGTGTCGTAGAACTGGAGAAAAATTGTTGAAGGAAAACTGGTCACATATTAAGCGCAATGTGTTCTGTTATAGAGGTAGTTTGAGTGGAATAGTTTTGTAAAGTACCACTGCACTGTTCTAAGGGGTACATGTCGCCGGGCATGCGAAAAGTAATTAGCAAGTAACCTGTAACTTTTTATTAGTCCACAATAACATCTTTATAAAAAGAAGCTGCAACAATTCAGTACAAATGTAATGTATACCTTATAAAGCAGAGCAACAAAATCTATACTCAGTTTTAATTTTGTACCCGTGCGCCCCGGTAGGCTAGTTGGTAGCGTGCTGGCTTATCAGTGCGGGGGTCGTGGGTTCGATTCCCACCAGAGGCACTGGTCTGTTTTCGCTACAACGCGCCGAAGGCCATAGTAGCTAGTGCTCGGTTAGAGTAATAGTATATAATTTGTAATTATATAATTATTAATTAAAAAAAAAAAAAAAAATAAATAAATTTTGTACCTAAAGAAATTCTTACAAATTACAATTACTTATACATAAAAAATCGTTACCAAAAATCTTGTAAAATATCTTAACAAGATAGTTTGAAACCAATATGAAGAAATTTTGCAATTTTAATTCATATTCTTGTAAAGTGTTTGAATAAGTTGTGCAATAAATCATATTCTGGTGATAGTTTTTTGGTAGCAATATTTTATGTGTAAAATCGCCATTCACTCGAAAAATAGATAGTCGGGATTTCGAAAATTAACTTGCAAACGAGTTTTAAGATCGCGACGTTTGGCGAGAAATCGCCATATCTGAAAAACTTTGCCACTGTCTAAACAGTTCCGTATTCACTTCTTTTAAACCTTCATTTCTACTGTCACAAAGTTGGTGCAGACAAAGTTCCTTCAGAGTTGTGTCCGCTTTGTAGTAGTCAAGGAACTGCATCCTTTGTCACTAATTGCCATGCTTTCATCCACTCCTATCCGTTTTGAACCAGTTTAATGACCAGTAGCAACTTCAACTGCAACGACCCTAGTTGCTTCAGTCCACTTTGATGTTATGTTACTTTTCCTCCAGTTGCATGATATATCTGGTACCAACCAGTGAATGTCTTGTCACCATAACTATAGTCACGTGATTGGTCATTTCACACAAATTAACACTTTTTGGTGCACCACAATTTTGGTTTTACCAGTTTCGTGACGTGTCCCCCATTCATTTATCACAGAATTACCGCTTTGGATCAATCGACCTTTCATTTACCCTAGGGAACGATACATTGGTATGTGTGTTTTTGGTAATGCTGAGTCTGTTTGTATGCTTGGCTGTTGGCGTGTTTTGTTTGTAAACTTCAAATGTATTTGGTATTTTATACTGAAAATTTTATATTTCAGCATACAGTGTATTAAAAAATAATATGATAATTGCGTCTAAAATAATTAAAGTCAATTAAAATATTAATTGATTCCATTAAATATTTGTTTAGAAACAAATTTAATTCAAATCAAATTTTTAATTAGATACTTTAGGTTGATCATTTTATCGAATTTGTTTTATTGAATTTTTTCAAAAAGGTTTTAGAAACATGAAAAAAAAACTTAAGACTAACATTTTCCCCGTGAAACTAATATATTTTTTTTATTTTATTTTTCATATAATTACAAATTATATACTATTACCCTAACCGAGCACTAGCTACTATGGTCTTCGGCACGTTGTAGCGAAAACAGACCACTGCCGCTGGTGGAAATCGAACCCACGACCCCCTCACTGATAAATAAGCCAGCACGCTACCAACTAGCCTACCGGGGCGCACTGAAAATACTATATATTTTAAATTTAAGAACTCATTAGAATTGTTTTTGTGTTTTCGACTAAACTATAAAAAAATAATGAGGAATAAACAAGATTTACATCAGCAAAGTTACTTAGCGGTGTCTAAAATATAAGAAATATTTAATCTTTGTTTTTGTTTTTCAACATTTTACAAATCCTTCTGTGAATATCCTTTATAAAGTTCACCCTATTATATTTTTCAATTTGTCTTCTCACATCAGTATGTTTAATTTTTTGCTTGTATGTGTAAGTTCATATTAAATTTATCCTTCTGTTTATGAAGTCATAAGACATTCCATTAATATGTTGTAGAAAATATACAACTCACTATGATCACGACAAAAATTATGCATTTTAATGGAAAAATTCCTTTAAATCTTTATGGCAAACACAAAAAAAAAATTATTATTATTATTAACAACTTCAAATCTTTAGTTTAAGCCATAAAAATAGCAAGTGACATACAGAGATGTTAAATGTATGTTATAAGCAGGGTTGCCAAGTTACAATGGTAATAATCTAGGCAAAACAATACGAAAAAATGTCCAAATAACAAAAACTTTCGTAAAAACAACGAAAAAATTTGTTCATTTTACAAAAAATTTCGTTGTTTCGTTGTTTCGTTGTTTTTTTTCCTATTTTTATGCATGGATTAATAAAACTAAATTTTACAAATTTTTTTATATAAAAAATAGTTTTCTCCGTAGATTTGTAAGAAAAAGTTATTACGTTAGTCTTTAGAGTTTAGAATCTAGAACATTTTTTAATGTATAATAAAAATTGCATCTAAAGAAATTTCCATGGATTAATGTTACAAAAACCTTAACCAAAACCTAAAGTCTTTATTATTTATCTATTTTTTTTTTATAAAAAAATAACGTTTAGCATTTATGTTGGTAAAATTTAACAACTTTTCCCAATTTCGTCTCTTAAAACATTGTACTATGGCAACCCTGTTTTTCTTATATTCACATCTCATAATGATTTTAAAAAGTGTTAAGATTACATGACATATAACAAGATGAGTTAAGTTTCAGTTTTATTTCAAGTTTTTGTTTCTTTTCTCCTTTTTTGTATAACATTTGAAAAGATGTTATAACAAAGTTTTTTCATTAAAACATTTTAAATTATTTAAGTAAAAAAACTGAATAGCAGTAGAAAAATTAATTATAAAAGAGAAAGTAAAAATAAAAAAATTTCATTTATCATTTGTAAAAATTAATAAGAACGCACAATTTTATTTTGAGAATGAAATTGAAGAAGTTTAAAATTTGTCTATTGAAAAAAAAAAAATAATAGAAAACGAAAGAATGAGGGAAAAGATAATCACATATTATACGCAGAGAAAAGGGCCTCATATTATGATAGTTTAAGAGCATCATATTATGATTGAAACACGTTACAATCATAATATGATTCTCAAGATCATATTATGATCATAGATGATGAAAAATTCTATCATAATATGATCATTGAAAATTATGTTTAATTAGGATAATAATATGATACTTTCAACTCCACAATCAATGAAACCTGACTTTTCTCAACTTCTCTCTACTTTCAACTGGAAGTTGAAAAATTAAAAAAGGGACTTCAAATTAGGTTATTTTTGGGAGCATTATTAAAAAGTCTTGGCAAATCTGTATTTATTAAAAAATATTTATATTTTGGGGACATTAATTTAAATTTCATAAATTTTGACGTGTTTTCGAACAAAAATTAACTATAAAATATGTGAAATCCTATATCCTTTTTACTTCTTATATCTACGATAACAAGTGTGTTTTTCTACTTAATATTAAAATACTTCAAAATACTACGTTTAACCATAATATTGTCAAGTGTTGCTCTCTTGTGGAGTTAAAAAATACGATCACTTTTAATTTAACAATAGTAATTCACTCAAAACCTTTTCAAATGTCGATTATAAATTTGCACGTTTAAAATATTTCCACGGTATTAAATTAAAAAAATACGTTTATTTCAAGAATTTTCACCACTCTAATGTCTATATTTTTTGAATTATTTGCTGTTAATGTGCATAATAAATTTGTTGAATTTTAATTGCAGTTAATTGTTACATTATGTGTTAGATACTTTTATTTATCTATGAATTGGTTACACTGAGAAAATAAAAAAAAAATAAATAAAAATCGGAATATATAAATACAATGACAAGTAATGTTAAGTAATAAATATAGATCCATCGTGAACTTTGCGATACCTCCATATCGCTTGTTTTGTTTTCCTGATAAATTAGGCAACCCTACGCTAGTAAATTGTTAATCAATACTACAAAAATAAATAAGTCTCAGGTGGCTTGCAGGACATGCCCTAAGGTGGTAAAATAAAACTTTAAATTGACAAATTTTAAATAACTTGTAACGTGTTATAGGTGCAAATGGATTTAGAAATAGACACTTTGCCGCCTGAGCTTATTTTGCTTATGTATATTAACTGCCTAACAGCAAAGTTATACTTTTTACGTGTATATTTCAAAATAAAAATAAAACAAACACCTTAAAAACTAAAAAAAATAGACAGGAAAAAAAAACACTTATACTACAAAAACAAAATATAGTTGAAGTACAGTGATATGCCCTTTTTAAATCTCTCACGGGATAGGAACCTAACAGCAAGTGAGTTTGTTAAAAAATCGAACTATTTGTTTTGTCATAGTGAGAAAAAACATTATATCCATTTATTTAATTTTTTCTAAGTGTGCATAAATTCATTTGTTATTTGCGGTTATATTTTTTTTATTCGGTATTATTTTTTATGGTTTACAATTAAAACACTAAATAATAAGTTAAATGTTTGATTTTATAAATTAACTTTTATTGTTAAAATGTATAGCTATATGAGACATTTCACAGTAAATGTTAAGTTTTTAAGCAACTATAACGAAACTATATCTGGGTAAATAGATTTATTATCTATTTGACATCCCTAAATGGCAACACCCCAAACATTCTTATTCAATGGGCCCGTAGACTTTGACAAAAAAAAAATAATTAAGCCTTCAACTGCAAAAACAATTTTAAAGCATAAAATTCATTATTATTGTGTTTTTTATTTGCAAGTTTTTATAAAAATAATTTAATATAAGTATTATTGCAACGTGGCAATTAACATATATTAAACATCAGGTGGATTGTTCAGTATTGTGTTTTTTCAAATCAATATATTAGTGCTCGAGAACGGAACATTTTGCTTACTTGGCAAAGCAAGTATGCATATTGGCTGGCTAACAGCAAAGTTATATTTTTGCATGTGTGTTTAAATACAAGAAAATAAATTACGATGCAAGTAGATGAACGTTAATAATACCAAAACAAAATATAGTGGAAATGAACTGTCATGGGGCAGGTCGCTTTGATGTTAACATACTTATTTGTTTTCTGCTCAACATTTTTAGTTAATCCTTTCGCTATATTATATCCATATGTACACACTTATCTCTAATAGAAACATCAGATGACCCATCTGACAAATCTCCACGACAGAGAAACGATTTAGATTTAGAACACGGTGCTACAAAATTATTCAAATTTAATATACTTGAAAAGCGACCAAGTGGGTGTTGTACGTCTTGTTGAGTTGTCCGAAATAATTATAAAAAACATTTTTTTAAGACTTTGCAGACAAAAACTTGTTAACTAAGTTTTTAGTTTTTGGGGAATTTACATTTAAAATTGTCACAGTTGTTGAGATCGCTGAATGCGAATACGACATTGTATTTTTGAAGTTCAATTGGCGGATCCGATATGGCGGGTGATTTTTTAGAAGTCATCAGATTCTCTGAGTACGAATCTTAAATCAGATTTTAAAAATTAAAAATAGCGGATAATATTTTTAAGTGATCGTGCTCGTATAAAATATTTTCTCGGTAAATTTTGGATTTTAGTAATCGAAGGTGGCGGACTTAATATATATGATGAATTTGTTTTGGATTATAAGAATCTCTTTAAACTGGTTATTAGATCTGCTATCTCTGATTTTAAATGTCAGTTTCGTATTAATTGACCCTCAAAAAGTTGTTTATTGAAAACTGATCGGATTTATTAAAAATGATTTATCGGAATGTTTTTAGGACCACTAAATATGAATCTGATGTGCCATTTTTAAAATTGAAGATGGCGGATCTAATATGTCAGATGAATTTATTTTAGATAATCGGATTCTATTAGGTCCGACATCTTTAATTTAAAATATCATATGTCGGTTTCATATCAAGCGACCCTTAAAACATTCCGATAAATAGTTTACAACGAAAAGACAATTTTGCAAAAAAATTTGCTCTTATTTCTATAACTTAATATTTTTTCTAAAAAATTCTGTAAAAATGTCAAAAATTGTATTTTGTAATTAAGTATATGGGAACCTTGAAGCCATAGTTTTTAATATTGCTTAATTATTTCTATATTTAATACCACGAATTATCATTTACTTTTGACTGCATAATTATATATCCCTTCTGTTCAAATCTTCAGGATTTTAAAGTATATTTTGGGAAAACGGTTGTACAAAATGGGTTAATTAATAAGAATGATAAAATTCTGCTGTTCTTCTATCGATCTATAAATTTTTATCGTATATACCGAAATAGTTTTGAATAAAATATTCCTTCAATATTGTCCATCGTAAATATTCTGACGTTTGTATGTTAAACCTACATGACGCATGATGAATTTTATTATATATATTGTTACGATTTATCCTTTTATAAATCGTGTTTTGTTTAATTCCCGTTGAATAAACAATTTTACGGATTCTTTTATTTGCAAAATAAAACACTTTTTATTTAATTTAACTTTAGATTTATTAAATAACCGTTTCACACTAATTAATTAGCTTGTAGCTTAAGGTTGATAGTTATCGCTTCACGTTTCGATTACAACTTAACGACTTCGACGATTTAATTACGACTTCGACGATTTAATTACGACTGACTCATTTATTCGCGGCGCACTGGTATTTATACCAGTTGGCATCACTTCTAGAAAAAGCTCGACTGATCTGGCAATTACTGGTTACAGAATAGTAGCAATTTTGAATTTAACGGAAAATAGTGATTGTTTGACTGTATTTCATAGTGTTGCCATCTTGCTGTTTTATTAAAATCGCCATTTAGCAACAAGAATCCCCAAATTCGTAACACTGCCGCCCACTTAAGCCTGTTCGTCCCGAATAGGCACACTATCTCCCTTTCCGTAATTTGCTAGTCGTTCAAGATGGACCACCTTCATTTTAGATCTTGGGCTGTTGTACTTCTGGATCCTGTAGACAACATCGTTCAACTTCTTGATCACTCGGTAAGGCCCATCCCAATGCGTCTGTAGTTTAGGAGATAATCCTTTCTTTCGTTGTGGGTTGAAAAGTAGAACCAGCTGACCTTCAGTGAATCCCTCAGAGTTTGCGGCTCGGTCGTATCTGGCTTTCATCTTATCACTGGTCATTTTAATTCGACCGCGCACAAAGTCATGTAATTCATTCAAATTTTCTTGCGCTCGAGAAGAGTTTTCCTCGTTCCCATCTAACGGTGTAGGCTTAAAGCCAAATTCCAAATCTCCAGGCAGTCTCAATTCGGTTCCAAAAATAATTTTTGCTGGTGTTCTAGAGGTAGAGTCATGCACAGCCGACCTATATGCTAATAAAAATTTTTGTATGTGCTCGTCCCAGTCTTTTCTGATGGGCGCTCACCACTTTTCGCAAGTATTCTTCCAGAGTGCGATTAAATCTCTCGACCATGCCATCAGACTGTGGATGAAGTGGCGTTGTCCGGGTTTTTCTTATGCCATATAGCTCACACATTTCCTTAAACACGCCGGATTCAAAATTTCTACCTTGGTCAGAATGCAATTCTATTGGAACACCATAACGGCACACCCAGTTGTTCACAAATACTTCCACTACCGTTTTTTGCTTCTTGGTTGGGGATGGCGTATACCTCTGGCCATTTGCTAAAGTAATCCATTACTACTAGCACATATCGGTTTCCAGCGTTGCTTACAGGAAATGGGCCTGCAACATCCATCGCTATCCTCTCAAATGGCGCACCTGAGTTGTATTGCTGAAGTAGTCCTCGACTTCTCCTTACTGGACCTTTGGCCGCGATGCATTCTGTGCAGTTTGCTATCCAATCGGCTACAGCTTGTTGACATCCAACCCAATAAAACCGCTGTTTTAATTTTTCTAGGGTTTTTGTTATGCCTAGATGACCTCCACTGGGACCATTATGGAACTCTTTCAATACTTCATTCATCTTAGAGGACGGCACGACTATTAAATTAGATGAAGATTTGCCGTCTGCACTCTCCCACGTGCGATATAAGCAACCATTTACCAGTTTCAAACTATTCCATTGTGCCCAATAAGATTTCAAAAGTGGTCCCTCTGCTGATATTTCATTGCGGGTAGGTCTTCTGTCTTCCTCTTTAGCCACTACAATTTTTGACAGGATTGGGTCATTCCTTTGCGCTGTTGACCAGTCTTCTTCCGATTCTATTTGCATTAGCCGAATATCAACTACACATTCTTTCTTTTCGGCTTTAACGCAATGTCTGCACTCCAAGTTACAGGGTCGCCGCGAGAGGGCATCCGCATTGCTGTGTTTTGTACCTCCCCTGTGCTCGATATTAAAATCGTAGCTCTGCAGGCGTTCAATCCAGCGCGCAAGTTGTCCTTCAGGATTTTTAAATTGTAACAGCCATCTAAGTGCAGCATGGTCAGTCCTTAGCGTAAAATGTTGGCCATACAAATACTTGTGGTAATGTTTTATGCACTCTATTACTGCCAGCAGCTCGCGTCGCGTAACACAATAGTTCCTCTCAGGCTTCGAAAGTATTCGGCTGTAATAGCCAATAACTTTTTCTGTCCCGTTGACCACCTGTGAAAGCACGCCTCCTATTCCGTAGCCGCTCGCATCGCTATCTAGCACAAATTTTTCTCCAGCGATGGGATATGTCAGAACTGGTGCCGTAGACAACAATTCTTTTAGCTTTTGGAACGCACTTTCCTGTGCTTCACCCCACTGGTACGGTCTCGACTTTTTGGTCAGTTCATGTAAGCTGGCGGCTATGCTGGCAAAATTTGGTACGAATCGTCGGTAGTAAGTGCAAAGACCCAGAAAACTTCGCAATTCATGAAGATTTTTCGGGCGAGGCCAGTCCTTTACAGCTCGTATTTTATCTTCATCAGTAGAAATGCCGTCTGCTGTTACAAGATGACCCAGATATTTTACCTCTTTCTGGAACAGTGTGCATTTCTTTATGCCAAGTTTTAGTCCTGCCGATGATATACGTTTATAGACTTCAACCAGGTTTTTGAGATGTTCATCAAAAGTCTTTCCCATGACAATTATGTCATCAAGATACACCAAGCATGTTGTCCAGTGAAGTCCCTTTAATACACGTTCCATAAGGCGTTCAAATGTGGCCGGAGCATTGCAGAGTCCGAATGGCATAACTTTAAACTGCCACAAACCTTCACTTGTACTAAAGGCGGTTTTCTCTTTGTCTTTATCTGCAATCTCCACCTGCCAGTAACCACTTTGCAAGTCTAAGGTGGAAAACCATTTGGCTCCGGCAAGCGTATCCAAGGTGTCATCGATCCTAGGTAGTGGATAGCTGTCTTTCTTGGTGACGTCATTTAATTTTCTATAATCGACACAAAATCTGGTACCGCCATCTTTCTTTTTCACCAAGACCACTGGCGAGCTCCAAGGACTCGAAGATGGTTCGATTACGCCGTTCTGCTTCATTTCGTTTACTATCTCTTTCACCTCATTTCGTTTTGCGAGGGGTACACTTCTGGGCGCTTGTTTTATTGGTCTTGCTTCGCCGGTGTTTATTTCGTGCTTTACAATTGCTGTTCTACCTTGATTTTGGCTTTTTAAGGCAAAAACAGATGCATGCTTTTTAAGTAGCTGTTTCGCCTTATTCTTGTCAGGCGCTGCTAAACCGGCTATCCATTTTCCCATATGTTCGTCTAGTATTTCACGTTCTCTTGCGGATATTTTAACAGGTTCGGGCTTCACTTCGCTATTTATTACTGCCTCTGCTGGAGCACATTGAGCTATTTCGATGTTTTGTTTGACGACTTTTTCATGGCTAGATAGATTTAGCACTCTCACGGGAACTCTTCCATCTTTGCAAGTTTTGACGAGAGCTTTTGCTGTTAATAAGTCACTCTTTATTTCAGTTGGTTCTACTACCCACAAACGGTTATCCTCACAATCTCCCTCCACACGGGCCCATACCAAATTTTCGGATTGTGGTGGTAATTTTTGGTTCTCAATAGCTACTAGCTTTCTTACTTGGGCCTTACTTTCATAACCTACATCGAGGGGTATTTCAATATTACGCCAAATCATTGTTTGTTGTCCCATGTGCAGATTAATGTTATGTCTTATCATGAAATCTGCACCAATGATGACTTCGTCCACAATATCGGCAACGATAAATTCATGATACGCAACGATGTTGGCCATAGCTACCTTCACATTAATTTTTCCATGAACAGTGGCAGACTCTCCCGTAGCTGTACGCAATCTTATATTGCTCAATTGCTCGATTCTCCGCTTTACTAAATCGGTCCTTATAATGGAATGTGATGCTCCGGTGTCTATAGTAAAAAATGCGCTTTTCTCCGTTGATGTAGCCACAAGCAGTAAGGTTGCTGTTTTTCTGTTGCATTACTGATATGGAGATCGTGGGGCCCTCGTTTGTGGGAGCCAGCTCATGCCCCTCTGTGCTGGCTCGTTTTAGTTTAACGGTGACTCGTGTGATGATGCATTGTTAGACCGCTTATTGTTTCTCGGTGGAGAAGCAGATCTGGATCTTTTACGTGGCGCTTTGCAATTTCGCTGAAAATGGCCGACTTTTCCGCAGTTATAGCATTTACCTCGGGCTTTATTTTGATTCTGCGCAAATGCCTCATTAATCGCCTCCTTGATGTCCTTAATGAGACTACTCTCTTTTTCGTCGGTAACCTCGATTTTTCGAGCTCTGCAAAATTGTGGCTTCGAAATTACTTTAGCAGTCTCTTGAGCTAACGCAAAGGAAACAGTTTCTGCAAAAGATAACTTTTGCGTAGCACAGACCGCATGCTTGACATCAAAATCGCGAATGCCATTCACAAATGCCTCTATTTTAAACTGATCCAAAAACGGGTGATTTTCGCCAGGATAAGTCAGCTGCACCAAACGCTCAATTTCCATTGCAAAGTCTTGAAGAGACTCATTGGCTTTTTGTACTCTGCCTCGTAGCTCCATACGGTATATCTCTTTCTTATGTTCACCACCATACTTACGTTGTAGTGCCGCCATAATGTCACCATGATTGTTTCTGCAGCTAATAGGGACAGTTTCGAGAACTTCTGCTGCGGTGCCTTTTAAAGCAAGAATCAACTGTATTGCTTTTTCTTCATCGCTCCAACCATTTTTGCTGGCAACCGTATCAAACTGGAACTGGAATACTGTAAATGGTGTACTGCCATCAAACTGGGAGTCTTTGTCTTACAAGAAGTTTCTGATATTACTCGCACCGGTCCGCCTTGGATTTGCAGATTGTTAATTTTTGCCTCTATATCAGTTTCTAGATTGTTCATTTTATTCTTTAAGTCAGCCAGCTCTTCATCGAATTTGCATTCAATGGAATCTACTCTTTTATTTATTACCTCAGAAATCTCCAGTAATTTATCGTTTGTGGTTCTAGAAATTTCATGAACTTCAGCTAAAAGTTTCTCGTTGCTGGCTCTAGAAGTTTCCTGAACTTCTGCGAGTTTCTCGTTGGTGGCTCTAGAAGTTTCTTGAACTTCCGATAGAAGTTTCTCGTTGGTGGCTCTAGAAGTTTCTTGAATTTTCGTCATTTGCTCCATCATTGCAGCAAACATTGCATTAAAGTCTGTATTGCTTGGTGCAGTGAGGGTGGATACTTCCATTACCTTTTCTTCCTCAAAATCGTGCGCTCCGATGTCAATGCCACGCCGCTTGAATTCATCTATAAGCCTTTTTTGCAGCTCCGCTTTATTACCTGCTGTCGGAAGATCTAGCTTATTTAACTCCTTTTTGAGTTGCTCAACTTTCAGCTCCTCAAATTTCATGATTGTCCTTTTTTTTTTATTTTTATTATTTTTTTTTTTATTTAAAGTTTATTGCAAATTTCACTTCTGACACCAATTGTTACGATTTATCCTTTTATAAATCGTGTTTTGTTTAATTCCCGTTGAATAAACAATTTTACGGATTCTTTTATTTGCAAAATAAAACACTTTTATTTAATTTAACTTTAGATTTATTAAATAACCGTTTCACACTAAATTAATTAGCTTGTAGCTTAAGGTTGATAGTTATCGCTTCACGTTTCGATTACAACTTAACGACTTCGACGATTTAATTACGACTTCGACGATTTAATTACGACTGACTCATTTATTCGCGGCGCACTGGTATTTATACCAGTTGGCATCACTTCTAGAAAAAGCTCGACTGATCTGGCAATTACTGGTTACAGAATAGTAGCAATTTTGAATTTAACGGAAAATAGTGATTGTTTGACTGTATTTCATAGTGTTGCCATCTTGCTGTTTTATTAAAATCGCCATTTAGCAACAAGAATCCCCAAATTCGTAACAATATTATACGATGCATCACACGCCATAAAGTTTTAACATTCAAACGTGAGAATATTTAAGATGGTTATTATTTAACGAATATTTCCTTCAGATGGAATCCGAGTTACATGATTTATGTTCTTGGATCGAATTATAGAAAAAATAAAAAAAAAATCGATTTTTAGATAAATTGCGATTTCGATTACACTAAAAATTCAGAACTTGTTCGTTTTTTTTTAAATGTTATGTAATTCATCATACGCCATGTAGTTTTATCATACAAAAGCGAGAATATTTATTTAAGATGGACATTGTTCAACGATTAGTTCAGGTAGAATTAATCCGGGTTGCACGATAAAAGTTTCTTGATGGATAGAAAACACCTAAACTTTTTTATAAAAATCTTTATCTTTATACCAAATAAGCAAAGGGCCGTAACTACCAAACTTTTCAATATCGGTTTTATGATGATTTTTATTCATTTGGCTTTCAATTACTAAAACCACCAGTTTTATTGACGATATTGTTTAAATGACTGTAGACGTTTTTAGCTCCTTTTGTAAAAAATAAAAATGTTAGTTAAGTGCTTTTGGTAAGGATCTACAGTTTTTCGTTTATAAAGTGCGAAAAAATTCGTAATACCTCATTTTTATTACAATCAAAAACAAATAGATTTGGAAAACTACTTGTCAAATTCCATAAGAAATTTTAGTCAAAAACTAAGTGATGTTAGTCAAAAACTAGTAGTTTGCAAAAGCTTATAGTTTTTGGTTACGGTATGAATGAGGTATTAAGAAAACGCTTTTCAACATTTCTCTTTAATTTCTTCAAAAAAAAGTATTCTTGATCATTGTTATTCAATTAAGTTTTCTATAACAATTCTGACTCATCCAGAACGTGTCATTTTGATTTCAAATTGATTCGCTTACTTATAAATACCAACTTTTCAATCAATTTAGGGTTTTAGTGAGAAAATTTCTTAAGTAATGACTAACCTTCAATCTATATATTTATTTCCTTCTAACTAAATTCATTTAATTAACTAATTTCCATAATTTTTGCAAATATGTAGTCTTTTGTTTTTACGACTTACTTGTGTGTCATCGAATCTAGTTTATTATCCTATTTGTTCAAACAACTAGTAAACCTTGAAAATACAATAAAAAAGTTTATATGATTAAGGATACACCATAAAACAAATGACTAAAAAGGATAATCTCCCAATGGGGTTTCTGCGATCTTAATGAAATTCAGAAATGTGATAAATGAGTAAAAAATAAGGGACCTTTATTTTTTTTAGCGGCCTCATCTCACGTTTAAGTGTTAAAAAGTGGTGTTAGATTTCGTATGGAAACATGTCTGAAATTAAAGAAATTCTGATTTATTTGTACGATAAAGTACTCGAAATAGCAAAATACCCAAATTGCCTGTGTAATAACTTAGAGTTATCATTTTTTTTTAAATATTTGTAACATTGGTGAAAAAAGCTCCTCAGTAAAAGATGCATAAAAGACAGTTCCGAATATTGGAATAGGCTCCGACAGCTCCTCGATTAAATTTAATATGCATTACCCCTTTCACTACCGACTTTTGTTTGTGGATATATATTTTTATTTTGATTTCAGTTTCTTATTCGGGGTACTTAAATTTCCTTAACGGCTTACATGTGTGCCCCCTACCCTCCTACCCGCCAACAAATGATCGAAGTTTTGAAACTTCTCAACCCATTTTAACCTCTAAAAAGCTCAAATAACCAAAAATGCTTTATTTGATTTTGTCATGGTCATAAGATGAAGCTACATGCCGAGATTCTAGCTTTTTTAGTTTACGACAGACTTGGGCCACGTCAATTACATTTCAAAATCGTTTACTTGTGAAATTTTTCTATATCATTAATAATAGCAGACCTACGCTCACAGTTGTGAGCTTAATCGCTTCCTTGGAAAATTTGTAAATTTTTTAATACCAAACATGGGGATTAGTAACATTATCTGGGTATTTAATTATAGGGCAATTACTTAATTACACCCAATTACATGTAATTAAACATAAAAAAGTAATTGGCCTGTAATTAAATACACGGATATTGGTATTAGGTCCCATGTCTGGTATTGACAAAATTTAAAATTTTCCAAGGAAGCGTTTAAGCCCACAAGTGTGAGCGTAGGTCTGAAATTATTAATGATATAGAAAAATTTTACAAGTGAATGATTATGAAATGTAATTGATGTCGCCCAAGTCTGGTTTACGAGATACACCAATTAGTCTAACATTTTTTTGGAACAATACGAAATAAACCGAAAAATCGAAAACTTGGGTAATTTTTGACCCCGCTTTTAACCCAGAGTCTCCTGATGGGGTCTCTCCGATCTTAATGAAGTGCAGATATGTGATAGAGCAGAAAAAAATAAGGGACGCGTTTTTTTGAGATTATGCCACCAAAAACCAAAAAAAAACGCGTCCCTTATTTTTTTCTCCTCTATCACATATCTGAATTTTATTACGGTCGAAGAGACCCCATCGGAAGACTCTGCTTGAACCTAAGCGAATCATATGATTTTGTTTTTTTTTCTTGTACTAAATCAGGTTAAATAGCAAACACAAGCCATACTTTTTTAATGTGAACAAAAATATTGAAGGAAAATAATAAAAGTAATAGATTTAAGGATAAGGAACGAATGAGAATAGCTTTACAAAGTATTTTGATTTATAATATCAAATATCCTTGGAATGATCTCTTGAAAATATATATATTTTTGTCCGAAAAGCAATATTAAACTTTGTTGAAAACGTTATAAAGAAAATTCAAAAATGTATATAAAAAACTTTCTGCGCACAGAGTCAAAATATGATTTAAGAGCATCATTTTATGTTTGGGAATACGGTATTATAATAGTATACTACTAATGATCATAATATGATTCGTTATTATCATAATATGAGTTGCAGTGATCATATTATGATCAGTTCGAAACATATTTATTGTTATAAGGATCATACTATGCTAGGATCACTGTACCAGTCGTAATATGATGCATTATCCCTTATATAAAAAAGTAATAACGAATTTCATTAGATTCTAGAGATTCTCTTTAGATTTTTCTTTTTTGCCTTTGCAATTCAGATTAAGTTTTTTCAAATTTTTTCTCCAACTTCACGACAAACCTATAATACCACCCTTTTTTAGAATTTGTTAAGTTATTGTATTGCGAAAAACAATTTTAATAGCCAAAAGTTCTTTTTCCTTTTAGTTCCTTTATTCATTGTTTTTGTTTTGACTGACGCCAATTTATGAACTGATTTTACGATGCATTGGCGCCAAACAAAATGATTTTCCTTTCTACTTTTTTATTCTTGTATTTTTGTAACAAACATTAACTCATACACTCATACATAAACTAACATCCATTTAAGGAATAAGAACAAATACAGCAGAATGGTTAGTTATTATCAAAATGAGTTTTTATGAAAAAAAAGGAAAAATCTAGATTTGTTGTCGGTAGTAATAGATGAGTAAAGGGAAAAAGAACTGAACATAGTATTACATGATGATGAGTTATTTGTTGTTGCTAGTTTGAAAAAATATATATAAAAACCATAAAATAATTTCCTTTTCTTTGTTTTATTGCAATTCTTTTTGCAATTAATTCAAGTAGGATGACCGGATATGAAAAATCGGTTAAACGATAGTATTAAGTAAAAACCTTTGAGTTTTTCCGCCCTCACACTTTGAAAGCACACTCGATATAGACTACTATGTCGTATGTGGTCGTTGTGGTGTAATGGTTAGCGCGTTGGACTGTTACACAGATGGTCCCGGGTTCAATTCCTGGTGACGACAACATCAATTTAGAAAAATAATATGTATGAGCTTTCTATCACTTATATGTATCGCTGCGCCCACCTTCGGTGTTCCCATAGCACTTAACCCCACCGAAGTAAAATAATAAATCTGGGCTATGAAAAAAAACTTCAATAAATTCGACAACTCTACATCAGGTGGCGAGCAACAACTGTTCTAAGATTTATCATCTCGCGCAATTACAGTGTGGCGATATTTGAAGCCCTTCATCTTTCACCACCTTTCCACTATCCCCTTTCCAAAGAAAGCAACACATAAATAAATATGAAGAATTTCCTTCTCTTAAAAAAAAAATATATATTGGTTGAAATCGAATTAGTTCCTCCAATAAATAGACCATGTTTTTGATATTTACCTGAATTATTTACTATTGTTCTTAGCATTTTGGTATTGAAAATACTAAAATTGCTCGACAAGTTTAAATGCTCGACAGGTTTAAATGAAATATTTTTATACGATTAACATTCACCTGTTTTGTCAAAAGGCTATTATACCCAGATTTTAAAAATGAATGCGATTATAATAACTAATTTTTTTACAAAACATCATACACATAGAGATAAAATAATATTTAATAATTACACTGTTCAACAAAATCAAATTTTGTCCAAAATTATATAATTTTTGGAAATCTATAGATCCGGCCTTGTAATTTTTTTTTGTGTTGTCCAGTATTATTATAGTATGTTCCTAATAATCATAATATGATCAATAAACATTATTATAAAATCAGCAGCAATGATCATAATATGATCAAAAAGGCCACAGTTATTACGATCATACTATGATAGCATCGAAATTCTAATCATTATATGATACAATTATCAACCAAACTCAGCTGCTTGATATACAGAACAATTAACCCATTTTTAAAAAAAATGTGTTTTTGACGACAAGTCCATTTACAAGACCCTATAACTTCTGATGGGAAGTAGATATAACACAGTAAAAGGCATGTTATAGTATTCGGTTTTAGCTGTAAACGTAGCTTAAAAGCTTATAAAAATTAGTGTTACCATATACAAATTTGAAACAAACTATTTTTTACTTTTTTGTTTAAAGCGTTTAAGAAAAAGCAAGGTAGACCAGCGTAATAAAAGTTATTTGCTGATTTTGTTAAAGACATAGAAGAAAATATTTCAGAATAGCAAAATTGTTGGTTTAATGTGTAACTTCTTTTTCTGTTAATGTAAAAATAGCACTATGCAGAAAATAAAATGTCTAAAAAGACCAACATATTTAAAAAATTCTTAAAAATAGAGCAAACATAATAATTAAATTTTTTTGTAATTTTTTTTTTCGAAATTTGTCTTATTTGAATATAAAAAATACTTTTTAAGAATAATATTAACCCTTTAAGTACGTACAAAGCGTTAAAGTTTCAAATTTTAATTACTTATACCACCACTAGAGGGTGGTGGTTACTGGGCAACCGACCTGTCTTCCAAACAAGTTTTGTCACAAAATTCGCATGGAATTGTTGATGGCTTAAAAATGAGTAGAAGTTTTGTAATTTTGTTTTTGCCTTAAAGCGCCCTCTAGTGGAAATTTTAGCAACCCAAGTTGACACTATAACAGAATGTAAATCCTAGACGGTTAAAGATAATTTAAAAGTTTTGAATTTGAATAATTCTATGGATAAATCTTATTTAAAAAATATTTAAAATCTTGTTTCTTTTCAGTCAAAAGATGTTTTTAATTTTTTGAAAAAATATCTTGCTTTTTTTGCCATTTTTGTATAGTTTTAAATGGCAACTCTAGCATTACAATTTTTATAAATATAAAAAAAAACCAATCAGTAGTTACATTTTGATACAAAACTAAAACAAAATAAGGCATAATTATTAATTTGTATATTTAATTAGTTTATAATTGGATCAATCTGATTTCCAAAAATGTTATACAATCGTTAATTTTATGCATGTGATGTAATAATTTGTAACCCCGACTTTTAAGCCACTATCACATATCGGAATTTCGTTAAGATCGGAAAGAACCCATTGGGAGACTACGTATGTATTTTTTGTATTTTGATAGCAGTTGAAAAAGTTCATTGAAAAATAAAATTTTTTGTTTTCGTGTTTTGCTTAAAAAAATATTCTTCTTAACATTTTTAATTTGGTAAATATGCAAAAATTCGTTCAATTTGCATATCTTTGAAGGACGAATAGATAAAAAAGCAAATTTTTTAAATTATGCGAATTTTTGAGAATGTGTTTAATTTGGGGTGAAGTTTTAATAGTATTTTGTAGGCAACAATGAATAGCAATTTAGGCATCGGTTTCAAAACCAAAAAATCCAAATAAGTATACCTTATTCTAAGAACTGGATATTAGGGTTATAACTTTTATGTTGCGAATACATTACAGGGTACCACCTTATGGACTATAATTCATGGATTGTAAATTGTGTTTTTTTAAGTCAATTCGGAACAAAAACCTTCGCACCGAAACCAATTTCTAAAAGTCTAAAGGCTTTTAGCAAATTACACACGTATTACAAATAGTACAATGCAACGTGTGTGTGTTGGAATGGCGGGAAAATATTTAAATTAAGCAGTGGAAGTGCATAACAGAAAACTATGTAATTGTAAGAAAATTGTGCCACATTTTTAATTAAATTCAAAAAATTTTTAGTGACGACTTCACTTGTTTGGTGTGGAAACTTTTTTAACGACCGCGAAAAAGTAGAATTATGGTTCTTAATACTTTTTCAAGCTCTACACGGCAATGACATGTAATGCATGATATTTGCAAAAAATGCGACAAGTTATAACCCAACTGGACAAGTAAGAACATATATTTTTGTGGTGTTATTAGAATATTTTGTAAAATGTGCCGCGAAAATACGTCAACAAAACAGCAAAACTAGCCATATATAAGTGATTTGGTAGAAGCAGGACAGAAAAAGTACAGTTTATTCCATTGTTTATTTTTAGTATGTCCCACTTCAAAATTCATACCTCTAAAAAGGCAAGACTACCTTCATCCTCCTCAATTTCAGTAGATAGAGGTTTTTGTATTTTTTTTTTTTTTTTGAAATGCTTTATGGGCATTTAATTCGAAGATTTCCGTAAACAGCAACACAGGCCAGAGTGCCGTTCAGTTAAACTGTGTAATCATAACGCTTAGATTTTCACCTGTGTTCATTGTAACACACAATATTCGGAAGAAGATCTTAATTTTTTTTTCTATTGTAATGATTTAATCTTTGTAATCAGCTGAGTTTCATAATTTTTTTATGTCTTTGTTTTGTATTTACCTAGTAATAAATATAAAATGAGGTAGAATTGATTATTTCGTCCTTCTCAAAGTTCCCACTTCACCCCAAAATGTTTTTTTTTTGAAGTCATAAGATAATGCCACCAACAAATGAAAACGTTTACACTTTCATTTTGCAAATAAACTAGAAAAACAAATATCTTCGGCAGAACATTTTTTAAATATTAGGTTTGTTGTTTGTACAAAAAAAAAACATTTCAAATACAAATTTATACCAATTTTATGTTTTTTTTTTTCGTCTAAATGAATATTTATAAAAATCCTTGAAAATTCATTTAAAAGAAAACAAAATCTTGTATATTGTTCACATTAAATGATTATTATGAATATTAAAATATAAAACTGAAAAAGTTATCTCTTTGTTTGTGTATGTATGAGTGTGTTTTCTTCTTTTTTTTCCTGTTCCATTTGTTCATATTCTATTTTAATTGCTATATTAATCTTAACTTTTATTTCCTTCCTTTTTGTTTAAGTTTTTGTTTTTTTTTTTTGTTTGTCATAATGCTCAAATGAATTTATGTACTTATGTATGTATGCTGGTGTATTTGTATGGGTATTTCTAACAAATACTATTGAATTTTTTTAATGTTGTTTTGTTATCGTTTTCTCGTTGGTTTATTGTTGTTGTTTTATGACTTTGAATATGGCTTTTTAACTCAAGATGGCTGCAATCATAAATCTATTATGTTGGCATAAACAGTTAAAATCTTTTATGTTTTTCTATTATTTGTTTTATAACATGTTTGAATTTATTCCTTCATTCAACAATTAGTTTGTTGTCAGTAATTTGAGGAGATTTTTCAAATAAACAAATGTGGACTTAGGTTAATGCTGAATTAACCCTTTACTGCATGGCGTAACATATATGTTACATATAATTTGACTGTATACATGTACACAAGACACATCTATATTTCGAAAACAGTTTATATACCTAAAATAACGATAAATTTGGATATAGATCGTTTTTTTGTGTGGCCATGAAATTGCAAAAATTTTACAAAAAGCAACGTTTTATAGTTTTTTATAAAGGGCCCGCCAAATAACTTTTTTTTTTGAAAATGCTATAAAAAAAACTACTGAATATTTTCTCAAATTTCTTTTTTATTTGAAACTACAATCCTTCCGGTTAATAATGGAAAATAATTTCATTCAAATGGCTGCCTCGGAAGGCCATGCAGTAGCCTACACGATCGGTACAATTTTTAAGCACATTATCGATTGTGTGCAGCTGTATTTCACCAATGGCTTCACGAATATTGTCCTTTAAAGCGTCAATTGTCTCTGGCTTGTTGGCGTAACACTTATCTTTGACTGCACCCCACAAATAATAGTCCAACGGTGTCAAATCGCAGCTCAAAATAAGCTTCATCTGAAAAGATGATTTTTTTGGCAAAATCGGCATCGTCTGTAAGTCGATCGCAGGCCCACTTAGCGAAGCGAAGACGCATTGGATGGTCAGTTGGCTTCAACTCCTGAACCAATTGGACTTTGTATGACGTCATAACAAGGTCTTTATGCAAAATTCGTCTGAATGATGTCTTCGAAATGTTCAATTGTTGAGAACGACGGTGAATTGATGTTGATGGCGCTTCACGTACACTTTCCGCCCAGCGTTGTTCAAGCGTATACACAACCATATTCCTTCAGCGGAAGGATAAAACAAATTATCTGTCAAATCAGACATGAGCTAAGTGTTACCATTCACGAAATAAGCACTATTTGAAAAAAAAAACGTTAGATGGCGGACCCTTTATAATCAGTAATAATTTAAAAGTTATTAAACAAACTACTTAGGTATTAAGAAAATATATTGGGTTTTCCAACTCACAAAATTTGGTTTTTATATCACTCATTTGCTGCAAGAACGTCATAACTCAAAAAACATGATTTTTGAGATAAAAATTATGTCTTTATTTTTTCTTCAAGGTGGGAGTAAATGGAAAACTTTAAATTCGTTTTCTACAAAATCACAATTTTTGAGTTATGACATTATTGCAGCAAATTAGCGATATATTCGCTATATTTTTGGTTATTAGCGTTAAAAGTGAAAATATCGAAAAACGCCGAAATAGGTGTTCACTTTTATTTAATTTACTATCAAAATATACAACAAAATCATGTTCCAAATGAGAAGCAAGGAAAGACTACGATCCTGCATTAATAAAGCTCTCAACTTGAACTATAACCATCCGCAGGCCATAAATTTATCTAACTTTCCTTAGAATTTGACCACACATGATATCGCTATCGGATGTCCATTTGAAATAAAATGTTAGTGTTGTATTTATTACAAATTTGTTTATGTCTGTCTAAATTAATTGTTAATAAAAACTAACTAACTATTAATCGTGAAATTAATTTGATATTAATTTACTATTGAGCAGACTCCGTCTTACGAACAACACAATTAATTTAGACAAATTTAAGTTATTTGAAATAAAACACCCATAAGCCAAAATAAATATAGTAGGGTGTAACTTAAAATTTTTGATGATAGGCATTTTTTTTTTAACAGAAATTATTTTTTTTTGCATTTATATTGATAGATGTAGAAAACATAATCGTTATTGCGTAGAACGGGCTCAATTAACACATTTAAAGCAAGATTTTTAACTAAATTAAAATAACTAAATTAAATAAATAAATTAAATAAATAAAAATTGACTGGGTCTAATTTTATTACAAGCAAACGCTCTCAGATGGACGGGCTAACAGCAAAACTATATTTTTTGCACATGTTTTTTGATACAAAAGAAAAAAAAATCAATAAACCAAACACAAAAGAATAAAAAATGGACATGGAAGAAACACTAACACTACAGAAAAAGAAAAGAAATATTAGGCAGAAATTTTGGTAAAATTCGTTGATATTGTTCTTTAGTCAGTTTACCAAACTTTTACCAAATATCTTAATATTTGCTTCACTGTACAAAAATAGAGAAAATCTTAAATTTGAACACTTTTACACAAATGGTCATAACTGTAGTATTTATCCAAAGTTTTGCTTCGGAAATAGCTTTTTTCCTTGCTGATGTGATATGTTTAAGAAAAAAGAACATTTTTCAAAATTTTACATTTTTAATTTTTGTTGAAAAAGAGATTTTTTCCGCATAATTTCGGACCGTATGTCCAAAACTACTGAACCGATATAAAAACAGTATGTTGCGGATTAAATAGTATTTGTATGACTAAATTTGACTGACCAAAGTAACTTGATCCTGAATCGAAATTAAAAAATATTTCAAAAACTGCAATACTAAAAATTTATAGTGTCCGACGGAACAATTCCATGACATTTTAAGATGAAACACAAGACCATATATAATTTTTTTACTCTGGAAATAATTACTTATTGGTAAACATTATTTTTTGTATTGAAACAATGGGAAAATTAACTAGTTTTTAGTAAGTCATTATTATTTACATTAACGTAATGCTGAGAGTAAGCTGGTGTCATTACCGTTTCCACACTGGGCTTATACTTGATAAATAACAACATAAATGACTTACTTGCACAAAATGTCATTACTTTCCAGTTTACAAAACATCAAAAATATGTGTTATTTAAGTTGAAAAATAATAATAATTAAAAACAATCAATAAAAAAATCATTTTAAAAAAATTTCAAATTTAAAAAATCGTCAATATTAAAAAAACTCTGAACTGGCTTTTTTTTTTTGTCAATTCATTTTTTTTTTAGTTTTGGAAAGTTTTTTAATTTTGCAGATTTCTTTTTAAATTTTTGCGATTTTTTTAATTTGTAGTGATTTTTTTGATTGTTTTTCCCCAATTTTTGCCGATTTTTTTGCAATTAAAGCGTTTATCCTTTAAATTTTAACGATTTTGTTGATGAGACATGCTATTAATAGATACGAATAAAATGTTAATTGAAACAAAATCAATTAGGACCGAATTCAATTAAACTTTTAATTGAATGATATATTATTTAGTTTTGAAACTAGATTTTAGTTTTTTTCTGTGAAAGATCCTATTTGATTGTTTTTAGCAAAAAGCTTTTTAAAATATAAAAAAAAACAAATAACATTTAAACAAGTGTCACCCTAATATTCATGAATATTAATTATAACAGAGGTTGAGTTAAAAAATTGTTTAATAAATTTGTAATACTGACTCTTATTTATGAACTAAATTCCTATAATAATATTGAAAATATGGTAAAAGCTATTATATGTAAAAATTAGTGATTCAGGAGCGGTATAATAACATTTTTTTATAATCTGTACTATTTATAAGTAGTTCAGATACAATAGGGAAACATTTTTACTGTTCATAACAAATTATAAAATAATATAAAACTTTAGACAATACCCAAGTAAAAAGAGTTTATATATATTCGGATACAATTTTATTCAAATAAATGTTTCAACATAAATATTTATATAGTCATATAAACATTTATGTTAAAGCACAAATATTTGTATCTAATTGTATATAGCTTTGTATTGCTTAAGCTTTTGTATATATAGCAATATATTATTTCATATGTTCCTGTATGTAATTGTACTTGATATACCTTTTACTATATTGATATATATACAACGTAGAATTATATATGGGCTTGTATATAGTTCAACATAAATGTTCATATAATTATATATAACTACATATCAATCAATAATAAAAATATTTTTTATAATTTTTGATTTAGCCATATATTGTTCCATATAAAATTTAATACATATTTAATAAGGTCCACGCTTTGAATATATTTTAATAAACTCAGATGTGAATATATATTGTCCATTATAAAGCCACATTCAATTATATATGGTACCATATAAATATTATTTTGTAAGTAATTTTAGATATAATTATATAATATCCAGATTTAACATTTCGAGATCAGCTTAAAAAGCTTTGATTTTTGATCACAAAAACGTCTTTGGCTTCCTCGGACTCACACTTGCAATAGTATTTGGTATGTTCTTTAAGATACAATTAACAAAAAATTAACATTTCTTTTTAAAAACGCTTTATAGAAAATATATTTTCAAAACTTCGGAGAAACATAAATTTTTCTACAAAACACAAAACTATTATGTTATTAAACTTTTCGGAGTTAAATTGGTGAAAATAGAGCCTTGATTTTTTTTTGCGTCATATGTTCATCTTTGTACACAGAGACAATTTTTTTGACGAGTTTTAATTAAATTTTTTCACTAGAATAATGACCCTATGGGGAATGAGGAGTCAATTGACCTAAAAGTGACTGGTTAAGGAAGGACTTATCACAGGACTGGTATAATTTAATACTGAAGTGGGTTAAGCAGTGTCAATTGTCCTAAAATTGCCAATCCTGTGACTGGTAAAGGGAGGACATACCACTTAACCAGAATGCTTATTAACAAAAAAAAACCAGTTGCACAGAATTTTACCCATTGGAAGCTGTTTAGTTTTTGTTTATTTTATACGACATGACCCTTTTGCGACAGTCTTGTGGTATGCCCATCTTTGGTTAGTCCTGTAGCATGCCACTATGTGGTTTAAAGCAGGACAAATGACTCCCTCCTATGACAAGCCAATGTTAAATTTGCCAGTTGTTTACATAGGGTAGGGTTTAGCGGAGGACCGGTCTCTGGCACGAAGGGACCGATCATGTGGCACACGCAGAATTAGTCGCATTCCCCATAGGGGAAGTTTACTTTACAATGTGAATGAAAAATTTTATAAACTTTATGACAAATCTTAATAGTTTTACTAAAACTGTTATTAATGAAACTTTTTCATAAGTCATATGAAATTTTCAATAAAATGGAATTTTTCATTAAATTTTATGAAAAACTGCATTAATTTAATGAAAAGTTTCAATGAACGAGTTCCAGTGACATTTCATAGTTCTAATGCAAAAAAATTCATTGGTATCATGCAGGTAATTTTCTCAGTGTAAAAACACTAAAAATAATTTTTGTCAACAATGGCATATATGCAACACAAATTAAGTTAAGTTAAGCAACTACGAATATTCGACTACTAATCACTATTCGGCATATTTTGCATGTTTTGACCATTCGGCCGAATAGCGAATACTAACACTGAAGAATTATTTAGTTAAAAGAAAATTGCTTAAAAATCTGTGTTTTTATCTAAAAAATTTAGAAAAATCTAGTATGTAAATAATTTTCATTTTCATTGCACAATTAAAGGTCGAAAAAACATAATTTTTATTTTTAATAAAAATTATAACAAACTTGTGAAAAAAGGCAGAGTACCGCCTAGTTTACTTTCCCTGTTTTGTTAACTAACTTAACAAAATATAAAAAATGAGAGAGAAACAAAAAAAAAAAAAAAAACGTGTATTGAATATCCACCAGAGGTGGATCTTGCACATCAAACAAGTTTTCAATTTATTTTTTGATCAATGGTTATAATCTTTAATTTCAAACTCATATATATATTAGTTCTCATGTAGTGAGTAAACTAGTTCATATGAATGCTTGAGGTTTGGCATGGGATTGTTACCGCTTTCAAAACGTGTTCTGATGATGGGAACCTAGAAAATTCCCGAAATAGATTTATCAACACATTCCTGAAAGGGTCAAATAATAAATTTGAAAACAAAAACTCTATAGATTATTTGTTAGGACAATATCCTAATGAAGAAATATAGAGTATATGGCCTCGAACTTGAATAATTTTCATTTTCATTGCACAATTAAAGGTCGAAAAAACATAATTTTTATTTTTAATAAAAATTATAACAAACTTGTGAAAAAAGGCAGAGTACCGCCTAGTTTACTTTCCCTGTTTTGTTAACTAACTTAACAAAATATAAAAAATGAGAGAGAAACAAAAAAAAAAAACGTGTATTGAATATCCACCAGAGGTGGATCTTGCACATCAAACAAGTTTTCAATTTATTTTTTGATCAATGGTTATAATCTTTAATTTCAAACTCATATATATATTAGTTCTCATGTAGTGAGTAAACTAGTTCATATGAATGCTTGAGGTTTGGCATGGGATTGTTACCGCTTTCAAAACGTGTTCTGATGATGGGAACCTAGAAAATTCCCGAAATAGATTTATCAACACATTCCTGAAAGGGTCAAATAATAAATTTGAAAACAAAAACTCTATAGATTATTTGTTAGGACAATATCCTAATGAAGAAATATAGAGTATATGGCCTCGAACTTGAATAATTTTCATTTTCATTGCACAATTAAAGGTCGAAAAAACATAATTTTTATTTTTAATAAAAATTATAACAAACTTGTGAAAAAAGGCAGAGTACCGCCTAGTTTACTTTCCCTGTTTTGTTAACTAACTTAACAAAATATAAAAAATGAGAGAGAAACAAAAAAAAAACGTGTATTGAATATCCACCAGAGGTGGATCTTGCACATCAAACAAGTTTTCAATTTATTTTTTGATCAATGGTTATAATCTTTAATTTCAAACTCATATATATTAGTTCTCATGTAGTGAGTAAACTAGTTCATATGAATGCTTGAGGTTTGGCATGGGATTGTTACCGCTTTCAAAACGTGTTCTGATGATGGGAACCTAGAAAATTCCCGAAATAGATTTATCAACACATTCCTGAAAGGGTCAAATAATAAATTTGAAAACAAAAACTCTATAGATTATTTGTTAGGACAATATCCTAATGAAGAAATATAGAGTATATGGCCTCGAACTTGAATAATTTTCATTTCATTGCACAATTAAAGGTCGAAAAAACATAATTTTTATTTTTAATAAAAATTATAACAAACTTGTGAAAAAAGGCAGAGTACCGCCTAGTTTACTTTCCCTGTTTTGTTAACTAACTTAACAAAATATAAAAAATGAGAGAGAAACAAAAAAAAAACGTGTATTGAATATCCACCAGAGGTGGATCTTGCACATCAAACAAGTTTTCAATTTATTTTTTGATCAATGGTTATAATCTTTAATTTCAAACTCATATATATATTAGTTCTCATGTAGTGAGTAAACTAGTTCATATGAATGCTTGAGGTTTGGCATGGGATTGTTACCGCTTTCAAAACGTGTTCTGATGATGGGAACCTAGAAAATTCCCGAAATAGATTTATCAACACATTCCTGAAAGGGTCAAATAATAAATTTGAAAACAAAAACTCTATAGATTATTTGTTAGGACAATATCCTAATGAAGAAATATAGAGTATATGGCCTCGAACTTGAATAATTTTCATTTTCATTGCACAATTAAAGGTCGAAAAAACATAATTTTTATTTTTAATAAAAATTATAACAAACTTGTGAAAAAAGGCAGAGTACCGCCTAGTTTACTTTCCCTGTTTTGTTAACTAACTTAACAAAATATAAAAAATGAGAGAGAAACAAAAAAAAAAAAAACGTGTATTGAATATCCACCAGAGGTGGATCTTGCACATCAAACAAGTTTTCAATTTATTTTTTGATCAATGGTTATAATCTTTAATTTCAAACTCATATATATATTAGTTCTCATGTAGTGAGTAAACTAGTTCATATGAATGCTTGAGGTTTGGCATGGGATTGTTACCGCTTTCAAAACGTGTTCTGATGATGGGAACCTAGAAAATTCCCGAAATAGATTTATCAACACATTCCTGAAAGGGTCAAATAATAAATTTGAAAACAAAAACTCTATAGATTATTTGTTAGGACAATATCCTAATGAAGAAATATAGAGTATATGGCCTCGAACTTGAATAATTTTCATTTTCATTTTCATTAAAATTAGTTAGTTAAAAATACTCTAACTACCCCTCCCCAAAACATTTTTCCAATAATAATAAATTATTTTATAATTCGATACAATTATATATAATACCCAAAAATGTGCATGGGTACAAAATTTGAATGAAATGGTATCTAATATACATCAAATTATACAAATTTGTATCTAAATGCATCGAATTCGATGTAATTCGATACGATTTTATCGAATTTGATTAAATTTTATATATTTTAGATCATTTAATTTTTCGTATCAAATTTGATATCATTGCATATCTAATTTATATATAATTTAATGTTGACAAATAGCGTTAAGAATAATAACATAACGCAAAAGTTGTCAACACTGAACGTAAAAACCATACGTCAATCTGGTAACGTTGTGAAATAGACACGGAGGGAGGAGATTAGAAAAGTAAACAAAAATCTAAAAATAGAATATATGTGTTTGTTGGTGTGGGTCACTTCTGAGTTAATAGACAATAACAGAAAAGCTAATAGGAAAGAAAACTGCAATTTATCGGCATTATATTCGAGGCCATACTTGGCTGTGATCGCTAAACGGTCATGACTTGGTATTGTTACGTTTGTAATGTAAGATGAGCGCAGGTTTGATCCTTACAGCCGCATGTTGTTGAAAAATTTATCAAATAGAGACAATCTGACAATTATAAGACACAAATAATAATACAATTTAAATGGAAAATCACTTATGACGCCTGTCCATAAAAAGAGGCAGAAACTAGTCTAGTCTGATTTAAAAATTAATAGTGTTTATAATTTTTAGAGAAAAACGTTTATTCTTCTTCTTAACCTCAAATATTTCTAAATTAAATTTGCCAAATGCATATTTATTAAAAATTAATTGCGACTGTCTATATGACGTGAAAATAACACTGTACTAAAAAACATTTTTTTTTCACTTGGGTATTTAACTGCATAAGTACTGAGGAGATTCAAGTCGTTACATAATGTATATTGTTTTAAATATTCATAAATTTTACTAACTATTTTATATTATACACATAGAGTATTATTGGAAAGAAGAAATTTTGAGTTTTTTCCCCCAAAATGCATTAACATTCAGAATGTGAAATTTATGTCAAAACAACGAAAGCTTTTGTTAAATTAACCAAATTTCGTTTATTTTACGAAAGTATTTATTATTTTGACATTTTTTCATAATTTATCGCATGGCTTATTATCAGTGCATAACATTTTTATAAATAAAATTTAAGATCTTGTAAGTAAACTTGCATTAATTTAAGGAAAAGGTTTTAGGCAGATTTTTAATAATAAATATAATTCTCCTCAGTGTAGTGTATGAACAAAAAAAATGATGTGATTATTTATTATTTATTAAATATCTACTCTAGCACCGCCTCAAAGAAAAAATTTATTAATATTTTAAATTACTATGAAATTTTTATATTTCTCACACACTTCACTATTTTAACTTCCTTAAACGTAAAAATCATAACGAATTATTTTTAAGATATTTAAATAAATAATAATGCACAATTATTAACTACTACCAACAAAAAAAAAGAAAAGCCAAACAAAACATGTTGCCTCAAGTAATTATAATAGTAACGTTAGTTAAAAACAAATTATCAGCGAAATTCGTGAAAACGTATTTTGTTACTACACAGACTTAAAAAAGATTTTTTAAATTTTGTTTTTCTCTGATCTCTTACTATCAATTTTCAAATTTTATGCCATGTTTGAAAGACTATTGAGTGCTCTAAAAAATGCCGTCTCAGCAAAAAATAGAGCTTACCAGAAAAGCTTCCGGAAGGCATTATTTTATTATGAAGCGTTTCCAAAGCAAATAAAGAAAGCATGATGTTTGGTCGCGATGTCCTACTTGGTATGTCTCTTTTAAAGCGCTTCTTTTATGTGCTCTTAGAAGCAATAATTATTATTTTATTAATTATTAATCATATAATTACAAATTATATACTAATTCCCTAACCGAGCACTAGCTCGGTTAGGGAAATAGTTTCGCGTTGTAGCGAAAACAGACCAGTGCCTCTGGTGGGAATCGAACCCACGAGCCCCGCACTGATAAGCCAGCACGCTATCAACTAGCCTACCGGGGCACACGATAAGAAGCAATAAATGCATGCCTTCTTAGGCACTAAAAAGCGTTTTTTGTATGTTAACAACATTAGTGCTTCATGGTAAGCATACTCTATTGCTTCATTTTAAGCATTATTTACTGCTTCAAAGGCATTCTGGGAAGCACGACAGAATTCCTTCCCTAATTGCTTTATAGTAAGCAAGGCAGTGAAGCGCTATTTTGGAAGCATACAAATGTAGTTACTGCTTACCAAATCCAGGTTATTTTTTGCTGGGGTTAGCTTTTTCCATTTTGCGTCGAGATTTTGTGTAATTTTTAAGCTCAAAAAAATGTACTTAAAATAAGGTTAACCTTGTTTATATAAATTTTATGGAAAATTTCCAACTTTTAAAGTTGGTCGTTAAGCGAACGTGTCTTCAGGATTATTTCTATATAATATAAAATATTACAACATTTATTGATGCATGAGTTAGTTGAAGTATAGCAAATATTTACAAAATATGTTAGGCATATTATTAATATTTATAGATATTTAACATGTTTCGACTGAGTGTTAAAATTAAAAATGATGTGGCCGAATTATGAATAATGCATATTAGTAGAGTTGTAGTACTAAAATTTAAGTATAATATTGAAACATTGGCTTTGTATGAATTTTAAACTCACTACAGAAAACCGAAAAAGTTACATGGGAGCTAGTGTGTTAAAGAAGAGCCGACAATTTTAGCGTTTTTATGCCCCATTTTGGGCCCCTCGAAATACTTTTGGTGCCAAACGACAAATCATTAAGAAACATTTATTATGTGGCTATATCGGAGCCGAGTCAAACTATTTGTGTTATAGGCGCTCATAGTTGGATATTTTCGTACAATGAGATCGTTAAGTACCCAGCAAAACCACACATTACCAAATCGTGGGTAAAGTAATGTATTGCCATAGGGCTTCATACATTACTTTACACGTTACTTCACTGATGAATTATACAGGCGATGAGCCTCAAAGTAACTCATTACCTTGTAGGGGGTAAAGTAACTGGTTACTTATATGGTTACATGATGGGAAAAAGTAATGTGTCTATAAATAGATTTTCATAAAAAAATGCATAAATTTTTTTTTACAGATATTTTTTTTTTAATTAAATAAATAACTTTTTTTCTATTAAATAAATAACATGGTCATGCTGGTATTCGAACCTGGGGTCTCTGGTATTTAACAGTTAGTTAGGCGAGAACTCTACCAACTCAGCTATCGATACATACAATATTGTATTGCTTAAAATGCAGATGAGTTGTTGTGCTTCGTGTTTTAGTTCGTGATATCAAAAATATACACCTTACCATTATGCTTACAAAAATTCACAAAGTAATGTGTCTATAAATAGATTTCCAAAAATATATATTAATAATTACTTTACGTTTATAATTCATGCATTATGTAATTGATGATCGGTAAGTCATTATTTTATGTTTTGAAGTAATGTAAAATGTAATGAGGTCTCATTACAAGGTAATCCATGAGTGTTCAATTATCGGTAACTCATTACTTCTTGTTGGAAAATAATGATACAGGTAAGGAGTACACATTACAAGGTAATGCATTACTTTATCGCACCCATTACCAAAGTTTTGCTGGGTATATTTCAAAAGTATCGATTTTCATAAAATTTGGCATTTTATTATAGTTTTAGTTGCCCTACTTAGCAAAATTTTTTAGAACAGATTACCATTGAACCTGTTCTAGAACAGGATTTTTTACCACCGGTTAGATGGAACCGGTTCTAGAACAGGTTCCTGGTAGTCAAAATGTAAAGGTTCACTGTCCCAGAACCAGTTATATAAAGCAAACTGTTCTAGTTTGGAGTTAAAGAACCTATTGCAAATAGTACAAACTGCTTATAAAAAGAATAGGTTGCAGAACAGAAATTAGAACCTGTTATTATACACTAAAAGTTGTTCGGCAACCTGTGATTTGGATTTTACTATTTTACTGGGTATTTATGTATATCTGGTTTCAGATTTATAAAACTCAGAACTACTGATAAAATAGAGAGTTCTGAATTCAGTTCTAAATAAATTTAAAAAAAAATTAAACCATTTTCTTTTCAGACCAATTAAAATTATCTTATCTAAAAAACTTTAACTACTACACTACTATATACGAAACGGTTCAACTTTGAGCGCCTATAACTCAAAAAGTATGAATCGGCTCAATCCAATTTATTTACCCAAAATTTTTTGTTATTTTTGCTTTAAAATTTTTAAAAGTTATCTGACATAAACGAAATGTATCTCAACTATCAGGCAATTTTATTCCCTAATGATAATAGAGAACAAATTTACCTAAAAGTTGAGATACATTGAGCTTATAACCCACAACTTTTAATTTTTTTTATACAGAAATAATAAAAAAAAAAAAAAATAAAATTGTGATTAAAAAAAAAGAAATGATAAAGAAAAAATAAGTTTCGATTTATGTATTAAGAATATTGTGATTAAAACTCGATTATTAATCGATTCTAAAAAAATTAATTACAAACATAATAATAATAAAATTTAACATACATCCTATAGTATTTCAAGTATAAACCCAATTTAAAGAAACCGCCAACAACATCGATAATAAAAACTTTACAAAATACAATACACACCTTTTTGTGAATTGATCGATATGAGAATTAGGGTTATAACTTATGACTTGTTTTTTGCAAATATCAAAGTTTACAACCGAAAATAGATTCGATATTAGCAACTTTATTTTTTTTTTTTTAAGCGAAGCAACACTCAGGAAATTCTTAATATTTATTTATGTGTTGCTTTCTTTGGAAAGGGGATAGTGGAGAGATGAAAGGTGGTGAAAGAAGAAGGGCTTCAAACATCGCAACACTGTAATTGCGCGAGATGATAAATCTTAGAACAGTTGTTGCTTGCCACCTGATGTGGACTTGGCGAATTTATTGAAGCTTTTTGTTTCATAGCCCTGATTTATTATTTTACTTCGGTGGAATTAAGTGCTATGGGAACACCGAAGGTGGGCGCAGCAATACATATAAGTGATAGAAAGCTCTTACTTATTATTTTTCTACATTGAAGTTGTCGTCACCGGGAATCGAACCTGAGACCATCTGTGTAACAGTCCAACGCGCTAACCATTACACCACAACGCCCACAATCGAATGCTTCGGCAGTTGCAAACGAATTTTTCGTTTGTGATAACAATCATTCGGTTAAAACAACAGAAATTCTGGCACGATAATAGAATTTCGATTGCTGCAACAGAAATTGGGTGATAACTACCAAAAAATTCGATATGTACAGCCGTATCACTCGATTGGCTACAAATACAGTTGCTACTACCGAGTCTTTTTTGTGGGTGTACCTATACTAGCCGTAGAGTACATACAAAAGTATTAACCCTCTAACTGGCCAACGATGTTTTGCAACGAAATTCATACCATGTGCTCCACTCGAAAAACAAATAATAAGTTCTTGAACAAAATTTTTTATCGTTGCCTAATTTAGGCGATATGAGCCAAAATATTCTAGGCTGCATTTTGAAAACTATAGCATATAAAAGAGAAGTTTTGGACAAATATTATTTCTCTTACCAAGATATAAGCACGCTCGAAAAACAATTTTTTTTTCTGCCCCTATTTAAGAAGATATCGCGATTTTCGCTTTTTGGAAACAGCAAAATTAAGCGAAAAAGTATCTAAACTTCAATTTATATTGTTCAAACTTTAACGCTTTGCTATTAATACCTAATGTCTTCTTTCTGCAAAATTTCATAAAAACCCGTCTATTAGTTTATAAGTCAAGATGATGTCCTTTAGAGGAATCCTGATAAAATTCTGTAAGTCCTTGGACTAAAGTAAGAACTTATTATTAAAGATAAATCTTAAATCTTACTTATACTTTATTATAAAGAGTTTTGTACTCAACTTAAATTGGTTTTTTAGATTTTTGGAAACTATTTTTTTTAAAAATAATTAGTTTTTGAAATTTTACGAAATTTTGATTTTAAAGCTTTCTCGCATCCAAACAGTGGACGGCACACGAAAAATTTCTTCGCAAAATATTTAGCAAATTTAGTTTTCTATCGGAATATATTACTTATTCTAAGTATAAAACGCTCATTTGGCGCATTTGTGGTAAATTTTCTGAAGACTGTAAAAACTTTGTTAATATTCCTCTTCCTTCTGTACAGTTTGACTTCTATGATCAATACCTTCCTTTGAACACAACAGATAATCAATTTAATTTCCAATGCCTTAATGTGTTGGACGTAGCCGCAGGTTTTAATGCTGTTAAGTCTGATGCAGTCGGCTTGGATGACATAAATCCCAGGTTCGTGAAGATAGTTTTTCCTTGGATAATTCGAACTCTGTTTAACACTATCATTACTACCAGCACTTATCCAATCGACTGGAAATATGCCAAAATTGTCCCGGTACCTAAATCGGTTAATGAATTCCGTCCAATTGCTATCCTGCCTTATTTATCCAAAGTTTTTGAACATCTTGTGCAAAAACAAATTTATAAATTTGTTAATGACAACAACCTTCTGACTGATCGTCAATCTGGATTCAGGCCTCGACGTAGGTGTGTTTCAGTCTTATCTGATGTAGTAGAGGATATTCGAGGCAAATTGGATAGTGGAAAAATATCGTTTCTGGTCTTATTAGATCATTCAAAAGCATTTGACACGGTGCACCATACAATTCTTTGCCTTAAGCTAGCGATATTTTTTAACTTCTCTTCGCCCTCTGTTAAATTAATATCGTCCTACCTGTCTAATAGATTTCAATCTGTTGCCAATGATGGATCCATTTCACAACCTTTGTTCGTCTCAAGAGGAGTTCCACAGGGATCCATTCTTGGGCCACTGTTATACTCCTTATATGTCAATGATCTTCCACTTCAGATAAACTTTTCGAATATTCAGATGTACGCTGATGATGTACAGTTGTATCTCAGTAGTTCTAAGGATACCATTGCTTCTAAAGTACAAGAATTGAACTATGACCTAGGGAAAATTTTTACTTGGGCTTCGGCGAATGGTTTGACACTGAATCCGAGGAAATCAAAGTGCATAATAATTTCAAAAAGGTCAATGATAATGGGGAATGATATAAATATTTTTCTTGGCGGCGCAAAAATTGATATCGTTGATACGGTAAAAAATCTCGGTGTTACTTTCAACAAAAATCTAACCTGGTCGAATCATATTAACCAATCATGTGGGAGAATATGCAGTATGTTACGAAGTCTGTGGGCCACTCAATATTTCACTCCGCCAAGAGTAAGATTACTTCTGGCAAAAACATATCTGTTACCGACTCTATTATACGCATCTGAGCTTTTTACCGGATGTAACACGAAGGATTATAGAAAACTGAGCACAACTTTCAATAACATCATACGTTACATTTTCAGCCTTAGGAAATTTGATCATGTGTCTCAGTACTACATTTCGCTAAAATTGTAAGGAAGTTAGACTCTAGCGATCGCATTCATCTTAAAGAACACAAACTATTTCGAGAAAAAAATGAACACCGAGTAGATTACTTAAAAGTGTAAAAAATTGTGTGCAGTAATTTTGTTCCGCACTAGTGGAACTTTAACAGTAATAACGCATACAAAAAATGCATTTCATGCGGAATGCTTTTGTTCCAAAATTACCCGAAAATGCGATTTTTATTATTAATATAGTATTGCCTATCACGTGGTCATAGATAAAAATTTTGCAAAAAAAAATAAGTTATAACCCTAATGAGCATACAATAATGTTCATTCATATTAAATATTGTACGCAAAGTAAAATGTATGAAAATATGACAATCTAACAACGAACATGCCTTTCTTATTATGTCTTATTTTATATGCATTGGCATTTAAATCACTCTATAGTGGTTGGCTGGATGGCGGCGAGCTGCCTGGATGGTTGGATGGCATGGCTGGCAGTGTGGTTAGTGTGCATTGGCATTACAATATTAGAAACTGCTGGTTTGATGGTAACTGTGTTACCACAAAAGAAATTAAAAAAAAAAAAAAAAAGACAGAAGAAACAGAAAATGCCTTTAAGCTATCGTTATAAAGCTTGAGCAAATGAAAGTGAAATTAAAGTAGAAGAAAAAAAAAAAAAATTTATGAAGAGTAAAGAAGCACATGAAAAGAAGTAAAATGTAAACAACTTGGAATACAAAAGCTGATGAATATGATGATGGTGATGCCAATGACGATGTTGCCATTGATGATGATAATGTTGAAGAAGTTGCATGGTGATGTATGGTGTGATGTGTTTACAAGTGTAAAAAATGTTCGTTAGTCACTCATGAAGTTTTCCAAATAGGCCGACAGTCAGTCAGTCGCTCGCTCACAATCAGTCATGAGAGTCATGTAATCATATCATATTTTCATTTAACAATGTCTAACAAAATTAAAGATACTAAAAATTAGTTTAGTTTTATTTTATTTTATGCGTTCATTTTGTTGTAAACTGAAGATATTATTAAGAACATAATTAAATTTTTCTTCTATGATCTTACGATACTTAAGGGTATATACACACAGAGAAAAATTTAGCTATTTGCCAACTGAAATTCGGTTACTATTACTCAAATTCGGTTATTACGAACTTCAATCGATTGGCACTACTGAACATTAGTTTTCACAAGAAAGTTTGGTTAATTCAACTGAATTCTAGTTGCAACACCCGAAATATTCAAAAATCTAATGCAAATTTTGCTGTACTAACTGAAGTTATAAGTTGTTTCCATTAATATACACTTGCCAATTCGGTTGGCAATTTATTTATCTATGTGTATAAAAACACAAACATTTGAGGCATGAATATTTTGAGTTTATATTATTTATGTAGCACTATTGCAATCGATTTTAATGTGCAAAATTCCACTTCCTTAATAAATAAATATCTCAGGTTTACTTTGCCTAAATTATTTTGTTCGTACCACAAAGATTTTAAAAGAATTTAGCAAAAACTTATAAAATTTAGTCATAATTAATAACACTTATACGCCAAGGTGGCCCAAAAAAAAACAAAACTTAATAACTTCGTTTCAACTGCAAACAAAATTGTGATAAATTTTTGCTATTCAATTAATTATGCATGAAAAAAGTGGTTTTTAAAATCTTACTCAAATTTGCAGCTATATCAAGATTTTTTGTAAACATTTACCTGAAAAGATAAAAAATGTATTGATTAAACTAACGTTAAAGAATAAATCTATATATATATTTAACATTTATTTTTAAACTACTCAATGAAATAGGGATATAATCAGATATGAGTTAAAATAAATAAAATCAACCAACTTAATTTTTTTTTTTTTTAAGAGAAGCGACACTCAGGAAATTCTTCCTATTTATTAATGTGCTTCTTTCTTGGTAAAGGGGATAGTAGAGAGTTCAAAGGTGGGGAAAGATGAAGGGCTTCAAACATGGCAACACTGTAGTTGCGCGAGATGTTTAGAACAGTTGTTGCTCGGTGGCATGTCATAACGTCCAATGACATAATGTCCATGGACGTTATGTCACTCGAAAAGTGTCATAATGTCCATGGACTTTATGACAATTTGGAAAATGTCTTAATGCCCATGGACATTACGAAATTATTTTTTTGGATATCGTGTCACTTTCAAATGTGGCATAGCGTCTAGACTTTTTAAAATAAAAAGATTAATAATATTTAGTATATCAATACAATTTTTTTAAATATTCTTTAGTAGTATATCACAAAATAAAACTAAATTTATAAATCGTATAATCGCACGCAGAAAAAACTTTATTTCGCGAAGCCGCCTGCCCCGTTCTACGGAGGAAAACAACCCCTAAGAGCGGCCGAAGGCCGCCTCGCAGAAAAACTTGTTTTTACAAATTACTTGATGTCTTAAAAATATAAGATTTCAACGGATTCGACATCTGATTTGAAAAACAAGTTCTTCTGGGTGGCGACCTTCGGCCGCTCTTAGGGGTTTTTTCCCTCCGTAGAACGCGGCAGGCGGCTTCGCGAAATAAAGTTTTTCCTGCGTGCGACACAAAAGAAACTTCAAAATTACTGATCTGTTTCCACACTGGAGTATAATGTCCATGGACCTTATGTATGTCACCCAAAAAGTGGCATAATGTCCATGGACTTTATGTCATTCCATTTATGGACATAATGTCACATTGCAGAGTGTCATAAAGTCTATGGACATTATGACACTTTTCGAGTGACATAACGTCCATGGACATTATGACACTTTTCGAGTGACAAAACGTCCATGGACATTATGTCATTGGACGTTATGCCATGCCACCTTGTTGCTCACCACCTGATGGAAAGTTGGCGAACTTGTTGATGCTTTTTAATTCATAGCCCTGATTTATTTTTTTACTTCGGGGTTGTTAAGTGATATGGCAACACCGACGGCGGGCGCTGCGATACATATGAGGGATAGAAGATTTAAATATATTATTTATCTTAATTTTTGTTGTCTTCACCGGCAATCGAACCCGGGACCATCTGTGTAACAGTCCAACGCGTTAACCATTACACCACAACGAGGCATCAAATATTGTGTTTTATGCAACTAAGGTTGACACCAATTTTCGGATCACCCCTTAGTTCGCGAAATATGGCATCTTAAAAATTTAAAAATATGACAAATAAAAAATTCGAAGGCAAAGATCGACTTTTCGACTTGTTCGTCTTATAGGACCCTTCTATGTCCTAATTGTGAACTGGTGGAACCATGTATCATCTATGGTTATGAATCAACGCAAAAACTCCGCTTTATTGCGGTAAAACATTGCAGAACACTCTATTGAAACATCTTCACGATACTATTTTTGTTTTATTGTGAGCAAACATGGCACCCATCACAGCTTTCTCATATCCAAATTTTTGGTGAATATGCGACGTATTGCGCTTTTTGAAATGACTATCATTTCAGCCAGCTAACGCACCTTCAAGCCGACGATCATCAAATACCATTTTGTGGATTTTCTTAAACGTTTCAGACGTGGACACATCAATTTGTAGACAGTGTTCATGTCGACAGATCGTACGGCCTCATTAAACGAGGACGTACAAGCTTCGCTCTTCTTTCACTGCTTCTTCAGTGAACGAAGAAGCAGACTTCCCGACAGTTGAATCTAGCTCGGCTTTAATATTGGTTAAACTGAGACCTTTCAAATGAAAATATTGAATTACATAATCGTTTATTTTTTATGGTTCCAAAAAAAAAAAAAAAAAAATTATACTAAACTAAACAACGTGGCGCGTTGATACTTAAAACATACTTATTATAAGGCTGCCAATTTTCACCAAAATAATATTTTCAAACTACTGCCGCCCTCTATAAGTCAGGTCAGCTAATTTTGAGACCGCCCTCGTAGTTCTAATAAAAAATATGTTCTATTAAATATGAAGATTTTTTTCGCATAAAAATATATATTTTTTTAATAGAATACTATTTAACTTCAAATATTAATCGATTGATTTCAAATTATTTATCGATTGACTTTAAATTATTTGTTCCATATTTAGAAACTCAGATATCGTTTAATTTTTATGGTTCCAAAAAAAACAAATTACTAAACAGCGTGGCGCCTTGATACTTAAAACGTACGTATTATAAGGCTGCCAATTTTCAGCAAAGTAATATTTTCAAACTACTGCCGCCCTCTATAAGTCAGGTCAGCTCATTTTGGGACCGTCCTCGTAGTTCTAATAAAAAATGTCTTGAATAGAAGACGTTCTATTGAATATCAAGATTTTTCTTCGCATAAACAATATATATTTTGTTTTAGTAGAATACTAACTTCAAATATTTATCGATTGACTTCAAATTATTTATCATAAAAAAATTTTTAAATGTTCAGTAAAAAACCAGAGTTTAACTTTAACCACAGATATTACCATATAGATTTGACATGTTTTAAGCTCTAACCCTTGGTTAATATAAGATAAGTTAGAAGGTCTAAATGAAACTTTTTTCAAGTGCTGCCGTTTAAGTATTGCTTATTCAATTGCATTGGAACATCTTAAAATAATATTTAGTCTTCTTCTTCAATTTCCCTTTTCAGATTATATTAATCCGCGAAATATGGTTAAAGCTATCCACTATTTTATAAAGTTGCATTGCGGTTTACTAAACATTTTCACTACCAACTTTTTGTTTGTGGATATATTTCTATTTTGACTTGAGATTCTTGTTTGGAATCCTTATACTTATTAGAGAGAAAAGTCTCCTCTCCCTTCAGCACTCAAAAAAATGATTTCGAAAATTGAATTTTTAAAATTTATTAGCCCATGTTTACCATTAAGGCATTCGAATAGCAAAAAATCCTTTGTTTTATTATCTTTCTGTTATTAAATTAATCTAGGTGCCAAATTTCAAGATTCTAGCTTTTTTATAGTTTTTCGAAATTAAATGTTATTACATATATTTTTTTTTAATACTTTAATTGCTACCGTAAATTTTCAGTTCTTAAAGCACAATTTTGCTTCCTAACCCCGTAAATGACACATTACACAAATGCGCATCATATTTATGTTTATGATCATGCCCATCATATCGTACCATCTAGTTAGCTCTGCACGAATAAACTTCTTTTTAATGGTTTTAATAGTGCTTTAAATCTTTTTACTATCCACTGTAAAATGATTAAATTATTATTATGTATGTATGTTATGGCATGGCATTTTTCATAATTTTTCTTTATAGAAACAACAAAAAATGTATTGTTATTTTATGGCAAAAACAATACGAAAAATAAGAAAAACATTTAAACAAATATAAAAGAAAAAGTATTTTTTGCTGTCAAATTGGTTTTCAATTACTGATCATATCTAATGATAAATATGTAATTGAGAGGGTTTGGTTTAATATTTCCCGGTTATTATTATGATTTGTGGTAAAATCTTAAAAGAGGAAATTATATCAGGTGAATTACACACAGCGAAAAATTTGGTCATTTGACAACTAAAAGTCGGTTACTACTACGACAGAAATCGGTTGGTACAACTGAATATTGGTTTTCACAACAAAAATTGGTTAGCACCACTGAATTTTAGTCGCAATCTCGAATATATTCAGAAATCACATTTGAATATGGTTGCACAAACAAAATAGTTGGCTGTAGCTAGTAAAGGATAGCACGAATGTCTTGCAAGACATTCGCAAGACATTTTTGTGTACAACAACAATTTCTTTTGTTTGCTCTTATAATATTAAATCTTGAAAATTATAAAAATATTAAATTTGAAAATTATAAAATTAAGTGAAATAGTCCGATTTTTTCTACCCAAGAAAACTTTGGTATTGTGTGTGATAAAGTAATGCATCACCTTTCCTGTATCATTATTTTATAATAAAAATTAATGAGTTCCCCATAATGGGTTACGTAATGCATTACTTTGTAATGCATACTCTTTGACTTCATCATCATTTCAAAATATAAGGTAATGAGTTAACAAAAAATGGACACTCAAGGGTTACCTTGTAATGATACATCATTACATTTTCCATTATTTAAACATAAAGTAATGATTTATAATATTTTAAATGTTTTTTTCAAAACTATATTTAGACACATTACTTTGTCAGTTTTTGTAAGAATGATGGTGTTTTTGTAAGAATGGTGGTGTTATATTTATCATATGTGACGATAGCTCAGTTAGTAGAGTGCTCGCATTACAATAAGAGACAATAGGTTCGAATCTCAGCGACGCCACGTTATTTATTTAATTAAAAAAATATTTGTAATCATTTTTTTTATAATTTTTTTTTCATGAAAGTTACATAGACACATTACTTTTGCCAACCGGGGTAACCATATAAGTAGGCAGTTACTTTACCCCTACCATTACTTTGTGGCTCATCGCCTGTAAAATTCATTAGTGAAGTAAGGTGTATTGTAATGCGTGGTGACCTAAATCGATACATTACTTTACCCATTATGTGGTAATGAGGGGTTTTGCTGGGTATTTTAAGTATAAAATTTGTCAAAACAGAAATCACAGCACGCAAGGAATATTTTTCAAAACATTCATGCAACCCTTTAGTAACCACCATAATACAATTTTCAATTCGGTTGGCACTTTACTTAAATATTAAATGTTAAAGCAAAATATGTAGAATTGTCAAAACCGGTTTCCGGATTAGTCGATAAACCAATTTCTTTTTTCTATTGTGACTGTTTTTTGAAACAAATTTTCTTTGTTCTGTTTTTTTCTTTTTTGATTTTTTCACCTTTTTGTGCTTTTGTTTTTGATTTTCCGAATTTAAGTTTAATAAACTTTTTCTTCAGGTTTTTTAGCTTTTAGTTGATTTTGTAAAGAGTTTTTTACATAAAATACAAAAATTAAAAAATTTTTGAACAATTAGCATACCACGGCTCTTCTCAAGAAACACGGTTTGTTGGGATATATGTTGTTTTTATAATTTCTGATACAACAAACATACATACATGTACTGACATATAAAGTGTGTCGATATGTAAAACTGTTGTTTTGCAAATAATTTGTTTTTATAATTATTGTTACCAGATTAGGCAGAGAAAAAGATTCTCATAGAGTTTTTTTTTGTCTCTTGTAAGTAATGCCTCAGTTTGCGTTAAGCCGATTATCTTTTTCCATTGCAGACAACTAAAGATTTGGGTGATGCCAATGAAACAATTGTATTGTCTATTATGTAAATGATCAAACTCTTTGAAAAGCTACAATTAAAATTTAATACGACAATAAAATATTGTATTTTTTGACTTGAGGTAAAACAACATTCTAACTAAATATATGATAAAAAATACTATTTTTTAACTTTTTTTAAAGTTGGGTTTTTAAATTTTTTTTATATACATTTGAAGTTAACAAACAAAACAAGCAGACACAGTCTATTTGACTCAGCATTGCAAAAAACACACATACCAACGTTAGATCACACACTTTTTTTGTGAGTATCATTTTTTTTTTTGTAGAAGTTATTTATAGCTTTTTTCCCCTTCTTAATTTTAATAAAAGGTTTAATTGATAGTATCATTGCTGTGATAGGTGCAAAATCAATTAAAATATTAATTGAATCAATAATTTTTTTAATTGAAACCCGTTTTTAGTTTTTTCTGTGTAATTTGCTAAAAGTTTCTCAATTGAAATTTAGTTTCATTAAAATAAGTGAAGTTTTCACTTTAATTGCAAGCACATCATCCATACTTCACCCAATTGCATTTATTTGATATGGTTTTAAATGCTCAAATTCCATACTTTAAAACTATATTAATAGTTATTCGTAGTTTGTGCAGGTATATGAATTAATAAGAAGTTTTAAAGAAAAAAACTTGATTTTGGGTAAAAGTTAAATTAGCGAATATTTTAAAAAACGGGGCTAATATTGACAAAGCCAATTGTGACAATTTTTTGTTGTTGTTTTTGTTTTTTCTTTGATATTTTAAATTTTGAATCTCGCTCCTAGACGAGGACAAGAAATTCTCATTGAGTTTGTGATTTAACATAACAAATATCTCTAGAAATTCTAATAACAAAGTCCCCTGAAGATTTCCTTGGGCAGGAATGAAATCCGGATAGGGACACGCCTACACCAGATTGCTTTTCACAATTTGTTAAATAAGTTTTGGGACTTTAGCACATTTAATTATTATAAATGCAATTAAAATATGTTGTTCACATTCATGATCTACGCTATAAAATCAATCAGAATTGATGAGTCGCATGTCCGAAGCATTTTTAGTGTTTGGTTATTTTTCTTACTTTTGCTCAAAAAACCGAATTTTTTAAGTACTGAATACATTTTGAATTATCTTACTGGCAAACTACTGCATTCCATTGGTGTGCCAACGTTGGAAAATAACTACTACCGGGCGTATATTGGTGTTATCATATCTACAATGTGCCAGTGCTGCAAAAATTTAAATATCTGACACATTGCAAACACATGTACTTCAAGTGCCAACACTTTGCCAACACTGGCTATTCTATATTTTTCTACCTGTGTTCTTTGTTAAGTGTACGCAACTTTTAATAAACAAAATAATATTTTTTCATAATATTTTATGAAAACTTGCCTTAACATAATGAAAAGTTTCAGTGGACGATGTGATATTAAGGCGAAAATTCATTAATGTCATGCAGATATTTCTCTCTGTGCACAATAAAATTCCCAATTACTGGTTACTATAATTTTTAGCTGATTGATGGGTGACAGACGTCTTACTGAGCCGTGCTTAATAAATATAATTTAATATGACCAGTTCGTTAATTTGGTAATTATTAGGGCAAGGAATATTATGCAAATAAAAAAATTAAAATATGCGCTTAAAATATTTATTTAAATATGCAGAATCTGTCGCGGATCCAAGGGGAGGGAAAATGGGACATTTCCTCCCTCAAAATAAAAATACAAAAATTTAATTAAGATAGTAAAGCCAGCAAAATATAGTTTAACTTCCCTCCCCAAAACCTTTTCCTGGATTCGCGCCTGGGAGAATATATATATTCCCGAGTAAAAGAGTTTATGTAAAATTATATATGATGAGATATTTTCCGCAAATATAAGAGGTACAATTTAATCCGAAAATTGGTTCGATTAAATTGTATCACTTTGGATGTAATTATATTTAAATAGATACAATTTAATGAAAAACTATCCAATTTTATTCGAGTTTTGTCCCGAAATTACATATAACTATATTATATTTGATATAATTAGATACACAATAATCCAATTATATTTAAATTAAAATATATTAAGTTAGATATATTTGGCCTCCATAAACACAGAAAAAACTAAAAACGGGATTCAATTAAAAATTTATTAATTCAATTAATATTTTAATTGATTTTGCACCTATCACGGCAATGATACTGTCAATTAAACATTTTATTAAACTTAAGAAGGAAAAAAAGTTATAAAAAACTTCTACACAAAAAAAATATGATACTCACAAAATAAGTGTGTGATCTATACGTTGGTATGTGTGTTTTTTTGCAATGCTGGGTCTGTTTGTGTGTGTGCTTGTTTTGTTTGTTAACTTCAAATGTATTTGGTATTTAACGCTGAAAATTTTCTATTTATACATACAGTGCATGAAAAAATAATATTATAATTCCGTCTAAAATAAAATATGTATTTATATATTCAAAAGTCAATTAAAATATTAATTGATTCAATTAAATATTTGTTTAGAAACAAATTAAATTCAAATCAAATCTTTAATTAGATAATTTAGGTTGATAATTTTTTCTGTGAAACGGGTTCAAAACACAAAATGTATTATTAAAATTTGTAAATAACTAAAATTTTATTTATATTTTCTTAGGACAGCAAATTTTCCTTTTAAACGAAATTGTTAATTTCGATTTAATTACACAAAAATATTGGTCATTATCAAAATGGCCCAGTAAAATCCAAGTGACAGGTTGCAGAACTACTTATACTGTAATTTATGTTTTACAACCGATTATTTTTATATGGAGTTTGTCCTATTTGTAATAGGTTCTTTACCACCAAACTAGAAGAACTTGCTTTAGAACCAGTAATAGAACTGGTTATGGGACAGTGAACCAATTTGACTACCAGGAAAATGTTTTAGAACAGGTCCATAGGTAATCTGTTCTTTTATTTGTAATGGATATCGAGTTCGAAAAACTGTAAACTATTTTCGTTCAATATTTTGCGATATTTGAATTAAATATAGTTACATAGAAACTGACTTACGAAATTTTTTCAGTTTTGGATTATATTTAAGTATGTCTAAAATGACAGAAAACGTTTTTAATGTTAGTATTATATATAATTATGTATTGGGTTATATCTAATTTTATAAAAATGTAATCAAATTTATCAACAATGCATTATCATGTTTAAAATTCAGAATAATAGTTTTTAATACATGATTGGATATGCTTATACATAATTTTTTTTTTTGTAAAACATTTCGGGTATATTTATAAATAATATGCACTAAAAATCTAAAAACATGAACTAAAAATCAAAAAAAATATACAATTTTTGTAATACAATTTTTTTAAAATTTTTAAAAATCGATTTATTACTTGAGCTTGCTGGTTTAAAAATTAAAACGCATATAAAATGTCTAAGAAATGAAAACTAGATGCTATGTTTAGAATTACAAATGTTTTCTCTGATTTATTTTTAATTAAAACTGAATTTTAATTTTTACAAAATATGTAAAAATATGCAATAAAGTTGAAAATATGCAAAATATGCACAAAAAATCAAAATATATCATAAAATATACATTTATAGCAAAATATGTAAAATATGCATTTATAACAAAATATGCAACAACAAATCGATGTGATTCAAAAATCACTTTTAGGCTACTGACAACAGACATGCATTTTAATGAAACTCCTTGCCCTAGTAATTATTATATATGAATAAACTAAATTGAGTTTAAAAAAAGGTACTCAAAACGAAACTAGTAGTGTTAATAAATATGTTTATGAATATTTAATAGTAGTAGTAGTAGTAGTAATTCTTTATTTTCAAAAACGTTATAATAAAAAAATTTTTACAATAGAATAATTAATTATTAAAAATTTAAGAATATTACTTACGGCTTTGACATAGTCGTTAGCCGGAAAAAATCGGTTTAATAACATATTTTAAATTATACGAACAATATTTATATTAGTGATTATACTCATTAATTAAAAATTTTCGATATTGCAAAGCATTAACAATGTAGTTTACTAAAATATCCCAACTAAAATACTCTCCATTTAAAATTTGAATAAGATCTACCTCAGATATTGGTGTGTTTTTAAACAATTGCAACCTAAGACTGTTAAAAATAGGGCATCTGCAGATAAAATGCTGAATATCTTCATTTTCCTTCATATTGCAAAGTGAGCATAGTTTGGAGTTATTTCTTGAGAATCGTGTGGCATTTAGTTCAATAAGGTCACATCGGGCTTTGAAAATCCACATCACAGTAGTTTGACTGTAGTTATTCATAAAATAATATTGGCCTGTGGTAAAATCTAAATTCTTATAAAACGTAACAGTTTGTGAAGCTCTTTGTAAGCGTTCTTCACAATATTTTACTCTTAAAAAGTCCAGTACAAGGTTTTGTTTGTTATTCCACTGCATTAATGTTATATCTGGTTGCCACTCTATGTAGTTGTGTAATTCATTAAAACTTTTTGCCCAAAATATTTGTTTTTCCAAGATTTTTTTTACTAAGTTTATGTGGAAGTCTAGCATCAGAGTACTCAAACAACATTTAATAACTCAAACAATATTTAATAACATTAATAACCATATTATAATCAGGCAGCTTATACATATGTTTGTTTTCTGCACTTTTTTTTTACTAAATATTAAAAATAAATAGAAATGGTTATTAGTAATTGAAAATTTTTAATAAAGATAAAATATGTGAGAATAGCATTATTTTTTTTTATCTTGAATTGTAAAAAAAATTTGAGTTTAGTACAATTGCTAAAGTGATCAGAAATTTTGAATATTCTCTTATGGCGTTTTCTTTTCGGACAAAAATGTCACATTTTTTTGTGCTTTGCCCTTAAATTTCCTTTTTTGTGTTCTTTTCTAAAATAAGGTGAACACCCTGAGAGGGTGCCGTGTTTCTTTCTAAAAATGTTGCCATAAAAAATGCAAAAAGTGCAATTTTAGCGCCCTCAAATTATTTACAGGATCGTTTTTTGCCCTGTTTTTATTCGATTTTTCAATCTTATGTGTATAAAGTTGTTTGCGAGAAAACTCTCACCTTGGTAGCCGAGGGGAGTGTGCTGGCTTCTGATGCATAAGGTCCTAGGTTCAAACCGTCATTGGACCACCATTTTTTTTTTTATTATAATTTAGGAGTTTTTTTATTTTGTTTTCTGATATAATATTTTATTTTTTTTTTTCTGTTTGCAAGTATTTAATAATTTTTGACCTAAAATTCGTTAAAAAAAACAAAATTATAATAAAAATTATAAAAAAAAAATATGAAGCTAAATTAAAAAATATTATTAAAAAAAATTCTTTCATGTTGGCTGAGATTCGAACCGGGACTGCCATAACAATATTGTATAAACACACATGTTTTGAAGCATTTTATTGGGGCGAGGGTGAAATATTTGAAATGTTTGCACCTTAAAATGCAAAACTTTTTTCCAGAAAAGAAAACACCATTACTAAATTTTATAATAGTTAATTCCCTATGGTGAATGGGACCGGTTCTGCGTGTGCCACAGGATCGGTCTCTTCGTACCAGAAACCGGTCCTCTGCTAAACCCTACCCTATGTAAACAACTGGCAACTTTAACATTGGCTTGACATAGGAGGGGGTCATTTGTCCTGCTTTAAACCACATAGTGGCATGCCACAGGACTAACCAAAGATGGGCATACCACAAGACTGTCGCAAAAGGACCATGTCGTATAAAATAAACAGCTTCCAATGGGTAAAATTTTGGAAAACTGGCTTTTTCTTGTTAATAAGCATTCTTGTTAAGTGGTATATCCTCCCTTTACCACTCAAAGGATTGGTAATTTTAGGACAATTGACACTGCTTAAACCACTTCAGTAATAAATTATACCAGTCCTGTGATAAGTCCTTCTTTAACCAGTCACTTTTAGGTCAATTGACTCCTCATTCCCCATAGGGTTGTTATTGTAATATTTACAGTGTTTCTTAACAACTTTTGTGAACTAATATTTCTCTAATTCTTATTTTACAGCACTTTACATTTAAATCATCATACCACGCCTGATGAGAAAAGGACACATCACTTAACGAGCGACAAGGTAGTTTTATTTTCGAAATATTTTTTTGAATATACTTTTACCAAAGGTTTTATTTTAGTTTATTTTTTTTTTATTTATATTTTTTAGTTAAGCTATTTTTGTTTTAATTTCAATATTTTGGGGAATTGATGAATTTTTGACCCCTTATTCATAAATATTTTATGAAGTTATACATAGATGGTTTATGGAACATATTTTGTATAAACATATTCTTTTATAAACCTCCTTTAGCTGTATAAAATGATAAGGCCATATCAAAGTTCTTTTTATTTGAAAAGTTTGACAAGGTACCGTCCTTACCACTTAGGAGCATATCCTGCGGTCGTTTTGACCTTAAACTGTATTATGTTTTTTTGTAGTGCCAGTACTTTTAACATTTATGTTTTTTTGGTAGCGTTTGTTTTGCTCCACTTTTTTCTTTTATATTTAAATACACACACGTAAAAATATAATTTTGCTGTTCGCCTGCCAATATGCAGAAGCAACATTGTAACAGAATGTTTTGCGATCAAGCCCTTCTCAAATGCAGTAAATTTTTTCATATTATAAGTCTTCTGCAATTTATTACAATCTTATACAATTTCATTGGAACTTTTCATTAAATTAATGAATTTTGATTTTTTCATATTCGTTGATCTAAATATTGTTAAACAAATTTTGATTTTGTTTGGTTTAAGGGGGGACATGGCATTGGCCGTTTTTTGAAATCGACTTTTTTTATAATTTTATATTTTAGTAAATATTCTTAAGATTCTACGAAAAAAAATTTTAATGGAAAAATTCCTACGGGTTCAAAAGTTAGAGCCGGATTAGTGAGAGCGCATTTTTAATTTTTAACCTTTTTTTTTTTTTGTTCACAAGCTTTGAACGCACTAGGGGGTTCATTTTTTGATTTTTTTTTTTTTTTTGTATTTTTTAAGCTTGATTCGCTATCGTATGACACGAGCTATTTTTTTAAAATTTTTCGATTTTTTATGAATTTTTAAAGTCAAAATTTTTTTTGAAAACCAAAACATCAATAAAAATTAAAAAAAAAATTTCTAAAAAAGCTCGTGTCATACGATAACCAATTTTGTTAAGATTTAAAAGTCTTTTTTTTTCATATCGGACCATTTTTCCGACTCCCAATGCTGCAACCACGAGGCCCCGTTTTTTTCTCTGCCGCCAGTTTCAAGCTCATAAAACCATGTTGGAGTGAAAAATATATTTTTTTGAATATTTTTTCTTGTAATTTGTTCAATTCTCTACAATAATAAATAAATAAAAAATGTTTGTTTTCGACAGTGTTATGAATTTTTAAAAAAAGGTCTGTTTCCTCTGCCGCGAATGTAATGTCCCCCCTTAAGATAATATTATCGTATGCCAACTACAACATATAGAGAAAAAAAATTTTGAAAAAACCCACTTAGAACCAATGGTTGATACTAATGCATATGTAGGAACATATCGAAATGAAAAATTTCACATTATTTATTAAAAATTTAGGCTTTTGCCTAAAGTTTAAGAACTTTTTCATTCACATTGTGCAGAAAACATCATTAGTTTAGTGAAAAACTTTCATTAAAACTCGCCCAAGGAATGCTCTCTGTACACACAAAAAAATATTTCTTAAATTGCGCCAAGTAAACATTTTATTGAATAAAAAAAACATAATCAATTACTTTTTTAATTGACTCAATTACTTTTTTAATTGACGCAATAAAAAAGTAATCAATATTTTAAATAATATTGTTTACTTTAAATAAACAAAAATATTGATTACTTTTTAATTGAATCAATTAAAAAAGTAATTGATTATTTTTGTTTTATTCAACAAAATGTGTACTTGGCGCAATTTTTTTTTTCTGTGTATATTAAAAAGATTTCTATATTGATCAACCCTGCCTAATTCACCCACTTTTTGGACAATTTAAAAAAGTTGTTCCATGTTTCGTTCCTAGCATATACGCCAATAAATGCTACATGTTTAATTTAAATTAATTCCTTGTAGGGGGGCTATTGACTTGGAAAGCCTCTTATATATTGTTGATGGGTATAATTTAGGCTCAAAAACTTTGCCTTTTTAAAATCGGTTTATTTTTTGTGCCCAACTTATGGCTTTAGAATATTAAAATTAGTGGTTTAATAAAGTGGAGTGTATAGTTTTCCATTTTTTTTTTTTTGTTCAGTACTATGGGGCGTATAATTAATATTTTTATCCATCAATTCCACATAAATCATACGTAAAAAATATTGCTATCACAAAAATGTATGGCTCAAAACTAAATTTTTTTTTAAAAACTTATTTTGTAAATTAAAATGAAAAAATCTCAAAACTAACCTGGAAAAATTGTATTAGCTTTTAAGCAGCCTATAAATATTAAATGTTGTCTTTATACCCACAATATCTGTAGAAATTTAATATTTTGTTCAAATTTTGATGTTTTTTTTTTACAAAAAAAGATACACTTTATGATTTAATTAGTTTTTAAATACGCTTTTATTAAAACATATATCACTTCAATATCTTTTTTTTTTAATGGGGACTTAATTATTTTTAACAATTTTACTATTAAAAATAGGGAAACTATTTAAGTTATTCACTAGTTTTTTTTTTTTCTTTTTTGGTGAAATGTTTTCGATAACTATTTAATCTAAGTTATGGAATATATTTGAATAAAACTGTGAAATTCTTAAAATATTCAATATATTTTCTAGTTAACACTTTAAAATTATTTATTTCTTATATTTAAGAAAAAGTTGAGGAGTAACTAGAAATTTTTTATTTATTTTATTTGATAAATTTCTATCAAAATTCAAAAATTTTTTTTTAGAAATTTTTGAATATCCCAAAAAAAATTTATAATTTTTAAATGTCCCAGGAAACAATTCTATTTTCTAAACTTTGTTTATTATTATTTTTTTTTCTTCTAAAGATTCTACTGTTTTATTATGTTTTTCTGAGGTTTTATTTAGCATTTATTTCAAAAGCTTTTTGCTGAACAATTTGTATGCATTTTTGTTTAATTTGCAAATTATTATTTTTCTTTTTTTATGTAATTTTATTTTTAAAACTTATTATGTTGTAACTGAAAAATTTTCTAGCAGCGGGAAAAATTTTAATTTTAAAATAGCGTAAAAGCGCGACCGTTCATATAGATTGTCGCTTTTAGACTAATGTTTGTAACCAACTACTGAGTGATGGCAAAAAATAAAAAATAACAAGGAAAATAGAAGAAGAACAAAACACACAACAAAAAGTCATATAAAATATTCCTTATAATAGCACAATGCAATGCAATAGAATAGTTGTACATAGTATGTAGTAGTTTATAGTAGAAAAATAGTAGTAATATTAATAGCAATATTGCAGTCTGCAAAATGCTGAAATTAAGGATGATAAAGGCAAAGGAAAAGAGGAGACAATACCAAACAGAGTATAAATACAACCCATAACAGATGTTAGCTAGAAAGGAAAATGTTCGGAAAATGTAGAAAAAAAATAACAATTTATTACGAAGTTGTTAAAACTTAAAAAGTATTAACGCCATCTAATAAACAAAATAAAGCACATCCTAATAATTATAAAAATGTGATTAAACAATCTTTAAATCTTCAAAGTCTACCGAAATTCCATGAAATTTCAATCCTTTGTAACAAAAAACTGCAGTTCGTATTAAAACATATTGCATTTCATCACTAACTTTTTACTAGTCGTCCAATTTTCTTGCTTGTATTCTTTTTGCAGACATTTTTAACTACAAAATCTTATTAAAACTCTCAAACCTCAATAATTATTTTAAGTCTCATTTTATTTTTATTAAAAGAGTTTATTAATAGTAAAACCAGTTTTAAGAGTAAGCTGCATATTGCACTCTTATGCAGTTTTTTTTTTGTTTTTGCTGTGCAGTTAACTGCACAAAAGAGCATTTTATTGTTTAAACTCCCTTAAAGTAATTGTTAAATGTAAGAGTTTAAATTATGATGAAAACAGGTAACTTTTTTATTTATATCCGGAAGGAAGTTTGTTCAATGAAAAGAGATGTTAGTTTTTTGTTTTTTCAGGGAAAACTATTAAAAACAACCATTTTGCAACAAAAGAAATAATTTTAGAGTCCATAACATTCAAAACAACACGCATAAAAAAGACAGTTGTGAAAAAAATTTTAAAACCTAAACAAATATATATATATTTGCCATTTTAAAATTTATAGATATTATGTTTGGGACAGGCAAACACACTATATATGTTAGCCGGTGGACATTTTTCGCTAGTTCCAAACATATATATGTTTACAGGCAAACATAATTATATTTGAATGCAAACATGTTCAACACTATCGTGAATATTTTTTTCCTCGAATTGTTTTCCCTTGGCGCTACGAAATAACCCCCAACGAAATAACACCCAAACGACAAAATGAAATAACCCCCAATGAAATAAATCCCAAAAAAAATGAAATAAGTCCCAAAAAAAAAGAAAATGAAATAATACCCAAAAGAAATGAAATATTCCCCAAAGGTGAAAATGAAATAACACCCAAAATTTGGGGGTTGTTTTGTAATGAAATAACTCCCAAAGGAAGAAATGAAATAACCCCCAATGAAATAAGCTCCAAAGAAATGAAATATGTCCCAAATTTTTTTATTTTTTGTTTTCATATTTTTGATTCTTTTGTTACACTGTTCAGTTTTTCTGCGTGGTGGCCTGCGGCCGATCTTAGGGGTTTTCTCCTCCATAGGACGCGGCAGGTGGCTTCGCTGAATACAGTTTTCCTGCGCGCGTCTCATTATCTTCCCTAGTGTGACGCGCGCAGGGAAACTTTATTCAGCGAAGCCACCTGCCGCGTCCCATGGAGGAGAAAACCCCTAAGACCGGCCGCAGGCCGCCACGCAGAAAAACTAACAAATATTAAAAAAATTTCACTTTTAGCAAAATGAAATATCCCCCAAAAAATATGAAATAACCCCCAAAATAATTGCATATGAAATAATCTCCAAAGAATTTAAATTTTGGGCTTTATTTCATTGGGGGTTGCTTCATAATGAAATAATCTCCAAACCGTAAGATGAAATAATCCCCAAAAAAAAATGAAAAAACCCCCAAACAATTTTACACAATTTTTTTGGGGGTTATTTCATTTTTGGCCGTTGGGGGTTATTTCATTGGGGGTTATTTCGTAGCGCCTTTTCCCTTTTCACTCAATTCCAATCGTGAATAAAAGTTCACTCGAAATTTGTTTTTTTCAGTCTAGTAATATTCAGCAAAACATTTATTAATTTTTAGCAAGGGTATTTTAATTTCTAATCCACTAAGCGTTAGCAAAACTTTTGCTGAATCTTCTAATTTTGCTGACATTAGCAATTTTTTTGAAAGCACCCTCCTGACTAAAATTTTGCTGACTCAGCAAAATTTTTTGCTGACTTTACTAACTTTTTTATTTGAGTGTAGACGAGGAAACTGATACAAAAGATACAGATCTTATAAGACATATAAAAAATTTAACCATGTAAGGTTTAGGTTAAAGGACGCCAACAATTGTGGATTAAACAAAATAAAATGTTGTGTTGTCACCGTCTATTATATTATCTCAAAGTCTATTATTTAAATTAAAGACGAAATAAAATTTTTAGATTTCATAAAGAATAAATGTGTGTTTGTAAACTAATTGTTTATAGTGATTATTAATGTCATGTGGTAAAATTAGAAAACTAATATACCTGCGGGTAATATTTTATGTTTCCTTTTTCTTATTGCAAAAAACGGTTGTGTTTGTCATATTTTGTTGTGTTTGTTTTGTTTCTAAGTGTTCGCATAACTTTTGCTGAATATACTAATTTTGTTGCTAAAAAGAACCTCGCTGATTTTTAGCAAAATATTTTGCTGAAATTAGCAATATTTTTTGCAAGCACCCTTCTGACAAAAATTTTGCTGACATTTTTCGCTGACTTTACAATTTATTTTTTTTATTGTTCTGTTTACTTTACTGTTACTTTTAGTAATTTGCAACTCCGAAGTAGATTTATGCATTATTGTTAACTAAAATTAAAGGCCGAATTAGTTTGTACGTAACGTTCCGTGACGAATCAGCTGATTTGTTTTTGATGTATGAAAATAAGTGTGTGTGGTTAGTTTATCTGTAATGTAACGTAGCGTGCCGGACAAACCTGTTAAAAACAAAATTTTCTCTACTACGGTAAGTGACAGCTAAAAACAAGCGATTCCTGTAACAAAAAAAAAAAAAACTAAACAACCAACGCAAGAACATTTTGTTATAATTTTATAAGCTAAATTGTACCAAATAACATATAGAGAGATTTTGTGACACATTATAATAATAAAATTACAACCACACTTGCAACTAGTCAAACAATGAAACAATCGTTTAGCCAAAGCTACTATGTTGTTACGGAACAGACTAACCATACACAAAACAGTTATCCGGAACGGCACGTTAAAGCCCCTTAAAGCATTACTTTGTGAAATTAGTAAATAAAGTGTGTTATTAATCTACCATATGTTTAAAAGTTAAATTTTCTTTGTTTAAAAACTTTCTGCTTTAACTTTAAAATCCACTCATTTGGAATCACTCAAATGCTTTTGTTTTTCGCTCTTATTTTTACAAATTTCACCACATTTTATTAAAAGAGTTCAACAAGTTTTAAAATTGTTTGCAGAATACTTTAAAAGAGCTTGTGTTAGTAAACGAAAAGAGTTTTTGCAATAATAATTTCTTCCCATTATTAAAAAAAAAAAAAACATTATTTTTAAATTATGGTAGGGAGTCAGTACTAGTAACTTAAATAATAGTTCTAAGATTCTTATGTAGATTTACCAAAGAAATAGCAAATAATATTCGTTTGTTTAATGAAATCAAGATCTGAATTCGTGGCAGACATGTTTTATGTGCGGATTTTTCAACTTCCTGGGAATATATTTTTCATAATACTTGTAACGGCACCTAAACACACTACTCTTAATATTTTTTGTTTGCAGTTTTTTTAAATTTTTAAGATAACTTATTTCCTAACGCTAATACTGCAATTTTAAAGTCCCGTAGTGTAAAATTTTTACAAATTCGAATTTGAAATTTAACTGACGACAATTTCAAGAAAAAATTATATATGTTAAAAATTCAAAAAACTGAGAAAAGGGTAAGAGAAGTGTGTCCTGTTGCCGTATTGTAACAAATATATTTATTGGATGGTAAAAACTCGGTGTATTTTTCTAAAAAATTACACTTTTCCCGTTAGTATAGCTCGAACACCTGACATCAGAGAGTGATTCCGAGACCAGATTTTTATTTAGTTTACCTTATACATTTAGAAAAATATACCTTAGTTCCAGTGTAAAATATTTTTTGGTCTGAAAAGTACTTAGATGTATTCACAAGTGCTCCCCACTGTATATGAGTCATTCCATGTCAGAACGTACGATTTTAGTTAAAAATTGACTTTGATGTCTCCGATGTCTTTTAAAATTTTAGTACGTATTCTTTATTAAAAAATATTTTACCCGTGTTGTTTGAAAATCGTCAAAATCGTGAAAAATCTTCCGACATGACAACTTTTAAACTGATGTTTTTCTAAAACTAGTGATTGGATTTTAAAGTTTAATACCTTATTTTAAAGGTATTTGAACCTTCTTTTTAACTTTATTTTTAAAATATGTTTGTTTTAATTAATTTCTGTTTCCACCATCTTCGAACAAGTCGAAAAATCTGAAAAAAATATTTTCTTAAATCTCAATATAACCTTAATATTCTCTGTAAATTTCAGAATGGTTTCTATTTTTTTCCGTTGTAGTACCACCAAAAATTACATTTCTGGAAACATGCGTAAAATATTTTTTAATGTTTAATACGTCTAGCAAATTTAAAGTAAATCGAAAGAGGTATTGTAAAAAAGGTGTTTGGTCTGACATGGGATGACTCATATGGAAAATCCATGCTTCGATCAGTTAGATTTTAAAGTAATATTGGAAATTATATACAATTTATGAATTAATTTTTAGTACAGCGAGCAAGCCTCGTATTATCTCATCAACATATAAATCAAAAATATCAATATTACACATTTTTTTATTTTTAAATAATTTTTAAAAAACGTCGTTATCGAAAAAGAGAAAAATAATTTTTCTTAAATAAATGTTTCGAGACTTTGTATACAAATTTTCTATGTGTGTGATCTATACGCTGGTATGTGTGTTGTTTGCAATGCTGAGTCTGTTTGTGTGTGTGCTTGTTTTGTTTGTTAACTTCAAATGTATTTGGTACTTTATACTGAAAATTTTCTATTTATGCATACAGTGTATGAAAAAATAATATGATAATAGCGTCTTAAGTAAAATATGCATTTATATATTTAAAAGTCAATTAAAATATTAATTGATTCCATTAAATATTTGTTAAGAAACAAATTAAATTCAAATCAAATCTTTAATTAGATATTTTAGATTGATAATTTTTTTCTGTGTACCAGAAATTGATTTTTATATTTTTTCATATTTGACCCTGCTTATCTCGCCTACTAATTTGTTGAAATATATGAAGAAATATATTTTTCTATATTGGTTGCAATGGAACAAGTACTCACAATTACATTCAAATAAAAATACCCCCCACTTCAAGAAGCCACAAAAATTAAATTCGAAAAAACTTTGTAAAACCCTTTAGCTGTTCTGTTTATACAATATTCAACGTTCACTTCGCATTGGAATCATTGAGGCTGACAGCAATGGCCCAAAATTTGTTGCACAGTGTTATTGTTTGGCTATTAAACCACTGAATTATCGTTAGCCAATAAAAGAAATAAAGCCGTTTAAATGTACAGGGTTAAATTGGTAACACAGTGTCTAAAATAAGTTAAACAAGACAACACTCATACGCCTCTTAAACCCAAATAGGTGAATAGTTTAGATCAGTGAAGGGCATACATAAACACATACAAGGTGGCGCAAAAATAACCTCCCGATGTTTTTTGGCTGTAATTTAAAAAAAAAAAAATGAAAAACTTTGATTCTTCTTGTGGGTTATTTTTATTTGGTATTTTAATTTTTTTACATCAAGTCGACAATATGATGTCATGTAAATGGCCGCCGCCACAGTTGATTGTCATTTGAGCCCTTTTTATGGCATTTTCCATCACTTTGGCCAAAACTTCCGTTGATAGGTCCTTGACGGATATTGTCTTTAAGAGCTGCAAGAGTCTGAGGCTTGTTGACATAAACCCGCGACTTCAAAAAGCCCCACAAAAAGAAGTCTCTAGCGGTCAAATCAGGTGATCTTGCTGGCCAGTGCAAATCGCCAAAACGGGAGATTAGGCGCCCGGGAAATGCATCCTTCAGCATATCGGTTGTGGCACGTGCAGTGTGTGCCCTTGCACCGTCCTGTTGGAACCACATGTTTTCCAATCCCAATTCATCAAGTTGAGGCAAAAAGAACTCGTTGATCATTGCTCTGTAGCGCTCACCATTCACAGTAACCGTTTGGCCCGCGACGTCTTCGAAGAAAAAAGGTCCGATGACTCCTCCAGCGAAAACAGCACACCATACAGTGACTTTGAGCGGGTGTAATGGCTCTTCGTGGGTTACACGCGGATTTTCAGTGCCCAAGAAGCGTAAATTTTTGCTTATTTACGTACACGCTAAAATGGAAATGGGCCTTATCACTCATGATTATTTTTGATGAAAAATCATCTTCCTCTTGGTGGTGATTAAGGATGGCTTGAGAGTATGCTACACGCGATTGGCGGTCAGCAGCTAACAGCTGATGCACCGTCTGGACTTTGTACGAAAACATATTCAAATCTTGTACCAAAATTCGCTGTAAAGACCGTCGACTGATACCCATTTGCGTAGCACGTCGTCTGGTCGATGTCGACGGCGCTTCCATGACATCCTCGGCTACAGCAGCAATATTCTATGCAGAACGGCTACTCCGGGGACTGCCACGCCTGGCAGAATCTTGTGTTGTGCCAGTCTCTTCGAGGCGAGCGGCTAAACGTCGCAGTGTTTCACCAGTAGGCGTTGGACGGCCAGGAAATCTGCGACGAAATTCACGTTGTGCCAAAGTCACCGATCGATTATTGGTCAAATAAATAGTCACCAATATTCCGCGTTCTGGAGCAGTGTAGCGTAACATTGTTTATTAACGTGTATTTCGCATGTGTTTACTACACAAATGTCAAAACAGAACTGACATTAGGGGCCAATCGCAAAATTTATAGCATTTTCTGATAGGAGGATTACTTTTGCGCCACCTTGTACTATAACATTTTTGCTTTTGTGTCTAGCTGCAAAAAAAAACGAAGTTCAGTATGTGTACTTTTTTATGTTGCGTAGTGTGATCTTTCTTCAACTAGTGTTTAACAATTTTGTTAACACAATGACAGCAAAGCAACAGCCGAATGTTCAAAATCGTTAGATACACGAAGATGTTTATAGCGTACGTGTGCCGACATCGAGCAAGCAGCATTATTTTTTAGTCTAACCCCGCTGGGTTTGGAAATTGAGAGAAGTCCTTCACTGGTTTAGATATATGAGTATTGTTTAATATAATTGGACATAATTTGAAAATAATGCCATGGGTTTATTTAACCATCTTGGCGAGGATAATTTTGTAGGTACTTCGCTTCAGAAGAACTATTTTTAATTTCTTTTTTTTGTAACACGGATGTTTTTTTTTAACACTTAGTTTGCCTTATCCTGTATTATCAATACATAAAATATTTTTTTCGTATACAATGTAGTATCTAAAGATCAGATTTATTTCACCAAAAATATCTTTAACTTCTTAAATAAGTCTTAACTTTCGACCATCAACAGTATTAATGCGGATTAATTGGTTTGTCATACAAATGCTGTAAACTTACTGAACCCTGTTCCACACTGTGAGCACGAAATATAAATATATTTGCTCTTATTTAATTATTCAATAAAATTAATTATCTGTTGTGGAGTGTTTGTGTGTTTAAATTAAAAAAAAAAAAAAAACATTTGGGAAAAGGACGTGCGAAAAAGAAATATATAAAAAATTCACAACACTTAGTTGACAATTTAAAACAAATTTTCCTAATTTCACATTCTTTGTTAAGCAACAAATGTCTAATATTTTAGCACTAGTATTTTGTTAACAAAAAAACCCCCCCAACCATCATCATCTAACACTTCTTCGAGACCCTTGCCACAACATACAAAATTTAACCAGAAAAAAAAAAATTAAGAAGAACTTTTGAAAGACTTATCTCTCTTAAATCATGGACAAAGTAACATTAATGGGTTTTTATATCAAAACACTTTTAAGCGACCAGAAGTAGAAAATAAATTATAAAAAAAAAACTTAAAATATACAACAACACACAACTGTTTCAGTTTTTTTTTTTTTTTTTTCATTCTTCGGTATAGAAACAAAATTTCAAAGCAATAAGACCTACCAAAGGAGTTGAGTTAAAAGGAAGCACTTGTTGTATGGTTTGAATTTAAATTAGTTAATTATTGTTTTATTTACTTATTTCACTCTCTGACTCTGAGTCATACAACAGCAACACAACGTCAGCAAATTGCAAAGGAAAAGAAAAAATCAGAAAAGGGTCGTAGTTGGAGGGCGGTTATGTGGGAGAGTTCTGTTATAGCCAGCCAGTCAGCCACAGTAAAGTAGCAACAGCAGTAACGTCACGTTTTAAAAAAACCAACTGCAAAAACCAACATCCGTTTCCGTTTTCTTATGGCTCAAGGGTGGTTAAAAAAAAAAAAAAAAAAATAGAAAAAAAAAATTAAAAAAGCGAATTTTAAAAAATACATAAGAAAACAAATATACAACAACAAAAATTGTAAAACAGCGAAAAAAATACAAGTGCAAGATATTTTGGTTAAATTTTCTATAGAGTAACAACACCAGCTATTTGGTTTTATTGTAATTGTTGTTGTTTTTTTTATACCAGCTATTTTACATAAAGTAAAATTTGCGTATGTTTAATGATACAAAAGAAAGGGTTGAGCACAACTTCTACAGGGCCTTGATAATTTGAGATATACACAGAGTAAAACTAAATTTTAAAATTAAGCCGAAACAATATTAAACTAAACACAAACATCTTTGAATACTAAGCAAAAAAAAATTTTTTTGTTTTATTAATTAATATGATTACATATTATATCCAATTATCCTAACCGAGCACTAGCTACAATGGCTTTCGGCGCCTTATAGTGAAAACAGACCAGAGCCTCTGGTGGGAATCGAACCCACGACTACCGCACTGATAAGCCAGCACGCTACCAACTATCCTACCGGGGCGCACACAAACCAAATTGTATTTTATTATTTTATTTTTTTTTAAAGAGAAGCAACACTCAGGAAACTTTTCCTATTAATTAATGTGCTGCTTTCTTTGGAAAGCGGATAGTGGAGAGATGAAAGGTGGTGAAAGATGAAGGGCTTCAAACATGGCAACACTGTAATTTGCGCGAGATGATAAGTCTTAGAACAGTTGTTGCCCGCCACCTGATGTAGAGTTGGCGAATTTATTGAAGCTTTTTGTTTCATAGCCCTGAATCATTATTTTACTTCGGTGGGGTTAAGTGCTATGGGAACACCGAAGGTGGGCGCAGCGATACATATAAGTGATAGAAAACTCATACATATTATTTTTCTAAATTGATGTTGTCGTCACCGGGAATCGAACCCGGGACCATCTGTGTAACAGTCCAACGCGCTAACCATTACACCACAACGCCCAACATTTCTTGTTTATCAACTAAATAAAACAATACGGGTAAAGTTTTGATCTATTTCATTCAAAAATTATATTTTGGGTAAATCTTCTAACCCTTCTACATTGAAGATTTTCGGTGACACGAAATGAGACATGCAAGGACCTGTCAATAGATAAAGTCTGCATTAAATTAGCGTATGCAGGCATTTTTTAATTATTAATTAAATTAAATAAACATTGCTCGGTTTTTTGTTTAACAAATGATCTTGAACTTGAATAATCTTGCTCACATCACAATTTATGATAAAAGATCAAAAAATAAACTTTTGGTTTTAATTTTTTAAAATTTAAAAGTAAAACAATGAAAAAATTTATTTTAACTAAAATCATAACTATTTAAATCAGATTCATAGTTAACTCCTCGGTTTGACCAAAAACATTCAGAAAAAAAAGTTTTATCATATTGATGAAACTGTTTCATAAATCGTTTGTCATCAATTGTTCATCATATTTATGAAGTTTACATAGATATTATGAAGAGTTTCATACAAATGTATTTAAAATTTTTTATAAATCTTCATAATTTCATAAAAAAGTTTCATAAACATATTTTTTTTTGTTTACCTTTTGATTGGAATTAAGAATTTCCATTTGAAATTTAGAAATCATTAATACACCCAGAAAACAGTCTCAGTTATGGCCACCGAATTTGTTGCCAATCGAATTATGGCGGTTACGACAAATATTGTAATGTTTTAATTATAGTTTTAGTCGTGAAAGTTAATATTAAGTGGCCTAACCCAATATTGCATTCAAAATAAATATTATGTAGTTCAACAAAATTTAAGTGAAATTAAATTTTTTTTCGATTTTTCTGTTATTGAACCGTGCCCTTCTGATTAAAAGTCCTCTGTCCTACTGATTTCACCACAATCACTTTTAATCTTCATTGCTTTATTTGCTATTTAAACATTTGAATGTTTTATTATAATTACAAAAAACTTTTTGTATTTGTCTTTTGCGAGATTTGAACTCGGAAGTTTAGAGTACAAGGTAAGCTCTCTACCCACTACACCACAAACACTTATAAATGATGAGTGTTAAATTTGGATTTAAATATTTTCTGAGGAAAGCAAACATTGTTTCAAATTCGTTTACCAATCCCAATCATTAGTTGCTTCTATAAACAATTCGATTGGTAATACTGAACCTCGAATTTACCTGCATATTTGATTGCGAATACCGTATTGGAAGTAACCACTTTTGATTATAGACAATTTTTTAAAGAAATTGATAGATGGTACCTATTCTCTTGTATTATAATAAAATAAATGGTTGCTTATTTAGCGATTTTTATTTGAAAAGTTGATTGGAAATACCAATAATATTATAAATTTATTGTTCCTTTTGATGTTCCTGATCCCTTTTGATTAATTTGTTCCTTTTCCCTCTTTTGCCTCTTTTTCCTCTTTTTTAATTATTAATCGTTCATTTAATTTGTTCCTTTTCCCTCTTTTTCCTCTTTTTTAATTATTAATCGGTTATGGGAAGTTCCAAATAAAAAAACGTCCTATCAAATAAATTTTAATGGTTTCTACCGAATTCCAACCAATCCTTTTTCTGGGTTTAGAATTTAAGATTTTTCATTTGAAATTAAAAGAAATGTAATAGGTAATTTAGATTTCTTATTTAAAATTCAGAATCTATCATAACATCAATTGAAAGTCAGAAATTCTAATCAGTTAAAAAGTTCTAAATTTTGAATTAAATTTTGTGAACATAAATATAATTTTTATAAATTTTAGTGGAAATTCTTAATCTAATTAAGGTTTTTAAATAAAAATTTCTTAACATAATGTTCTTTTTTCTGAATTTTAATAAAAGTGAATATCAATTGTTATTTTCTAAATTTCAATTTAAAATTGCAAGATTATTATATTATTATAAAAATAACATATTTAAAATAAATTGTTTCCATTGGATGTAACCTATATCGTATTTGTACGCTAGCAAAGAAAATTTTGGCATTTAATAAAAATTTATGAATTCGCTTCATCATAACAATAAATCGTCATATAACAATTATAAAACATTTCATTAAAATCTATGAAACTTCTTCATATTTATGAAACATTTCATAAATATGACGAAGCCTGTCATCAATTTGATCTTTTATGACACAACATCATCATATTTATGAAGTGTTACATTGCACGAAAATCAATGAAGTTTCTCATAAATATGAAGAATCGTTTTCCCTGAGTGTGCAGTTAATCGGCTATATTTTTTACCGGAGAAAGATAATCAGTTGCGTAAAATCATTAAATAATCTGACATCTTCACTACAATCGTAAATTGAAATAAATAAAGGGTCCGCCATCTAACGTTTTTTTTTCAACTAGTGCTTATTTCGTGAATGGTAACACTTTGCTCATGTCTGATTTGACAGATAATTAGGTTTATCCTTCTGCTGAACGAATATGGTCCGTATGTTCGTTATCTTGTGAAAAAAGTGAAAGAAACTGGCATCCTAATCGATAAACCAAAGCGTGAAAAGCCAAAAACAGTACGTACACCCGAGAATATTGCTGCTGTGGCAGAAAGTGTGCGTGAAGCGCCATCAACATCAATTCACCGTCGTTCTCAACAGTTGAACATTTCGGAAACATCATTGAGACGAATTTTGCATAAAGACCTTGGTATGACGCCATACAAAGTCCAATTGGTTCAGGAGTTAAAAAAAAAGTTATTTGGCGGACCCTTTAGTAAAACCTGTTATCCAGAATTGGCAAAAAATTATTTCAACAAATTATGTTTTTCCCTTTTTCGATTGAATCTATCTTCTCTATATATAAAAAGAAGTGTACATTTTAATTGACACTCCATAACTCGAGAACGGCTGCGTAAAATAAAAAATGGCTGAATACGTTTTGTAGAACATGCAAAGAGGATGGTTTCAAAAAAACAAATTGTTTAAAAATATTTTCGTTTGGTCGAGATGTGGTGATTTTTCTGAACATTAGTCATTTTCAAATAAATTGTGTGAATATCAAAAATTTTTGCTTTGTTACACAGCATTGCTTGGATACGGGTACATTTTTCTTCGAAATATCAATCCTTATCAAATCTTAAATCTTAAAAAAGTCTTAAAATTAATAATTTTCATTTTTATTTCTCTGCTAAAAATTAGTTAATCGAATGTTTGAAATTTTTGAAAATCTGATCAATCGGACAATCCAAATTTTAAATACGCACAGTCAAAATGTATTCCAAGCATAAATAATGGCCAGTTTTTATTAAAAAATTATACTGTCAGAGTTGCCATATTTTTCAAGAAATCTAAAAATGTTTTTCAGAATACAGGTTTGTCCATGTATTTCTGACTACAGGTTTGTCCATAAAAAACAAAATTATATTTATTTAAAAATATTCACCCGTCTAGGATTCATAGTCTATCAAAGTTTCAAATTTGGTTGCTGATATTTCCGCTATACAGCGGTTCATCTTTAGATATTTTTTTTTTATTATTTAATTCTTCTTAGTTTAAACGAGCTTAAGATCATTTATTTATTAATTATTTATTTCCAATATTTCGTCTCCACATTAAGTGACTTCTTCAGGGAACAATTAATACTATTTTAAAAGAAGTAAGTGTGTAAATAATTAATAAATAAATGATCGTAAGCTCGTTTGAACTAAGAAGAATTAAATAAAAGAAGATCAAAGAAAACTTAACATTATTTTTTTTATAGTGAATTTTATCGTGATCTATAAGTTTATGTGTGAGATTTTATTTGTTTGGTTTGAGATCATGACAAATTTTTCTCTAAATTAACAGAAAAATTAAAATTTTTTATATGATAATTTACTTTGACTATTAGAAAAAACACAGAAAAAGTTATTAGACACTAGCATGAATGGAATGCATTTTCTGACCCACTACGGTCTTCATCAACATTCTTCGTGACATTTAGTGTTAATCGTAAATATCTTCTATTTAGCTCACACGTTAAAGGAATTGGGTGACTTTAAATCCCACATTACTCTGTGTGTTGAGTTAGAATGAAATTTACCACGAACGATTTCTATTTATAGTGTGTTTGTTTTTCTCTACTCATTATCATAATTGCCAGTTTAACTTTCAGTTAAAACTTTTAAATGGCAATTCTTTTCTCTAATGCCATCATACACTATCTTTCTACATAAGCAAAGCATATCAACAAACATTAAAGGTTTTTTTTTGTTAATACATATGTCGAGCATATACATTAAACGATTTATGCACTGTACCTTGTGAGTGGTTTAATAGTGTAATAGTTTATTTTAATTTTTTTAACACATTTCGTGAGCAAGTGCACCTGAATCGAATTTCCCTCACTTATTAATTTTAATCAATATTGTTTCTGTGGTACACCCAGACAAAATTTTAGCAACAAAATTTATTTTTCATGTTTTTAGTATAAATTGTTTTTTTTTTTTTTAATACTACACTTAGAATACTATGAAATAAATGAAATTTCACTCACAAAAAGGACGACTTACATTTCAGTATTTTCAACTAACATTGTCATTTGTTTTTAACTGTTCTAAAAATGACTAACAATTATAGTAAAAATGAACCACATGATAGTAAAAAATAAAGAAACATTTAATTATAGTATTAATTGCACACTCAAATTTAAATTAATTGTCTCAAAAGACGATGAATAAAATTCAAAAATCTCCAATAAAATATATCAAAAATTTGCTGAAAAAATGAACCACAATTGTAGAAAAATAAAGAAACATTTATTTTTTTAAATAACAAAAAAAAACTACTGTAAACAATGTATGTAAAATCATAAAACAGTTATTTGATGTGGTTTGTTATTTTAACTGAACTATGAGGTTAGTAAAAAAATCTAATTTATTCTACAAATGACTGACATTTACATTAAAAATAAAAAAAAATTTTGTTATAAAATAAATAAATTAGGATATTGTCTTAACAAATAATCTATAGAGTTTTTGTTTTCAAATTTATGAATTAACCACTTTCAGGACAATATCCTAATTAAGAAATATAGATTATGGCCTCGAACTTGATTTTCATTGCACAATTAAAGGTCGAAAAAACATAATTTTTATTTTTAGTAAAAACTATATCAAACATGTAAAAAAGACAAAGTACGGTATTAGTTTAATTCCCCTTTACATCTTGTTTTTAAATAAAAACAAAACAAGTGTAAAAATAAAAAGGAGAACAAAAACAAAAAGTGTGTATTGTATAGCTAACAAAGGTAGGGAGCCTGCACATAACGAACAAGTTTTCAATTTATTTTTGATCAATGGCGATAATCTTTAACTTCGAACTCATATATTAGTTCTCATTTAGTGGGATAACTAGTTTATATGAATGTTTGATGTTTGCATGGGATTGTCACTTCTTTCAAAACCGTTTTCTGATGATAGATCTATTAACACGTTCCTGAAAGTGGTAAATTAATAAATTTGAAAACAAAAAACACTAAAGATTATTTGTTAGGACAATATCCTAATAAAGAAATATAGAGTACGGCCTCGAACTTGAATAATTTAAACAAAACAATTAAAGATCGAAAAAACATAATTTGTTTTTTTAATAAAAATTATATTAAACTGGTTATAAATAAAATATTAAAACATCTTTATATCACAACGAATTTAATTAAACGTTTGATTTTTAAGTTAAAATATTCTTGGAAATACCGAGATTTATACAGAAAAATCCCAGAAAAAATGTTGGCCCCTTTCCTTAAATTGCGCCCTGTAAAGTTAACCTTAACCGCTATATCTTTCATTACAATCCAATATTTATGTATAGAAGTGTAATGAAAGCAAATATATAAACATTTAGAGTTGTAAGTGTGTACACAGATGAATGTTTGTTTGTTTGTTTGTTTTATTTGCTCCTATGGCGTTTTGTTTAATCAAGTGACAATTGACACAAGTGGCCTAAGGTAGACACAAATATACAAATGTATCCCATTGTAAGTGTAATCGTGTATTTGTGTGTGTGTGTGTATTGTATATCAGCTTCATATACCACTCGTTTATATACAGGGTTTTCTGTTGCTGCTGTAGTTGTTAGTAATCTTGCCGCATTTTAATACATTACCCTGAACAAAACAACAAAAAAAGGGTTTTTTATTTGTTGCTTTTGTTTGTCACCAATTTTCCCAAAAAATAAACATAAACATTTAAAGGGTCAAGTCCATGTTTGTCTTTAAACTAACAAAAATTTGTGTTATCTTTGTAAAATACGACTAAAACAGCAACATTTTACATCGTAGAGTTTAGTTCATAAAAAAGAAATTCAACCAAACCTTAATGTTAACTAACATTTGTCACCCCAGAGAACGTTAATTTGTAAACTTTTCTATTTTATTTGTAACCAAAAAAAAAAAAAAGAAATTGAAAAAAAAACACACACAAACTTTGTACTCAAATGTTTATTTGGCATAGGCTGCCTTACTTACTTAGCCCAGCCTGTTTGGCTATTATGCAGCATGTGATGTTTAAAAAATGTTGTTAAGAAAACGTGAGGTTTGTGTTTTTTTTTTTTTTTTAGAGTTTTTATTTTCCAGTTAATATTAATGTTATGTGACACCTTTTTGGCTTTGATTAATTATATATAAGTTCACCATAGAAAAAAAAAACATTAAAGTTGACTTGCTGTTGACTTTGGTGTTGATTATGCTGTTCACACTTTTTAATATTATTCAACACATCATTTAAATTAAGTTGGATAAGTAGAAGAAAAAAGTATTATTTTTTTTATAATGTCCATTAAAGGAGATGTGAGTGAATGCTTTAAATAGTTTTCTAGTAATGTAAGTGCTTAAAGGTTAAAGGTTAAAGTCAAAGAAAATGCCTATTAAATTTCAGTAAATTTTATCAAAATTTGTTAAAAAAAATGAATTTGTTTCCTTGTGCACAATTTTAAGACATTCGTAAATATTACACACAGAAAATAAATTGGTTGTAATTTGATTGCAACCAACATAATTTAATCATTATTCAACAATTTTAAATTAAATTATCTAAAAATCATCATCAGAACAATTAAACTTAATTATTAACAGAAAATACAGTGAACTCTCACAAACGTGAACTAATTTTTGCAAGGTGTGTTCGCGTTTTTGATTTTGTTCACGTTTGTGATTGGATTTTTTTAACTATTTTACTATAGAATTGATTCACTGGGAATAAATTGTATACTCAAATAAAAAAGTTAGTAAAGTCAGCAAAAAATTTTGCTGAGTCAGCAAAATTTTAGTCAGGAGGGTGCTTGCAAAAAAATTGCTAATGTCAGCAAAATCTTTTGCTGAAAATCAGCGAGCTGATTTTTAGCAACAAAATTAGTAGATTCACCAAAAGTTTTGCTAAGACTTAGTGGATTAGAAATTAAAAAACCCTTGCTAAACATTAATAAAATTTTCGCTGAATATTAGTAGACTGAAAAAAACTCAAAAAATTTGTAGAAAATTTTTACTTTAGTTTGCTGAAAATCATAAAACATATTTTTTTAATTCTTTTAAAAATAATTTACAATACGTTACAAAATATAAAAATTTTCATACTCCCACGACATGAATTCATGTAATATCTGCAAATATATAGAAATAATTATATACAACATAAACAAAACTATCTTTCAAGTACTTACATCAATGGTTGTCACAATGATGCTATCTTTTAAAGGAACAATAATGCCGCAGAGAATTACAGAAACGAAACGAAAAAATAACAAAATGTAACATATACAACCCGTTTTTTTGCAATAAGAAAAAGGAATAAAATAATTTACCTATAATGTATGTCTTTGTGTTTCGCTTTAGTCTGTCTACCTGCTGTATATTTGTTATCAACTTGACCACTCAATTTGACTACAAATACACATTTAATCTTTTTTAAATTTAAATATTTTATTTTGCCTTTTATTTAATTAATACTTTCACAAGCCGGTGAAAACGCAAAATTTAAGTTGTTTCAATCCACAGTTTTGTTTTATGTATGAAAAACTGATACCAAAATCTTCCATGGTTGATTTTTTTATGTGTCTTACTAGAGTTGTACTTTTTAGTATAATTTTCCTAGTCACTACTACATCTTGACATCTAATTCATTCTGCGTATAACTTTTAATCTGGTTGTCGTTCACACTATTGATGTGCTTATCAGCCCAATATTTTTTTAGCAAAATAAATAAGTAAAACATTAGTAAAATATTAGTAAAACATTAGTTCAAAACAGTTAAGTGCTGACTAAGTATAACTAAAATTTTAGGTTAAAACATAATTTTAACAAAAAATTTGCTGAAAAATAGTATACCTGATTTACAAGGTGTTTTGCTAACTTTTCTACTAACTTAGTTTTCTGAGTGTATTTCAAGTACTTCAGAACCAATCTTTATATAGATTATTTAACAAAAAATTAAATATGAAAAGATTTTGAACATTTTTCTTCTGAAAAGTTCTTAAATTCAAACAGAAAAATATTAAGATTTAAAGAAATTTTTCCTTTTAAGAAACTTTCTGATTCTGGGACTTTTTTAAATAGACCCACTTCAGAATCTAAGACAATTTTTGCATACCCAAATTATTGATTTTAATACGTTTTTGATATTTAACAATTCTTAATTTCTAATACATTTACTATTAAAGTAATTGCTAATTCCATTTAAGTTTTATTCTATACGTTTTAAAACAATTTTGATATAAAAAATTCTTAAATTCGGAAATACAGGAAAAGAGTTTTTCTGTTCACGTTAGAAAAGGTATTTACTATAAGAACATGGTGAAATTTTTATTTGGGGATTCCCCAAATTACTAAAATATTGAAGAAAAAGAAACATTTCTTATGAAAAAATTGTTCACGTTTTAGAGCTATTGAAGTTTGTTCACGTTTTGGAATAGTCAATGTAAAAAAAAGTGTTCATGTTAAGGGGACGTTCATGTTACTGCATGTTCACGTTTCTGCGAGTCCATTGTATACAAAATATAATTAAAACGATTTTTGTCACATCCAATTCAAACTATTGGTTTTTATAATCAATATTGCAAAAATATTTTTTTTTTTATTTTTTTTTTTTATTAATTAATAATCATATAATTACCAATTATATACACACAGAGAAAAATTTAGCTATTTGCCAACTGAAATTCCGTTACTACGACTCAAATACAGTCATTTCGAATTTCAAACGATTGGCACAACTTAACATTCGTTTTCACAGCAAAGTGCGGTTAATTCAACTGAATTTTAGTTGCAACACCCAAAATATTCAGAAATCTAATGTAAATATCGTTGTACTAACTAAATCTATAAGTTGTTACCATTAATATACACTTTTCAATTCGGTTGGCACTTTATTTCTCTGTGTGTACTAACCGAGCACTAGCTACTATGGCCTTCGGCGCGTTGTAGCGAAAACAGACCAGTGCCTCTGGTAGGAATCGAACCCACGACCCCCGCACAGATAAGCCAGAACGCTACCAACTAGCTACCGGGGCACACTGCAAAAATATTATCTACTACATTACTTATAATATTACAAACAACCAATAACTTATCGGAAATTTTGTCACTTGTATAAAATATTTCAACCACTTATTTTGATAGTGGTATAAGTCCTTTTTCAAAAATAAAAATTAGATAATGGTGGGGTTTCATAATATTCAGTGACAAATTCTGTACAAAAATTAAAAATTCGTTGAAATTTAAACCGAATTCTTGTATTGTAAATTATTGTGGATATCAGGGATATCCTCCCCATAAAAATCATTTTCTGGGTCTTATAAACATTGATCTCCATATTCAATATCTCCTGTTCACATTTTCCGGGCAAATACCATTTTTTCGAAATTCACTTTTCCGTTACATTTTTGAACTAGGATTTTTGCAGCAAGTTTAATAATTTACATATTATATTCTACACTGATAATAATCCATGCATAGAGATACGAAAAAATGTCAAAATAACAAAAACTTTTGTAAAATACATGAAAATTTGTTTAGTTTACAAAAGATTTCGTTGTTTTGACATTTTTTTTTCGTATTTTTAGCATGGATTTTTTTCGTATTTTTAGTATTTTTAGCATGGAAAACCCGACAATTTTTTAACTTCATAGAAAATCTACAATAAAACTAAGAAAAATAACAAGTTTATGTACAAAAAAATTTGTAAAGTTTTTAATATGAAAACGGTATGAGTCCATTCAATACTAAAAGAAAAACGGATATTCGCAAAAAATATGTAATTTTTTTTTAAAGAATAAATAAATATAAAGTCCCCTGATGAGATGTGTATAAAAAAACTTTGTACAAAAGTTGCTACTTAAGGTTTCAAAAACTTTTAAATGCAAATTCCTTTCTATCCCATTTTATAATCAAAGGGACTTCATACCAATTTAAAAACAAATAATTCATTTGCAGTTAAAATTTAGTCTTAGTTCCGCACCTAAAAAAGCAAATATTTAAAAGCAAAATATTAGTTTTCCTAATTAATTTTAAAATAATATAAATGTTGTCTCTAGTTTTGGTAACTTTAATAAAATATTGTGATTGGCAATCAAATTTCGGTTGAACATACAGATCTATTTTTAGACTAGTAGGACAAAGGTTTGCAGGTTGCCAACTCTTAGCCTTTTTGCCCATAACTCATCAAATGTATCCATCAATGTATTTTGTTGAAATGAGAAAATAATATTTCACAATCTTTTCAAAAATACCTTAAATTGTCCCCCTTAACACATTTTTGACGCAGTGTTCCTTCTTTGACCAAGTATTTTTAAACGTCAGTATATTTTTTAATGAAAAAAAATTTTTAAGTGATTTAAAATCCTTAAAAGTATTTAACATCTTGTTAGCAGTCGTGAATATATAATAATTTTAAAATTGTTATCCAGAGTTGCCAAATAATTATTAGAAGAAATTACTTTTTGACCTTTTTTGATGGAATATTAAATTTGAATATTAAAAAGCCTTATCTTTTATATTTTTGATTGTAATGTGAATGCAAAAATATGAAAACGTATTTCTCTGATAATATCAGACCTACGCTCACAAGTGTGACGCGTTCTTAGAAAATTTGTAATACCAAACATGGGGATTACTAAAAACTTCGGGGTATTTAATTACAGGGCAATTACTCAATTACACCCAATTACGTGTAATTAGATAAAAAAAAAAGTAATTGGCCTTCAATTAAATACACAAATATTGGTATTATATCCCATGTCTGGTATTGACAAAATTGAACATTTTCCAACGAAGAGGTTAAGCCCACTAGTGTGAGCGTAGGTCTGAAATTATTAATGATATAGAAAAAGTTTCCAATCGAATGATTATGAAATGTAATTGACGTCGCCCAAATCTGATTCTACATATTTACATATAAACGAAATTAGTGGGTGACCACGGGGATAAGGAAGGTATCCATGGTGCTGACTAAACTACTACACTGATAGAATTTTGCTTCATAGTATTAATGAAACACTTTCATTAACATCGATTCATTGGTTTAATGAAAAATTTCATTAACTGAATGAAAATTTATTAATATTGGTATTTTTTTCATTAACATTTTTTATGATTTTTTCACAATTTCATAAAAAAAAAAATCATTAAATCAATGGAAAAATTTCAAATTTTTTTCAATAAAAATTTTGACTTGTTATAAGAAAAAAAAAATTTTTTTTTTTGTACTATCATTTTGAAATAAAAAAAAACTGAAAATTTTCTTTTAAGCAGAATTAACCAAAACTTTGATATAAATAAACTTTTTTTTATTAAACTTGCCTATAAATAATAATAAAATTTTTGACGAATTTGAATAGTTGGTCACTAAATTCCAGGGAACAGATTCTCTAAGAAAAACGATATAGTTTTGTTCAAACGAGACCTAAATTGTTATCGTTTTGACGATGTTACACAAAAACGTTATGCTAAGCGCTAATAAATTTTTGTTGTTTAACAACATTGTTAACAATATTTAACATTTTTATCTAATATGGTCGTAATTTAACTACAAAAAGTGGACTATAATCGTCGATCTTTCTAAAGAACTCCAAGCCAGATCGATAAAAAAATTACATATTTTGTACCGACATATAAGAAAATATGTCATCTTTGAACACAAATTATAAAAAATGTAAAGAATAGGGACCGTAAATAATGATTATTTTGCGTTTTTTTAAATCAAAAATTTAATCACTTAGAACAAACATTAAGAGGCTTTTTGTTAAAGTTCTGCCTATTATGGAGGCTCTAACTTTTCTAAAACTTCGGGTTCTGATGAGATCTTTAGCCAGATCGAAATACTAGTATCAACCTAGCTAATATGTTTGATTTGCTTTTTTTTTGTAAATATACGGAGGTTGAAAGCTCGTTATAAATTGAAAATAATAAAAAAAATTTATTGCACCATTATTATTATTTTTTGACAATCTTTGCATATCCGTCATGATTTTTAAATTTTTGATTTTTAAAGTTTTCTTCAATTGTAATGATTATTGAGTGATAATAAAAAAAAATCAGTCATAATCATTATTTTTGAGCAAAAAAAATAAAACTCAAAAATAATCATTATTTATGATTTTTATTTTTTTCGTTCAAAATAAAACTCACTTTCAATTTACGACTTTATATATGATGTACTTACATATTTTTGTGCATATGTATATATATTTATTTGAGTTTTATTTTGAGCGAAAAAAATAAAAATCATAAATAATGATTATTTTTGAGTTGTATTTTTTTTTGCTCAAAAATAATGATTATGGCTGATTTTTATTAACATTACTCAAAAATAATCATTAACATTGAAGAAAATCCTTAAAACTCATAATATAATCATTATTGTGTAATTTTTGTTATAAAACTCATAATGATTACGGTCCCTGGTAAAGAAAGATTGAACAATTTTGTAAAAATAAAACAATAAAAACAGAAATAAATTAAAATTGGTTTTTTTAGTTCAGTTTTTAATATTTTAATGCCTGTTAATTATATTTAAACGATTTTGTCAATCATTAAAGTTCTTAATATACATAATTTAAAAAAAGTACAATAATTAAAATATTTATTTTTTTATGGATAAAAAAAATTTATTTTCAAAATTTGTAATTTGTAATGCTAAAATAATCATATTCAAACTATTAAATATCAACGAAAATATTTCATAAAAACTATGAATTTTATTCATTAAACACATGAAACTTTCATAACGATTAGGCTGGGATTAATGAAAAAATTTCATATATTTTATGAAATTTTCATTGGGTCAATGAAACCATACATTAAAATTGATTTAATGAAACGTCTTTCATAGACTTAATGGAACGTTGCTTTGGGGACCTTTTTATGAAAAAAATCATTGGATTAATACAGGAATTCATTAACACTACGCACGAATTTCTATCAGTTTAGCACTTAGAAAGTTTTATGACCAAAATCATTAGCTCTTTCCCTACAACAAATCCGAGTTTTATAAAAATTGTACATTCTAAATTTGTTTTAGAGCAACACTGAGGCGCATGAGTAATATGAATTAATATCGATCATACGCTTCGTTAACTCAAGCAGGTATTTTTGCAGTAAACGCTTGCTGACCTGCTTATGCGATTTCTTTAACAAGATCAAAATCGTTTTAAAATTCAGATATTCAATTTGATATTTACATACCTTTTTTTCTTAGAATAAATACATATTTAGATTCTGAACTTAACCAAGAACAAGCGTTCATGAATGTTTGTATTTAACATTTATAAAAAAAAAATTATTTAAACTTTAGAAAAATTATTAACTTTTGATTTTGAAATTCAATTTATCTAAAATTGTGACCAACATTATTTTATATAAAATCTTTTTTAACCTTAAACTATAAGACAAATTTAAGAATTTAAACAAAAGTATGGCATATTTTTTTTTTTATTTTCTTAATTTAACCCATATCAATGTAGTTTTCCTAACCATACCTCTCACATCTACTAATTTAGATTTCTTAACATCTTCTATATATCATCTTGTTTTGTACACTCATTATTTTAAAATAAATCAAAAAGAAACTTTGTTTAATTCACTTTCTCTAATTTGATTACAAACACAATAAAAGAATAAGGACGATGATGATGATGACAACAACAACTACACAGAAAATGAAAAGGAGCAAAAATAAATCTCATTGTTGTACTTGTTGTTTTGTCATTATGAAATTTTATTGTACTTTGCCATAATCCACGAAATATTGTGTCAACGTTCTATCATAGAGAATTTTTTAACTTTTCAAAAAACACTGAACGAAATAATATAACAAATTTGACTATGACTGAGTGGAGAAGAATGAAGATCAATCTGTGATAAAATATCTTTAGACCGTAAGACTTTTTTTATAGAAAAATTTACTGAAAGAATTCCTACAAATTCAAAGCTTTTTAAAAGTCATACCAATCTTACTTTTATGGGTTAAAAAGGTGGGGTCAAAAATTGTTCCAGTTTCTTTTATTCGTTTTTCGCATTTACGTCATTTGAAAGATCCATCTAACGATTTAATAACAAAAATTAATGGGTTTTTGTTTTTGTTTTTTTTTCTTTGTTTTTCCTGTGTCCATTTTCGACCAATTTTTTTAACCCTTAATAGTATAAGTGGTACGATAAGGAATTGCGATTGTGCGTTAGTTTAGTACCCTTTATCACATATCCAAATTTAACGAAGATGTGACAGAAATTATGCTGTAAATTTTCTAGTGGGTTTTTTTTGGATAAAATTGGAAACGTTAACCACATGTGGATCGAATTACATATAATAATTATTTTTATCAAGTGGAAATTTTTGTTGATCAATGTAAAAGTGTTGCAATCTTGTAATGAAAAAGTTTTCTGAACTATAGGGGTGTCTTTAGGACAAATTTTTCAGAATCAGAAGCTATATATTTTTTTTTTTTGATAATGTGCTAAGATGCTTATAGATTTTATTTAAGAACATCATTGTCTTAGGAACTGTTTTATAAAAACAAAATTTAAAGATTCATTTTTATACCCTCCACATACTGTGATGAGGGTATATATCAGTTTGTTATGCCATTTATAATGCATCGACATATAGGTATAAGAACCATAAAGTATATATATTCCCCATCCTTATTTGATTTTTAAGCGGTTATCACAATGTCTGTCCGCATGTCTATCTGTATGTTGCAATGGCGATCACGGCACGAAAACGCAATACGAAACGCTCATTTTTATATACAACAGACAAAATCCAGTTTATGAGAATTTTGTTTGCTTTAGTGTATAAACTGGCTGATTTGTTAAACCTAATCATAAAATCAAAACTTTTTGAAAAGCAACAATTTGAATTTTAAAAATTGTAAAAAGTTTTGCTTTTCAAAAAGTTTTGATTTTATAATTAGGCTTACTAATTTAGCCATTTTATATGCTAAAGCAGACAAAATTCTCATAATGTGGATTTGGTCTGTTGTATGTAATGTATCGGTTTGAGTCAAGCCAACTATCTTTTTCTTTTGCAGACAACTGAAGATTAAGGTGATACCTATGAATCAATGTTAATGTCTATCATGAAAATGATCAAAATTTTTGAAAAGTAACAAATAACATCTTATACAATAATATATATTAACTTTTGGACTTGTGGTAGAACAATATTCTAAGTACCTCTAAATTGTTCAAACAAATTGGTGTGTATTGCTAAGTGTCTGGTGAAACTATTTTATACACTACGCGGTATAGAATAGTTTCACCAGACGCTTTGAGGTGAATAATATTTTAAACTGATCTCAATATTTTATTTTGCCTAAAATTTTGTTCAACCCAAAATTTTTTTTTTCACCACAAAAATAGCTTTTTATCTCAAAAATGTTTTTTTTATCACAGAATTTCTTTTTTGCATCCAAAAATAATGTTCCCCTCAAAATTTTGTTTTCACCTCTAACATACGAGGGCGGCTCAATAAATCCGTGACTTTTTGAATGAAACACAGTTTTTTTTGCAAAAAAAAAAAAATTGAGTTTGCAACGTAATCTCCTTTTAGCTCAATACACTTAGTCCAACGTTTCTCCAATTTTTGTATTCCTTCCAAAAAACAGGATTTTTCGGGGTCCATAAAATAGGCATTTCTTGGCCATATGGGGTTGTTTTTTTTAAATACTCCTTTAATCGGTCCAATAAGTTGGCATAATATTCTCCGTTTATTGTTTTTCCCTTTTGAAGGTAATCGATGTGGATAATACCGCGCGCATCCCAAAAAACTGTTGCCATCACCTTATTGACCACGTTTACTTTTATGGTCAATTGAGAGCAAACGCGGAACCTATCTTGCAGGCAGCTTCGATCAGCCAAGGAGGAGTTTTTCGACATTTGAGGTCAACTCAATTGGCCGTCCAGAACGTTTAGCGTCATTTGTACTTGTGCGACCACAACGAAAGTCAGTAAACCACTTATTTACCAATCGATTGTGCAGAGTCCCTATAGTACTTACCAAGCTTTTACTTGGTTTGATTGACGGTTGTTTGTTCGCAAAAAGTAATGTTTAATGAGCACTCGAAATTCACTTTTTTCTATTTTAAAGAAAATCCACGAGGTTGTATGTTTTGAACAGCTGTTAAACGCAAAGTAAATGCCGGAACTTGCTCAAAATTTGGCAGTAGTCTATTAACAGGTGGTACTTGATGGGAGTAGTGTTGCATTTCATATAACTACGAGGGAAGTTCGAAAATTCACGGACTTATTGATCCGCCCTAGTAGTTTTTAAAATATTTTTTTTTTGTTTCATGTTTAAGACTTCATTGTGGAGGGTATAAAGAATAATATTTGGCAAAACCAATTTTAATACATGTACTTATTTTAGCTATAAGCACTATAAATTTAAGGATTTAGCAAGAAACTAATCATCAGGATCTGAAGTTTTTGCTAAAGTACGTCCTTAAAACGAGCAATGTTTTATAAAGAAAATTTCAGAGTGTTTTGGTAAGAAAATTATAAAAAAATCTGAAATTTTCTCTGCGCAATAAAATATTTTAAAACTATAAATTTGGTTTGATAAGATATAGGGGAGAAATCGTCAAAAATTTGTTTATATTCTAAGCGTAAATTAAGTTTAGCGAATTTTTAAATTGTTCTGAGTACATAAATTTTTTAAAATCAATATTTTTCGGAGCTGCTTAAAATCCTGTTTATTTTTCACCTAAACATTATACAAATAAAATTTCTGATTTAGTTAATTTTCCAAACGCGTTTCTCTCAGCGTACCAATTTCCAAACAACCACCTTCACTACCTCCAGACAGCTTTATGGAATAAAGAACTCTGGTAAATACAATAACAAAAAATATCACTGTTAATACAATTTTAACTCTTAACAAAAACGGAAGTATAACGGAAGTTACAAGAAAATATAAACAATTTTAGCTGAAAAAAAAAAATTATATCTATAATAAAATGAAGCTAAAAAACATTAAAAGATTTTCAGTTGTGTTGTAAAATATATATATTTTTTATGTTGACGTCATCATTGTCGTCAACATCATGAACATCATAACAGCAACATTGACAACGTATTTCCAACACAAGACAACAACTAAGACAAACAAAATGATAACAAAAATTTAAAAGGATAAATTCAACGAAAAACAGAAAAATGTGTGTGTGTATATGTTTTCGTAAGTGTGTGCAAGTGTGTTAAAGAATTTTCATTTGTATCGGTATGTTGTAATAGCAGTAGTAGAGTATGTCGTTATGTTTATTTGATATCAGCAACCAAAAACAACAAAAAAAAACACGTTGACTGTCGTCTTGAGTTGAGGTGGTAGTAGTAGTGGTAAAGCAGACACTTAAACGCCACTTGAACATTAAAAAATCGTGACAATAATTTTACACTGTCAACATTTTTGATGTTGTTGTTGCTGCTATTGTAGCTGCACGAAATATATCGAAAGATGAATTTAAAACAACAACAATATTACGAGTGACTGCAAAAAAAAAATAAAAATTTTACCTGTTCAAAAAAATAAAACGTTACAAAATGTCGTTAGATGTTCTTCCATAGCCTGTCTTATATCCTGACATTATGTCACATCAAATTGCTTTCAACTCATTCGTTCAATTCATTCAATGTTGTTACCTTAACATTCTTTCAATTTTTAAAGCATCTCGTTAAAGAGGATGGTTAACTAAACGCCAACAAATATTGGCGGGATTATAAAAACAATCAGATTCGCCAAAATGGTATGTTCTCGAAAAATTTCAAGAGCAGATTTGGAATCTTTTGATCAACGTTTTTAAGATCCAGACAATACTTTCAAAGGGAGGATATCCGAGATATTCAAAATAACTCGCAACATAAAAATTCCGGTAAAATTTCAGCGGTTTTTTTAAATTTTCACAAAAACAAAGTTTGTGCAGCTTTTTACTGCCATTGAACACTTTGAAACTACATCCCATATAATCTCAAATTTTTTGAAAAAGTAATCATACCTAAATAAATGGTTCAAATCACAATGATGTTTTTGTTAAAAATTCGATAGTCTTCTCATTAAGAAAATTCTTAGAGTACATTCAAGAAAAGTTGCGAATTCATTGGATATATTCAGAAATAAAATGCAACTAGAAATTTTAACTTCAGTTTAACCGTCTTTTTATGTAGATAAATTCTAATGTTATGGTGAATTTTATTAATCAAAGTGCGTAAATTTTTCATTAAATATACTACATGTCGTATGAGTGATACGTGTTAGTATTAAATTAATATCACTCATACGACTAGTAGTTCATATTATGATATTAAGTGATCAAAATATACATTTTGCTTAACCGTACGATGCATACCCAACTTTTTCTACACACACCCGGGATACGTTTGTACCTACTAGCTTATTTCGGCTTTTTCTAATGTTTAAATGGTCCAATTTCATTTTTTTAAATGCGTATATTAATATTTTACAAATGTTTTAGTTTTTGTTTTATGCAAATATTCTACCTGGTTCAAGAGATATAGCCAAAAAAGGTCACGGACATGGGATAGCCAAATGTTGTGTGTGGTTACGTAGATGTCGACTTTGGAAGCTCGTAGCTCCTGATCCGAATTGGATCAAATAACCTTTAAAAGATTAGAAATTACTTATTTTTCCTCGATCCGAAATCTATATGCCATAAGTTAAGCCGTTCCTGAGTTACAGCACTGAAAATAGGTTTGTGTTTACGTAGGTGTCGACTTTGGAAGCTCGTAGCTCCTGAACCACTGATCCGAATTGGAACAAATAACCTTTCAAAGATTAGAAATTACCTATATTTCCTAGATGCCCTAGGTTAAGCCGTTCCTGAGTTACACCACTGCAAAGTTGCAAGTGGATACATTTGTACCCGCGTGTTTTGTTCTAGGGTTAACACAATTGGGCATAACTTTTGGTTTTATCCATAGATTTTCTTAGTACTTAGTAGTACTAGTATTTAGTAACTCGAATTCTTCATTGAAATATAGATGCTGCAATGGCAGTAAAGAGATATTTTGGCGACTTCTATTTTTTTGCAGTTTTTGAGATTTTAACAATGTTTACTTCTGGCAAATTTTGTTTATTTTTTAATATATTTTGCGTATAGCACTTAAACTACTAAACTGAATATAAAACAATGTTCGTATTCGTATTGTTTCTTATTCATTTGTCTTGTACTGATAGCATCTGTAAAGAAATAAGATGTCTTGGGGTTCAGATGAAGTCAAAACTGCTTCCTACAAAAATATTCAGTTAAGTATAAAATAGAGGTATTTACACAAGGGTGCCCTAATCGATGCAAAAAAAAGTTATATGAAAACATGTACAGAACATGTTTTGTTTCAAAACACGTCCAAAACACCTTCAGCGGAAACGTAGACTAGTAAAAATTACTTATTTATAATATTAATAAAAGTAATTCAAATGTCTATCTACTCCTGTTGAATAACTTAAATAAAAATGCGGATCTATCTACTAAAATACCTAAAAATAGAATTTGCAATCAATATAACAAAGTAGAGCCCGTCAATAGAAGGTTCTGCGGACAATATCCACCATCTGAACTAATTTTGCTTTTGCATATTGGCTAGCTAACAGCAAAGTTATATTTATATTTTTATAAATCACATGTAAATTTAAATTTTAAATTAAAAGTTTAAATATTTTGTTAATATTTTGCTGAATTTAAATTATAAAATTAAAAATATTAATTAAAATTTAGAAAACTTCTACAAAAGTTCTTAATAAAAATTTTCGAAATACCATTTACATTGAAAAAAATTAAACAATATTTCGCTATAAAAAATAATATATCATAAAAAACTGAAAGAAAGAAAACAATTAAGAACGGAAAACAAAAAGTGTTAAAATTTAATAACGCTAAATCGAAATAATTTAAATTGAAAAATACTCAATACTGAAATATAAAGGCAAATAAAGTTAAAAGTTTTAATATATAATGGAATTTGGGTTGAAATAGCAACACAATTTTTCCAGCTTTTTAAAGATCACAAAAACGATTTGTTTAAGTTATTCAAGAAACACTTCTGCAGAGTGATTAGCGGACTAAATAATTTACCAACTAACTAATTTGTTAGTTGCAATCTAATGTACTTTTCCAAAAAAAATACAATTTGGGGTGAAGTGTAAAATTTGAGAAAAGTGCGTGAATTAAAGTACGAAATTTAAGAAAATTTATTACGTAAAAAAAGTATATAATTATAAACAAAAATACAAGGGAAAATTAATACAACAAAAGAAAATCAATACAACAGTAAAAAAAAAATTATCTTTAAAAATTAATTCAAGATTGGGCTACAATGGACGAACGTAAAAATCTGGCTGTTTTGTTTGCACTATTCTAGTGAAATTTGCATTTGTTGCACTTTACAGTATTAAAGAGGACGATGAGAGCATTGTATTTTAAGAGCTATAATTTTAGGTATAAATTTTACAGTAGCATATTATGGAATACAACGCCGATTTTCGTATTTTCACATTCTTTTTTTGCTTCTACCAAATTGCTTTTGTCTATGGCTGGGTTTTGTTATTTTTAAACGTATTTCCGCGGCATGTCTCTTAAGCACTTAAAAAAAAATCACATTTACAAAATATTCTACTAACAATATGTAAATATGCTCTAAAATTGCTTTAATTGCTTTGAATACTTTCCCCAACATAATATTAAATCTCTGTGCGCCCCGGAAGGTTAGTTGGTAGCGTGCTGGCTTATCTGAGTGGGGGTCGTGGGTTCGATTCCCACCAGAGGCACTGGTCTGTTTTCGCTACAACGCGCCGAAGGCGATAGTAGCTAGTGCTCGGTTAGGGTAATAGTATATAATTTGTAATTATATGATTATTAATTAATAAAAAAAAAATAATATAAAAATATTAAATCTTCACCCCAAATTAAACATATTCACAAAAATTCACATAATTAAAACAATTTATTTTTATTTTATAACGAGCTTCCAACCTCCATATATTTACAAAATAAATCAAATCAAACATATTAGCTAGGTTGATACTAGTATTTCGATCTGGCTAAAGATCTCATCAGAACCCGAAGTTTTAGAAAAGTTAGAGCCTCCATAATAGGCAGAATTTTAACAAAAAACCTATTAATCATTAATTTTGCTCCAATTTAAATTTCAGTTTTTTTCAATTGATATTTTCTGAATATCAAGTGATGTTTTCGGAATTTCAATTGTTATTTTCTGAATATTTTATTTTCTGAATTACAATTGATGTGTTTCGAATTTTAAAATACATATTTTCCAAACTTAAATGATATTTTTTGAATTCATTTGGTATTTTCTGAACTCCAAATAATATTTTTTGAATTTTGATTTTATAAATTTTAATTAATATTTTTCTGACTTTAAAATGGAAAATCTGATTTGTTATTGAAATTCTGAATGTCAATTGATATGTTCTGAATTACAATTGCAAAAGGTGCAGTGTAATAAGTTAAGCTTGAACTGGTCGTGTAATATATCCTATGAGGCTATTGAACAATGGTGAGAACTAAATTAATTTTTCCTATGTGATTAATTGTTTATTAAGCTTATGCAAAATTAAGTGATCCAAACTTTGGACATTTTTAATATGAGTCTACTTAAATACAGAAAAAGGAGGGCATATGGATCAAAATTTTCATCAAAGAGATTTTGTTATAAATGTTAGTACAAAATAATAGTTATTTAGGTCTTTTGAGAATTTCTTTAGGAAATCTGTGAACTCTTTCTCACAGGTTACTTTCCTCTTTAAAAAAAAAACCTGCCATACTTATAAACTCATACTTAAAGTATGTTTTTTCGTACCATAGAACACGACAATATGATGAGATGCCTTAGCAATGTCGTCTTACTCGTTAAAGGATAATTCATACTTTTTTTTATATATATATTTTGGGAAACTTTTTTTCTTCCTCCTTATTTTTTTGCGCTATCAAAAAAAAAAAAAACGAAATGAAACAAAAATTGTATGTCTTTTTTATGTTTATAAGTGTGCCTTACGGCTTTAACGTTATTACATTGTTTTTTGGTAATTGTCTTTGTTCCTAAAGTTGTTGTATTTTTTGCTGTTGTCGTCCTTATTATTGTTCATATTATTAAATATATTGCTATGTTGTATTTAGCTTAATACACTAAGATAAAAAAGTTAAAGGAGTGTTAATATAAAACAAGAATCTGGAACCTAAAATTCAAAATAAAAAAAAAATTTCTCATATTTTGTTAAGAAAGATCAGACGCTGATCCTAGGAGGAAGAAATGGGACATTTGCTACCCAAAATAAAATTATTCATTGTATACAAATTTAGGATGTGAAAAATGTTAAAAAAAAAATACTCTAACTCCCTCGCCAAAGTCTTTTCCTAGAACCGAAACGCTGGAAGATATATCGCACACCTAGTTCAAAAGTGACACAACTCAAAATTTTTCATTTTTCAGAAATCGAAAAGAAATGTTTGCAACTTTATACCAATTGGAACATAAAGAAAGACATAACTGTATTTTAGCAACAGTTAACAACAGCAAAATACACTGATATTTTTTTATAGATAAACAAGTGTATTTTGCATAGTTTTAGCATATAAACCCGAAAAATTAAAATTTTGAGTTAAGTTAATTTTGAACTAGGTGTGCGATAACTACAATAATGTTAAGAAAAGTATTTGAAATGAGTTGAAATTTTACTGACTGTTCGATAGATTTTTAACAACATTTTCAACTTTTTGAACATAGTTGAGTTTTTTATTGTCTTTTTAAATTTTCTTATAAGAACTCAAATTTTTTAGGCATATTTTTTGAATAGCGTTGAAAAGGAGTTTTCTTTCTTCTGCTGTAAATGTATTAAAAAAATATATAAATGTTATTTTTTTCTCATTTTTATTCCCAGCCTCTGCAATTATAATGTGCTAAAATATTTTCAGAGTTTCTTTATTTTGTAATTTAATAAACATTCAATGTGTTAAAGTGTTTGCTTCCTTAAAATATGTCTGAAGTTCTGTTTTTAGATAAAGAAAAAAAAAACATGTCATAAATTAATGAGTGGGAAAATTGTTAAATTTTTTTTATTCAGTGCCTTTTGTTTTAAATTATCTTAAAAAAAGTACGCAAAAAGGTTTATATATTTTTGCAGCAATCACGATTTTTTTTTTGGAATATACGCTCTAAAAAATGCTTGTAAATTTACTTAAATTAAGTTTACTTAAGTTTAACTTAATTTAAGTTTACTTAAATTAAATTAACAATCGAACTCATGCTGTATAAATTTAGACGCAAAAATATGTTAAATTCTGGTTTTCACACTTTTGTCTACAAAAATACACATACATTACATTAATACACACTTTTATTACACACTTTGTGTGTAAAATTAAAATTTTGTGTGTAAATATACATATATTCAAAAGTAATATGGAATTTTTCCTCCCGCACAGTGGGGAAAATTTAAGTTCCATTAGTTAATTTGCCTCACAGTTTTAACCTTTTGAAATTCCTACAGCGAAGGATCAAAAGTGGTAGTTTTCTATTTAAAGGGACATAGTGGCAAAAATTGGACTTTTTGTGGAAATTTGTTGACAGCCCAAAGTTTAAAAAAATTAAGTGAAAATTAAATTTTAAAAACAAGCTAAGGAAACTTAAGGTCGATTACATATGCCCGATTAATTAACGAAAAAATAATTGTCTATAAAAGTGGTTTGTTTTGGAAAACAAAAACCACAATTTGAATTTTTATCCTGACTTTATAAGTATTCGCTATTTTATTCAAGTTTTATTACGTATTCACTATTCAGTCCTATTTGGTAACTGATTAATCATGATGGATCGGCTTTTGTTTATAATTACTTCATAAAATAACTAATATTTATTAATTGTAACAAACAATTAAAACAGTCAACTAAAATTGTATGTTAAAGGCTTTGGCATTGATCAATGCCAATTAAAACAAAATTTCAATGTCATTGTTTCTAAGCAATTGTAATGCCAAAAAATGTAATTACCATTGACATAAAACAATGCCAATTATATCGTCAATAAATTAAAATAAAATAGTGACCCCAATTCTGACAACGCTTCTTAATAGAAGATTCAATTACCTTTTAGTTGATATAAAGGGTCCGCCATCTAACGTTTTTTTTCAACTAGTGCTTATTTCGTGAATGGTAACACTTAGCTCATGTCTGATTTGACAGATAATTAGATTTATCATTCCGCTGAACGAATATGGTTGTGTATGCGCTTGAACAACGCTGGGAAATATTGCTACATTACTTTGAAAATCATGGTAATGTTGCAGAATGTGTGCCGATACACCCAAAACGAGTCACTGTTTGGTGCGGATTTTGGTCCAGAGGCATAATTGGGCCATTTTTCTTCGAAAATGAGCAAGGAGTGGCCGTTACAGTCAATGGCGATCGTTATCGGGCCATGTTGAACGCATTTTTGTTCACAAAAATTGAAGAGGAGGAAATACAGCTGCACACAATCGATAATGTAAAATTGGACCGATCGTGTAGGCTACTGCATGGCCAGCCGAGACAGCCATTTGATTGAAATTATTTTCCATTATTAACCGGAAGGATTGTACTTTCAAATAAAAAAAGAAATTTGAGAAAATATTCAGTAGTTTTTTTTTATAGCATTTTCAAAAAAAAAGTTATTTGGCGGACCTTTTATTTCTTTTTCTTGCAAAAGGTTAGAACTATTTCGACTAAATGCAAGTTCTGATCATGAAACTGTGAAAAATTTAAGCTATATTTGTTAGAGCTTTTTTAGCTTATTTTTTTATATTTGCTTATTTTAGCTTATTTTGACTTTTTTCTTTAAAAATTAAGCTTATTTTAGCGTTGCTTTAAAGTACCACCTACTTTTAAGGTCTGATAATTTTGGATAGAAAAAAAGGAAAAAGCATGTAATAATTTGAGGTCTTTTCTATACAAATCACTCACAAATTTTTAAAAAACTATTGTTCCAGGGTTGCCATGTAATTAATTGCAAAATACAATTTTGAAAAAAAATTTATGGCATTTTTTTGAAAAATTTGCAATTTATAAAAAGCAGACCGGAGTTATAAAAGTTATATGCGGATTTGGTTAATGACCTATGGAAAAATGTTTGAAATGATAAAAATTTGTTGTACAGTATGTACTTTTTTGTAAAATTAATAAAAAGGATCAGGAAATTTTCAAAAACTCTATAACACATTTTTTCAAAAACTTTTTAACACAATTTGCAAAAACTTTATAACACAGTACTCCATTTCCTTTTTCAATGTGAAATATTATTTATTTTCTTACAACAAGCCAAAGATTTTAAAAAATGATTAGCCAGTGTTGCCATACTAAAATTTTTAAAAATTCGTTAAAATCGTTAAAATCCGATAGATCAATTTGGTTTACTAATATATAAAAATTATAATTTAAAAAACATCTTAACACGTTAAATACATACAAGTGTCAACATTTGAATTTAAACTGCAAATGCCAACGCTAGATGCCACAATAAGTTTATAAAAACGTCAGATTACAAATGTTGGCAAAAAATTCCCACGCAATCGATGAGTGGTATAAAATGGGTTAATTGCAAGTTGAAAATTTAACGGTACATGTTGTTGGTTTATCAAACGTATTTTTGTTTAACCAATTTGAACTTTAAAGTTTGGGAAAACAATTTCTCTTTTGCACCGTTGTTTGACTGACAAAGTTGCATGAAACAAATTTTACAAAAATCTTATTTGTAGTAACGATTTAACTAAAATGTTATGAAATTTAACGGTTTAGCTTTCTAATTTAACCGCTTATTTTTTAATTTCAAACAAATTATTATACTGTTTTTCAAGCTTTTTTTAAGCGTTTAAAACATGGGTTTCAGAGCTGTTTTGTTTTCGGTTGCCCTATTGATAATATTATACCAAAATATATTTTTTTATTTTAGCATATAGAATATACAAAAAACATTTTAATGACTTGGATTAATTTACATAAATCGATCTTTTTTATCTAAACGAAATTTACATAAATCGATCTTTTTTATCTTAGCGAAATCTACATCACTTGAAACGTCTCCAAACATCAATTGAAATTCCAAATATTCATTTGAAATTCGGTTAGTTTTGGAAACTTAAAAATAATTGTAAATTTTGGAACATCAATTTAAAATCAGAAATCGCATATTAATTTTCTGATCCTTAAACAGAATTTCCGAATTACAAATGGTGTATTTTTTTTTTAAATAATGTTTCCTGAATTTCCATAGAATATTAGTTGATGAGTTACATTAAATCGAATTTTTTGAACAAATCTAAATTTAAATTTTCTGAATTTTAATTGAAATTTTAACTGGAAAATTTCAATACAAAAAGTAAACCAAACTATCCAATTATAGTAAAAGTAGAAAAGTTTACTAATATTTAGTAAACTTTTTGATTTTAGCAGTTCTATTTACATTTTCATTTCACTGAAATTTTACTAATATTTAGTACTGTTTACTAATTTTATCCACTAAATTAATTTTGCTAAAATTTAGTAACAAATTTGTTTCATTTTATGAAATCGATTTCCATTAGGAGTTTACTAAAATTTTACTAAATTTTAGTAACTTCTACTAAGTGTTTTACTACTTCTAAAAAATTACAGTCACGTTTTGCTGAAAGTAGCAAAACGATATGCTTTCCTAAAATCTGCAAAATTTTCTGTAACAATTACAGGTTTTTCTGTACATCACAAGTATTTAGTATATACCCAGCGAAAAAAGAGTGGAAAAAGACGTAGTAAAATCATAACATATACTGATTCAGATGTGGTGCAAATTGAGGTAATGCAAATTCCTCAAACTTGACTTTATTAAAAGTACTATGTGTAATAGGGCGGGTCGATTTAAAAATCGCTCAACGTTCAAGGAAAATCGTATTCTAGGGATCAAACTAAGAAACTTTGCGGAAGGAACCATACCTCTAAAACGAATTCTGATGTCCCGACTTTTGACCCGTAGGGCTAAATTTTGAAAAAGCCCACCTTGATATTTCAGAAAGTAGGAGGAATCTCTCCAAGATTATGGGAGCTACTTCTTCTCCGGGAGACGCGCTAGCAAATTAATGCATAAATCATCATTCTAGGTGACCGTTAAGGGGTTAAAATTTAAGTTGAAAGAGAGCCTTTTTAAGCGTGTTTTTATAGCAAAATGTACAAATCTCGGGATAGAGATATTTCAGAAAGTAGGAGGAGTCTTTTCAAGATAAGGGTCTCTATTTCTTCTCCGGAAGACGCTCTAGCAGATGCATGTATAAATTATATTCTATTGGGGCACTCTAAATAGGTCAAAGTGGAATTTTTCAAAATTTGACCCTACGGGTCAAAAGTCGGGACTTCAGAATACGTTTTAGAGGTATGGTTCCTTCGGTATGATCCCTAGAATACGATTTTCCTTGAACGTTGAGCGATTTTTTTGCCTCCATACAAATCGACCCGGCCTAATGTGTAAGGTTATGAAAGACTGTATTTTTGGGTGTTCTTTTTCATAGAACTTAATTTGTTAGTTTCAGGTAGTGGTTAAGTTGTGATGCCAAGTCACATCTTATTTACCGAGTGATAATATGGATCTGTAGGAGTGCTTATAATGTTATAATTAAAAAAACTTTTAAACAGCTTTCCAGCTTTAAAAACAAAGCGAAATAATAGTTTTTCGTTTAACTGAAGAGAAAGAAAGAAACCTATTGTTAAGTCTGATATTTTCTAATCATTGTTTTTTAAGTGCAAAGGTAAGAAAACACTAATTCAAAGCAACATCTAGATTAAAGAAAATAGTTGTTAAATGACACAAACTCCCCGTTCCATTCGAATATGCCAAATGCCGAATATTAACCGAACATTCGTGACATTTCTACTAGTTAGCCTTCTATATGATGACATATGCTAAATTTAGGAACTGATCTAAAAGACCAGCATTAGATCAGAAAAATCAGTAGTAGTCGCTACTTTGTGTGTAATGAAAATGTTGTTTCTTTTGAACTAATTCGCATTATTTTTGCTGGGTACTTATAGTTTTCTCTACATATCATGAATGACGGAACGTATGATGAACATGATGTTGATCATTTGTACGGATGTTTTAATTTATAACAGATCTCAAATACTGAAGAAAAATTCTAACATTTGAATTTGTATTGAATATTTGATATTGACATATAGATATAGACTTTTCTAAAACTTCGGATTCTGATGAGATCTTTAACCAGATCGAAATACTAGTATCAACCTAGCTAATATGTTTGATTTGCTTAATTTTTGTAAATATACGGAGGTTGAAAGCTCGTTATAAATTGAAAATAACATAAAAATAATCTCGATGTATATAAAAACAAAAAACTAATATAACTGTAAAAAATATTACTTGAGCCAGAGTACAAACTAAACATTTTTTATATAAATAGAACATTTTTGGTCTTCAAAGTTTAGTAACGTCATGATGCTTGTTAGGAAAAGACCTAACCACGTGCTTGATTACTAAGAAGACAAGAATGGAGCAAAATTGATTATTAATAGGTTTTTTGTTAAAGTTCTGCCTATTATGGAGGCTCTAACTTTTCTAAAACTTCGGGTTCTGATGAGATCTTTAGCCAGATCGAAATACTAGTATCAACCTAGCTAATATGTTTGATTTGCTTTATTTTTGTAAATATACGGAGGTTGAAAGCTCGTTATAAATTGAAAACAACGAATTTTCTTTTCCATAACAGAAACCAGTTAAAACGTTGAAACTATTTACATCGATAGAAAAATTAAAAATTGCGCAATAATTGTCGACGTCTATTTAACCCGCTTTTTGCAAAAAATTTTAATACATGTTAAATTCGTATAATATATGACTAGAAATACATACTGAAAGTTTGGCATTAATCCGTCACACTTTCTCTTATATCGTAGCATTTGCCTTGCAATGTCTCATAATTACCCTACGCGTATGAGTGATTTATTTCTATGTGAATTAATATAACGTATACGTTTTATATTAACGACTTGAAAATTGTGCACTATGATTTTAAACATTTATATGATCTCACCCCTGTTTAGTTTCAAAAAAATATCTTTCAACTTTAAACCCAAATTATTGCCATAACTTACAAAAAAAAAAAACAATGTTTGTAGTTTTTTATACATAATACTTGTTTAACTTCAACTCTCTCTGCAGCAGACATATAACAATATAACCAGACAAAAAACAACACAATTTATTTACTGCAAACATTTGAATGCCTCGCTCTAATAAGGGTATAAGCGACAATTTTCTGAAACGCGTTATTTTCCATAATACGACATTTTAGCCAAAAATAAGCATAATGCGGTGAAAAAACATATTCATTTTTTTATTTTTAATAAAAATTATATCAAACATTTTCATGCATTTTTGATCACAAATTTTGCGGATAGTGAAATTTTGATGTTCGCAAAACTTACCAAATTAAAATATTAAAATATTTTTTGTACATTGCACATGAGTAATTAAAATAGTTTGACGAATATCCTTTGAAACCGCAAATAACGCATTCCAGTCACTTAAACTCAGTAAAAAATATTAAAAAATTAGAGCAATTTTGTCACATTTAAATGCAAAATTCAACCACTATCACACACACAGAGAAATAAAGTGCCAACCGAATTTAAAAGTGTATATTAATGGTAACAACTTATAAATTCAGTTAGAACAACCATATTTACAATAGATTTCTGAATATTTTGGGTGTTGCAACTAAAATTTAGTTGAATTGACCGAACTTGGTTGTGAAAACGAATTTTAAGTTGAGCCAACCGTCTGAAATTCATAATAACTAAATTTGAATCGTAGTAACAGTATTTCAGTTGGCAAATAGCTAAATTTTTCTCTGTGTGTATAAAATATTTGAATGAAAGTTTCTACGCGTATACAATTAGACCTAGATTATCGAACTGTGGTCAGAATGAATGAAGCAGTGATACTATAAGCGTTTCCCACATTTTTTTTTCTTCTCTTGTAAAGTTCTGAAAATGGATTATATACCATTATTCGAGCGAGGTATTCATTTGTTTATATTTGTTGTAGTTGTTATAGTTGTTACACTTTAACTAAGTAGTAATTGTAGTTTTGTTGTTGTTCACTTGTTTAGTTGTTAAATTCATCAAAAACTTTAAACATTATTTCAAGAATAACAAGTATAACATCAAACAAATTATTTGGTATCAGACGATGTTCAAATAATACACAAATGTTTTGATACATGCAAACCAAATAATTAAGTGCAACATTATAGAGGAGGCAATGAAAGGGAATTTGAACTACGTAAAAGTGAGTAAGGAATGTTTCTATAAAGGGCAAAGTCGAAGTTGTAAATACCCTAAGCTAAATATGTTATTTTTTAAGGAATTTGTATACCCAGTAAAATAGTAAAATCCAAATAACTGGTTGCAGAAGAGCTTATACTGTATTATAACAGGTTCTTATTTCTGTTCTGCAACTGGTTCTTTTTATGTGGAGTTTGTTCTTTACCTCCAAACTAGAACAGGTTGCTTAAGAACCGGTTCTAGAACCAGTTATAGAACTGGTTCTGGGACAGTGACACCTTACATTTCGGCCCCCAGGAACCTGTTCTAGAACCGGTTCAATGTAACCGGTAGTAAAAAAATTGTTCTAGAACAAGTTCAAAGGTAATCTGTTCTAAACAATTTTGCTGGGTACCTTTTACTCAATTTTGCCTCAGAAGACTCATAATTAATTAGAATATTTTTTGTATAGATCAAAATAAATCTCATCGAAGTATTCCTTGACTTTCATGAAAACTCTACGAATGCTAAATAACTAACCGCAAGTCTTATTACCGCTATGTTAACATACTACAAAAACGTTAAGTGTTCTTTGATCTTTTTTTGTTTAATTCTTCTTTGTTAAAACGAGCTAAAGACAATTTATTTATTTCCAATATTTCGTCTCCACATTGGGTGACTTCTTCAGGGAACAATTATTACAATTTGAAAAACTTGTTTTAATAATTAAAAACTTATATACATTGATATATAAGTTTTAAGTTATTAAAACAAGTTTTTCGAATTGTAATAATTGTTCCCTGAAAAAGTCACCGAATGTGGAGACGAAATATTGGAAATAAATAATTAAAAAATAAATGATCTTAAGCTCGTTTAAAGTAAGAAGAATACTACAAAAAACTGAAAGAAATTATAATTTAATCGATTTTTATTCATTTTCATTAAAAAAATAAATATTTCAAATATATTAACAAATTTAAAATACCTTTCCATAACATGAGCTGTGTTCCTACATTATAAAGTGATATGCCTTTATTAACTTACATTAATAAATACAAATGAAATATAAAGTTATACCACAATTACAAATACACTAACAAATATGTATAAAACATCGTTATTTTTGGTAACACCAAACAACTCATAAAAGGCAGACAATACTGTGAGTGTGTAGGTGGTGTAAATATAATAAATTGGTATAGAATAAAATGCAGCAGGACTTGGTAAACACTTTACACGGTATTTTCTTAGTCAATATTCTTGTTACACTTACACAGCCACTCCATACATATATACAATTTCAACGTAAGTGTATTACAAAGAACTTTGGTAAAAGATGCGATATGATGCTGGTATGTTTTTTTTTGCTGCTGCTGTTTTTTTTTTTTGTGTGTTGTGCTATTATAAATTTTAGTCATGTTTCTAATAACTTTGAATTAATCATCTTTTCCTGTTGGTTACATGGATGGGTTGGTTGTTTGGTTTGGCTTTCTTGTATTATGATTCTCATTTTTCCTATATTCACACACAGACCTATTACTAATACATAGAAACACTATGGTTAAATAATATATTAAAAAAACATCAAAAAGAGACTGATCCAAAAAAAGGTGAAGAATGTAAACATTGCGATTCCATTCTCAAACGCACACAATTTTAAAAATCATTAAAACATATTTATGTTGTTAAAAACTTCTAAAACAGAACACAAACTATGAATGAATGTTAAACTTTTAACAACTGGTCCAAGGACTCAAATAATTCCAAGAGAATACCATTAAAAGACATCGTCTTCAAGTAAAATCGAATACATTTAGTATTAATAGCAAAGTATGAATCTAAGCAAAACGTAAACTACACAGGGCTACAAAATTGATCACTAAAATCGAAAGCAAGAGTATCGACCATTGATTCTAAATAGTTTTTTTTTTACGTTGAACCAACATTCAGGGGATGCCCCCTACTAATGCATCGCATTGTGTTGATATCAGGAAAATAGGTTATGTGAAGGAGAAAAGAGGGAGTAGTGTTTGTGAACATTTGACTTAAATTTTCCTACGTTGTTAGTTGCAGGGAAGATCTCCGCAGGGAGACGATTCCACATACGGCTAGTGCGACTGAAAAGCGAATTTTCTCTGTAATGCGATTTTCCGGATTATGGACAACAAACAAATAAGATCTACTTGACAAGCGGAAAGTACGAATAGAAACCCGGGCTCTCGACTTATCTCAGCAGAACTTCGGGAACTTCTGCTGTAAATATTTGTAGTTGTTTGCAGTATCTTTATATGTATATCAGTATCTTTGTTTTAAGTGCAAAAACAGTCATTTGTAGAAAAAAATTCAGTTTTGACTACAATTGTAGTTCATTTAAAAAACAAACCACATTAAATTACTGTATTATGATTTTACATTCTTTTTATACCGCATTTTTTTTTTTGTTTTATTTTCAAAAATAGTTACAGCCGCAGGTTGTTGAAAAAAATTTATCATATAGAGACAATCAGACTAAGACACAGATAATAATACAATTTCAAATTGATTTAAAAGTTAATAATTTTTAATAACATTGATTAAATTGATTTAAAAATTAATGAATTTTTAGAGAAAAACGTTTATTCTTTTTCTTAACCTCAACCTTTCTAAATTAAATTTGTCAAATGCATATTATTTAAAAATTAATTGCGACTGTCTATATGACGTTAAATTAACACTGTACTAAAATACATTATAAAATTTGCCCTGTGGCGATGTCTCAACATAAACGCAAAGTTGTCTACACTGAACGTAAAAACCATACGTCAATCTGATAACGTTGTGAAATAGAGACAGAGGAGATTAGAAAAATAAAAAAAGTCTAAAAAATCTAAAAATGGAATATTTGTGTTTGTTAGTGTTGGTCCCTTCTGAGTATAATATACAATAACAGAAAAGCTATTAGGAAAGAAAACTGCAATTTAGCTGTATTACACTCGAGGCCATACTTGGGTGTGATCTCTAAACGGTCATGACTTGGTATTGTCACGTTTGTAATGTAAGAAGAAGCGCAGGTTTGATTCCTACAGCCGCAGGTTATTGAAAAATTTAGCATATAGAGACAATCTGACAATTATAAGACACAAATAATAATACAATTTAAAATTGATTTAAAAATTAATATTGCTTATAACTTTTAGGGAAAAACATTTATTCGTCTTCTTTCCTTTCTAAAAATAAAAACAATAACTATTTGTTTATTTTTTACTGCAGATGTAGTACATTTTTACTACAATTGTGGTTAATTTTTTGAACACTAAACAACGAATGACAATGTTGGTTGAATTTACTGTAATGTAAGCCGTCCTTTCTTCAAGTGGAATTTCCTTTGTTTTTAACTACATATGCAGTGGTCTTTACCTACATAATATTCTAGGTGTAGAACAAAGTCACACAACCCACATTCCGACGATGCTCCAACGAGTCAATAGAGTTTGACTTGACATTAATATAGTACCCAATTTTTTCACTTCTTAGCCAGATTTTTCGCAAAATTGCCTTAAACTTTTGCATGTTTTAACAAAGTTTTTTATATTTTTGTTTATACGCTTAATTTTTAAACAATGACGAGACCTTCAAAAACATGTTGGTATTAAATCTGGTAAATAAATATGCAATATTAACAAGTAAATCTGCGGTTTTCTTAGATTTCGAAATGTGACTAAAATGTATATGACAGTATAGCGAAAAAGAATGACCTATGAATTCGTATTTTAGTATAATATGTAAACAGCTTAAACCATTACGTGTACCAAAATTCAGCCAAAAAAAAAGTTAATATTTTCGAAAGTTAGTTTAACAAAAACTTTCATTGCAGTAAATGTGTGCAAAATATTTCCAAATTTTATTTTAAAATGTATAAAAATATTACAAAAACTTTCGTAAAATCCACGACATTTAAAAAAAGTTATTTTATGCATGCTATTAAATAATATCAATATAATAAAAAAGGCCAGAAAATGTTCTTTTAAATATTTTTGGAAAAAAGTTTGATATAATTTTTATTAAATATAAAAATTATGTTTTTTTTTGGACCTTTAATTGTGCAATGAAAATGAAAATTATTATTATTTTAAAAATTTAAAATTAAAGCAATAAAAATGTTATTATAAAAGCGTTCTATGAAGTGTCTCTAATGGTTTATACAAATTTTGAAAATCGCTTAACTTAAAAAGATCTAAAATTCTAATATTTTTGAATAAAGATTTGTTCATAAAAATATACAAAATTAAGTGCTTTTTATTTTTATATAACCTTCAACAGTTTAAAATTAATATTCTGTCAAAGTTTTAGCGTTGAGTGTTTAGAGGGATCCTTGAAGGAAAAGAAATTAAAAATTTCTTTATGAAGCACTTAACTATACAAAAATTTAGCGGAAAACTGTGCTGCGGATCTATGACGTGTCTTTAGTAAGTTAATGTTTTTAAATATTTTTTCAATACGAAAAGGATTTATATGATTTTTCCATTAATTAAAAAATCTTCAAAAATGTCAAATTTTTAATGCTTTTACTATATGAAATATAAGAAAGCCTCATAATTTATTGTTATGTGAAGAGAAATCTAATACTGTTATATATTACTTTCTGAACATAGTGTACATTTCGTACTTGTATAGTCTAATTCATTGTACAACATCTTGAGTAGGAATATATACACCTACATTGTTCATTCTTAGAATTCTAATGAGGCCACACGCTGTTAGGTGTCGGTATCTGCAAGAGTCTTTATATTTCATCTTATTTTGGTTAGATCTTTTTGGTTGGCATGTTATTTAAGATGTACATATGTATGGTAAGCTTATATACATGTATTTGTAAATGTAAAGGTATTTGTTGTATTATTGCAAGTACGCAAACACATGCATACATGCGTATCCATATAGATACTATACGTTGAAAACTTGCTGTTTCAAAAATTATCTTAAGCGTTGGCATGTGTGTGTGCCTGTGTTAGAGAGTGAGTGTGAAAATATGTTGGTGGCTGTGTATTAAGTCAAAAATATCTTTAGACATGATGCTGTGAAAATGATATGTAATCCACCTGCAATTTGTGGTTATTTGTGTTGAAATTGTCTTCAAAAGTATGATAATTTCAAAAAGGCATATAATTGATGGCATTTTTATAACGCGATATTTCAAAAAAAAAAAAAAATATCTTTAATCTATGGCTTATAATCTAGAGGGATTGTTAAGAAAAGAAAAATTGAAAATTTGAATACATATTATAGTGCTAAAGCTTTTTAAACGAGTGAAAATTAAAACCAACTAATTTTTAAATTTATGAATTATTAAGAAAGCTACTAATACACTCAAAAAAGAAAAAGTTAGTATAAAAAGTAGTAAAACAGTTTTTAATCTTACTTTACTATTATTATACAAATTTTTAGTATAAACTTAATTTTAACCCTAGAAAGTTAATCTAGTTTTTTCCACGTAAAAGTTAATCTAGGTATAAAATACCTAAATGGTAATTAAACTAATTCTGTAGAGAAAATAATTACATTTTGTGTGTAAAAATGCACTTAGCTTATAATTCGATATCTTTTTCTTTAAAATAATAATTTAAATTGTTTTTTTTTTTTAAATATTACGTCACTACCTTGGAAAATATTTTTTTAAAAAAAGGCAAAAAGAGGGTTTTCTTTGATATGTTAAAGATAAAATCAATAAAATATTAAAATATTCCCTTAAAAATTGTTGGTAAAAAAAATAACAAATAAATATTTGGCCCTTTTTGCAAAAGAGGCACAAGCCTCAACTTTGTGTTAGTTTTTCAATATAGTTTTGGTTCTTTAAACATAAAAACACTAAGAGTGTACACTATAATTTTTGTGAAAAACGTTACACAAAAGTTAATTTAAGTCTTTTCGACCTGTAGCATTTTTTTTAACTATAAAAATATAATTTAATGCCGCAGAAAAAAAGTAAATTACTTTTTATGTAAAAAAGTATTGGGTGTATAACTTAAAAATGCGGGATTTTTAGGCACATTTGTGAATTTGCTGCAGGTACAGGTACCTGCAGCCCTTTTTGGCTGTCCAGGTCAGCCGAAAAGATCTTTATGTCCCGTGTCAAAATCACTATTTCTGAAGTGCACAAACCACCTTTCGCGCGTTGAAATCGATGGAACATATTCAGGCTAAGCTTCGGTGAGCAATCGATATGCTTCAGATGCACTTTTGTTCAAATTGCAAAACTTACCGCAAATAATGCTTTGTTGGCATAAAATTCGACGATTTCAAAAAAACCTTTGATGTTTACACTATTTCGGTCAATGGTTAAGTGATAATCTTCTTCTTCTATATAAAGGGTCCGCCAAATAACTTTGCTATAAAAAAAACTACTGAATATTTTCTCAAATTTCTTTTTTTATTTGAAAGTACAATCCTTCGGTTAATAATGGAAAAAAATTTCATTCAAATGGCTACCTCGGCTGGCCAAGCAGTAGCCTACACGATCGGTCCAATTTTTAAGCAGATTATCGATTGTGTGCAGCTGTATTTCACCAATGGCTTCACGAATATTGTCCTTTAAAGCGTCAATTGTCTCTGGCTTGTTGGCGTAACACTTATCTTTGACGGCACCCCACAAATAATAGTCCAACGGTGTCAAATCGCAGCTCCGAGTTGGCCAAACGACATCAGCTCTGCGGCTGATAATGCGATCTTCAAAAACAGGGCGCAAAACATCGAGTGTAGCTTCGGCTGTGTGGCACGTAGCGCCGTCCTGTTGAAACCAAATGTTGCCAATATCCTCCTCTTCAATTTTTGTGAACAAAAATTCGTTCAATATGGCCCGATAACGATCGCCATTCACTGTAACGGCCACTCCTTGCTCATTTTCGAAGAAAAATGGCCCAATTATGCCTCTGGACCAAAATCCGCACCAAACAGTGACTCGTTTTGGGTGTATCGGCTTTTCAATGTACGCACTGTTTTTGGCTTTTCACGCTTTGGTTTATCGATGAGGATGCCAGTTTCTTTCACTTTTTTCACAAGATAACGAACATACGGAGCTGACGGTGCTTCTCTTCTTCCAAAATCCGTACGCAATTTTTGCATACATTCTGCAACATTACCATGATTTTCAAAGTAATGTCGCAATAATTCCCAGCGTTGTTTAAGCGTATAGACAACCATATTCGTTCAGCGGAAGGATAAAACTAATTATCTGTCAAATCAGACATGAGCTAAGTGTTACCATTCACGAAATAAGCACCAGTTGAAAAAAAAACGTTAGATGGCGGATAAGATAAGATTATAAAATATTTAAAAATAATGCAGTTACCGTTGTACGCAAGCATGCGTGAGTATTAATTACTTCGTTAAGAACTGAAGACATAACAGTTGCCAAATGTTTTGAACACTTTGAATTCGATAATCACTGTAAATATATATTTTTTGGTGTTGTAATTAAAAGGAATCAGTTTTTTTTCTTATTTTTTTTAACAAAACTAATAAATAAGAGTTGAGGAACTAGTAAATAGTTAGTAACAAAATGCCATTTATAGAATGTATATCAATTAAACGCTAAAATGTAAACTCAGTTCTGAATGTTTTGACCACCACTGTATATTAGGGTGGTCTTTATATTGCACTTTGTCGATTTATGCTGCTTCCAACCCCTAAAAACGTGAAACGATGTCTAAAAAGTAAATTCTGAAAATTTGAGCAAAATCGATTAACCCTACGATGCTGCTCAAATTTTGGGCTCCTGGGCCAAAATGGCCAAAATTGGAAAAAAATTTATAAATTAAAATTTAATAAATATACCAAAATCTAAATACTTTTTGATTTAAATTTGCCCAGAGATACTCTGATAAAAAATATAAAGTCTTTGGGATATCGTTAACCTTTGTTATTCCGGTACCAAAAAAAGGTAAAAATAGCATATTTTTCAAACCTCTAAATTGATTTTTTTTTTAAAAATTTCGAAAAATATTAATTTTCTTTATTAATTTTAGAGTATATTAGTTGGGTATTAAAAATAATAAAAAAAAATAAAAAATCTATTCTTTCGATTTTTGGGTATACCCATTTCAAAATGGCGGATTTCAAAAAAATCAAAATTTTATGCCAAATTTTCAAAAATTAATTTAAAAAAAATCCATATAGTTACTAATAACCAATAAATATATTTTGTTTACTATTTGGCTTATAAATAGCCATTAAAAAATAAGTACAATTGAAAAACATTGTTAACCTATGTTATCCCGGTAGCGAAATTACACATTTTAGAAAATTTGGAGCTTTATGCTAAAATTGATAAAAAAAAATGAAAATGCTTGAAATGAATTACTAAAGTATGTTTTTTGTATACTACTAGAATGGAACTAAACATATAAAAAATATGAGTTTATATGCACGTCGTTAACCCATGTTTACCACAGGGCAAAAAATTGGTATTTTTAAAATCAATGCCCCATATAAACTGAAAAATATACTTTTTTAATCAAGTAAATGGTCAAATTAAGTTACAAAATATTGTAATTTGTGGTAAATATAATTTTGTAGTAGTTAATTTTTTTCAAAATTAACCCTTCGCTGCACCGACACCAATTTTATACAATTTTTGTGAATTTTCTGCTTACTTATTATATATAAAAAAAAAATTGTATACAAACTGACAACTTATCGACGTTAAATTAAACAATTAACATGAACCCTTAACATGAACAATGTCAAATTTAATATGGGATTTCAAAAAATGGGAAAAAAACAAGTCTAATATTATTTAGCCAATTCTTTAATATCTCAGATATTTGTAATTTATTTCTGCAAAAATAATTTTTCTTTTTGCTATCATTTTAAATATTTTTAAATAAATTCCTCTAATACTCCACTACAAACTTCTACAATTTTTCTTTCAAAACTTAATACCATTGAAGATGATTAGTTAGCTTACTTCAAAAACAAAAAAAAAAAACAAAAACTTTGTGTAAATAAATCTCTAAAAAGTTTTAAATTTAACAAGTTCAATATAAAATGTTCAATTTGCTATTCATATCACGATTGTCTGTAATGATCTAATGTTACCTGTTTATATTAAATGTGTGTAGTATGAGAACAAAATGTCCTTTTCCATCACAACGTTCATGGTCAAAATGACATCACGAAGAGACAAATAAAACTGCAATAGCATCAGTAGCAACAAGAACAACTGCAAAATCCAAACCATTAATAATACAAAAACAAAAAAACAACGTATACTACACCAATCACCAAAACTTACAAACGACTACGAGTTTAACAAAAAAAAAGAAATTCATATAAAACGCATACTTATACATACTCGTACTATATAGACAAGAGGATAAGTCTAGAGGATAATATACAATCAATATCATACAATAATATGGTAAGATGGGTCAACCGAGCGTAAGAAAGTCATCAAATATGTCCAGGACAGTAGAATAAATGTATACTGCAGAAAACTTTAGTTTAATCTACTTTAAGGACAGAAGTTAAAGAATTGGAAGAAAAAAAAACGTAAACGAAAATTTCATCGAAAATCCAAATGACAGCAAAAGGAAATCAATAGGAAAAAATAAACAAAAAATTTTGCAACAACGGTAGAGAAAAAAAGTTTTCTACGCGACCAAAAATTCAATGAATTTGATTTTTAAGCAAATAAATGTGGTGACGCGGGCAATGAAAATAAAATACTCAATTGGAACTAATTCAAATAATTATTTTGAACAATAAATACAAGTAATTTGTTAAAAATGTGTCTATTTAAATGGGAATGAATTCGCTTTCCTGTCGTAGAAATAAATATAAATCTAAGAAGATTTTTACAAGACGCCTGATGATTGCTTTAGTAAGCATGAAAATCCACTAGCTTTATACTTTTGGGTTAAAAATTTTTATTGTGTTTTGAACAACAAGTAATTTCTTAAAAGTGTATTTATTTAAATTGGAACTAATTCGCTTTCTTAGTTTAGAAACAAATATGACTCTAACAAACTTTTTACAAGACTCCTCATGAGTGCTTGGGTAAGCATGAATCCTATAGTTTTACGAATTTTTATTTTAAACAACAAATACAAGTAATTTCTTAAAAATGTGTTTTTTTAAATTTGAATTAATTCGCTTTCCTGGCTTAGAAATAAATATAACTCGAACAAGCTTTTAACAAGACGCCTGATGATTGCTTGGGTAAGCATGAATCCTTTAGTTTTAAGAATATTTATTTTGAACAACAAATACAAGTAATTTCTTAAAAATATGTTTTTTTTAATTTGAATTAACTCGCTTTCCTGGCTTAGAAATAAATATAACTCGAACAAGCTTTTAACAAGACTCCTGATGATTGCTTGGGTGAGCATGAAAATCCATTAGTTTTTTGTTTCAACATTTTTCTCTATTTGGTAGAAATTAAATTATTAATTGCTATTTACATCTAACGATTACTTTTGTCTTAAACCGAACAAAATAGCACCCATTCAAAAAAATATTCAATACAAAAACGTTTAAATGTGTATGTTTAAACCTTCTATCCCATTGTGCAGGAGGGTATTGTATATCAAATTATCAGACCGTTTGTAACTCATTGAAAAAAATCTTAGATTCCATAAACTATATATTACCTACTTAAAAAACTTTCGATACCTGGTGAAACTGATTTTAGATGCCCCTTATTAGTTTAGGGTGACAATAGTTTCACGTTGAAACGTCTTCAAAAAATAATTGATGGACATTTAAAAGTAGAAAAATGACAAAAAGCATTACTTGAAACTTACAAGTTTTTTTTATTCATTTTATTTTTTTGCTCTTATTTACCCAGTGAAATAGTAAAATCCAAATAACTGGTTGCAGAACAAGTTATAATGTATTATAACAGGTTCTAATTTCTGTTCTGCAACTGGTTCTTTTTATACGGAGTTTGTCCTATTTGCAATATGTTCTTACCTCCAAACAAGAACAGGTTGCTTTAGAACCGGTTCTAGAACCAGTTATAGAACTGGTTCTCGGATAGTTACATCTTACATTTCGACTCCCAGGAACCTGTTCTAGAACCGATTCCATGTAACCGATGGTAAAAGAAGTTGTTCTAGAACAGGTTCAGAGGTAATCTGTTCTAAACAATTTTGCTGGGTTAGTTTTTAACTTTCAGATCCAAACCAGGGGCCGAATTATGGATTCGTGATCGAGTGAAATCGTTCGAAAACTTTTTTTTTAATCAGTAACTATAAAAACACTAATAATGCAAATGCCAAGTTTTACATTTATTTTCTATCAAGGACCGAACTACTACATCCCCGATCGAAAAAAATCGTTTAACTATTTATTTTCAGAAATAAAAACTTTTTTCGTTAGCAAAATTAGAACTTGGGAGATACATTCCATATTCCATATCGCTGCTTGGTGAACAATTTTATGGTGTTTTATAAGTAAACTAAAATTTGCCCGATTTTAAACTTTCACAGTTTTCTATTGGGGTTTTGCGCCATTTAATGGAATTGAGTTTTGACAACATTATTTGAAAAATGGAGAGTAATTTTTGTATAATTTGAGGTTGTACCAAGTTAATGCTAGCAAACCAATAACGGAATATGAACATCAAAAACGTATAAGGAATTGGCGTAAATTTTTTGAAAATGTATATTTTTTTGGGTCTGACATATAACATTATATTCGCAATTGGCTAAAATATTGCGTGAACTGAGTTAATTTGTAAACAGCACATCCAAGCAGTGGGTTTCCATACTACTCAGTGTCGCTCAATCTGGTCTCTTTTTATTTGTTCGTAAACTCGCATCGAGCAAATGAAAACGTGTTGCAGACATTTAAAAGTTGAAATTAATTTTTATCATGTTTTTAAATAATAATTTAATAAAAATTTTAAATATTGCAAATATTAATGATAAGCCAGATTAATGATCAGCTAGATAAATTTAAAATATATTAATTTTTAAGAAAAAATAACAAAATAACAAAATATAAGCAAAAAAAAGTGTGCCTTTTAAGCAACAATTTTTTATCAACATGTTGCAATCATTTTTTAGTGTAAAAAAAAATGTTTTCATTTACTGGTCAGAGTTCGGTATTTTGTTGCTGAGGGGCGTATGAAGTGTAGTCTCTCTGTTTGTATATACTCTTTGCTCCCAATTAAAAAGGAATTTAAAACATTTGAACGCAAAAATTGTATGAACTCTTTAAAAAAATTTTGCGAAATTTAATAATATTGTTTTGCATTTATTTTCATAAAAACCATGGCTTAAGTCTAGAATGAATCCTTACCACGGACTAAAGTTATAAAATGCAAAAAAGTTTAATTTTTTTAATTCATAGCGGGTACAGCGTCAGTTTTTTCCTAACACATTTCGCTTTGTAACAACTAAAGCGCTGTATCAATTCCGACAAAATGTACATCAAATAAAATATTTTAATGACCTTAACACTAAAATCAAAAACGCATCAAAAAAGTTTTAAGGATTTTAAATTTGCTGGAGCAAACGAAATTTTCATAACTTTAAAATGCATCCTAATATAATTTTTTTAGTTTTGCAAATTCAAAAGTATTTAATATGGTTTTCAGCAAAATAAGTAACTCTAAATCCAATCAATGATGATCACAAAGCCTGGGACATTCGCAGAGAACATGCTCCGAGTCTCAGACACCATCTCGCAAAACCTACACATAACCGTGTCCGATTGACCCTTCTTGTGCAGATGGTATCTGAGATTACAGTGTCCAGTTAAGTACGACGCCAGGGTCCTCAAACCCCCCTTTCAAGCGACAAGAGTGGCCTCGACCCCCTACTGGAAAAAGAGATCAATCTTTTAGCCTGGCGCTGACCAGGAGAGTTTTACCAGTAACCAGAGAGTTCAGACTCTCTCCATGCCCTGAGCCTTTCCCTAACATACCCCGCAGGTATTCCACAGAATGGTTCAGGACCTGAAATAGATCTATCAACACATTCCTGAAAGTGGTCAATTAATAAATTTGAAAACAAAAACTCTATAGATTATTTGTTAGGACAATATCTTAATAAAGTAATATAGAGTATGGCCTAGAACTTGAATAATTGTCATTTTCATTAAAATATCATTAAACAGTCAAAAAATGCGAGTTTTCTAAAATATTCGTGGTTTTCGTTTTATGTTCGAATATATCACAAAAAAAAATTTTTCAGTGTATTTTTATATTTTTTGGTGGAGTAATACTTTTTTTTTAAAAGTGATAAATGTTATGAGATCCTTAAATTGATAGATAACACAGTGGTACAAAATTGAATGAATCTTTCCAAATCTAGTAAGAAATTGAAAATCGGATCATTATCAACAAAGTAACAGGCTTATAAGTGCGCAAAGGTACAAAAACCGGTTTTTTAACCGTAAATCCGGATTTTGGAGGTGTCCGACATATTTCACTATTGGATTCTTCTTTAACTCGAATAGACCTACAAGAAAAATATTATCCGGTCCCAGGTTTTTTTGGACAGTCGCACCGTGTAATATAATTTAAATAAAAATCAATCAAAAAAGTTCACAAGTTTTTCTATGAATTCAGAAAGTTAGCATGAACGGTATTTCGACATATCCAACAAATTTTGTTGTACGCCAATACGATGCCTTTTTCTGAAGTTAGTGAGATTTGAATTTATAAAATTTTACACTTTTACTTTTAAGGGCATCAGAGTGTCACTTAAACTAATAATTTGTAGCCCGAATATATATTTTTTTGAGCTGGTTAGTACTTACTCTTGAGTAGTGTTTTAGCCAAAATTGTGAAAACAAACATTAAACATTTTTGTTTAAAAACCTCTTTTTTGAATACGACCCATTTCAGTGACCTCTTTCCCTTGTAAAAAAAATCTAAAAAAATTCTCAAAGATCTTTTCGGCCATAATCTTTCATATTCCGCTTCAGAGCATGTTCACAATAAAAGTTTAAACTAAAAGCGAACAAAAATTTCCAATACATTTTGTATGAAGCTCAAAGTATATAAATTTTTACATTTCATACATGGGACATACATATGCGACAAATTTTTCTTTTTTAGTTTAATTTTTTCTATCAAATGTTCCAAAAAACTGGAACTGCCGAAACGCCCTAATGTCAGTTCGTATAAATACAATTTTTTTTATTAAATTTTCCTACTTGACTCAACTAAATTTAAAAAATAAAACAAAATTCATTTTGCTAAGAAAAATACATATCGTAAGTGGCTAACGGTGATTGAAGCATGATGTGAAAAGTTGCAACAAAATGTTTTAGTCACAAAAAAAAAAAAAAAAAACGTTAAAAAAAAACAATAAACGCACAACAACAGCAACAAAAAACACAAACTTGGCAAATGAAACAAGTTTCGAGGTGATCAATCCTTAAAGTGCATTTCCTTTGGCAGCTAAAGTAAAATTGTTATAAAAGAAAAACTAAGGAAAAACTTTGTATATACAGTGCAGTGGTAGAACAAGAGAAGAAATGTCAAAAGCAAATGCTTTAGATGTTTTACAGTAAATAGCTTAAAATGTTTGGTGTCCAAACGTCGCCATTATTAGCCTTAGTTGGACGCGTAAATGTAGCTATTGTAAACTTAACTTTAGTCGTCGTTATTGTGCTGGTAGCAAAATTGCATACATAGAGTGAATCAGGGTAATGCGGAAGATGTGGGTCATGTGGATTAGATCTTTATTAAGGAAATGCTAAAAAAAATATGTGTTTTTTTAAAGATATAATAGATATCGGTATGTATATATTACATATCTGTTTTTTTTTTTTACGTTGAACCAACACTCAGGGGATGCCCCCTACTAATGCATTGCATTGTGTTCATATCAGGAAAATAGGTTATGGGAAGGAGGAAAGAGGAAAGAGGAAGTAGTTTTTGTGGACACTTGATTTGAATTTTTCTACATTGTAATTTGCAGGGAAGACCTCCGCAGGGAGACAATTCCACATACGGCTAGTGCGACTGAAAAAAATTGGTGATTTGGATCGTTAAAATTGGTGATTTGGATCGTTCTAAATTACAACTTGTTTGATATTTTTAAAAATTGCCTTTTCCCAATATTAGAATATTATACTCAGGGAACTTCCGATGTAAATATTTGTAGTTGTTTGAGTTGTAATACAGTATCTTTATTTTTAGTTGAAAAAACAGTCATTGTAGAAGAAATTTCATTTTTGAAATTTCATTTAAAAAAACAAACCACATCGAATTACTGTATTATGATTTTACATTTATTCTATACAGTAGATTTTTTTTAATTAAAAAAAAAAAATAAAAGAAATAAATGTTTGTTTATGCTTTACTGTGGTTAGTTTTTACTACATTTGTGGTTTATTTTTTGAACAGTAAAAAAAAACAAATTACAATTTTTTTTTTACCAAAAATTTATTTAGACTATCAGTTAGAGCATACGCGGATCCAGGAAACGGTTTTAGATTATTTCTAATTTAGTTTTGTAATCTTTTTCACATTTTCACAATTGAAATTTTTTATTTAAGTGCAGAAAATGTCCCATTATCCGCGCCAAGATTAGAGAGAGAGATACATTTTTACTAGGTGATCTTTTTTGCTGCATTATAAAAAATGTAAATAGCTATTCCTTAGTACCCACTCTTACTCTATATAGTAAGTAGTAGCATTAAAGTAGAAAAAGTTTTTGGTTTTTTTTTTTTTTTTTTTTAAATGCCCTGAAACCCGTTAACAGTTAAGTGGATAAAGCCAATTTATGAGTTTCGAATATATATTTTTTTTACTGCTCTCGTTCTATCTCTTTTTTTTTCACTATGATGTCATGATTTTTTATTCTCCAAGTGCCAGGATTTTTTTGTATTACTTTTGTTTCTTGTTTAAGGCTTGCAAATATGTGCTATCTGTGTTAGTGTTTTTGCATGTCGTGTTAAGAAATATGGTGGTTGCCATAAAAAAGCTTTTTATTTCTTGGAAATATAATTATTTATTAGTATTTGAGGTAAATTTATTAAAGTTTGAATGTTTATATGACCTTCTTCGGATTTCAATGCATACAAATATGAAATTTTTGTCAATACAACGAAAATTTTTATAACATTCGTTTATTTTAGTAAATTTAGTGTTATTTTGATTATTTTTGAAGTTTTACTCATATTAAAGCCACGAAGTTGCACTGGAACTTGTCCATTGAAATTTTTAATTATGATAAAATAAGTTTTCTTAAAAATGTATGAAAAATATTAGTATGTGTTTAAAAATTACTATACATGCCGGATTTCCAATTCGTTCCCAGTAATGGTAACATTAGCGGTTCTACTGACAACCCTGCCAAATCAAAAGCTTTAAACCTTAAAGCTGTTGGCTAAAATCGTAAGAAAATACGAAAATAACTCATGTTGTTCGTCTTATAAATTAACATCACCGATTTTCTGTGGCTGGTTGATATATATACCTGATCAAACCTTGAGTTTCTTGTGGGTGGTGAATTAGAATGAGACTGAAGGTGACCTAGTCGCTTAGTGCCCTCTAGCACTGATGTCCACAAGATTTGTTTCATCTTTTCTTACATTAATTAACAATTAGTGTTTTCTATTTGTAGTAGTAACATTTTAATTATAATCCCAAACCTCACAATCGTATTTTTTAATCTATGAAGAAGTTTTATTAAAAAACTACTTTCATATAATGTCTGCATACTTTTATCAATATTAGTATTTTTTTCATTCACTTTGTAAACAAAAGATTCTTTAGTTTACTAAAATTTTTGATTAATTTTTGTGAATTAAAATTCTCTCTCTGTGTACAATTGTCATGTACCGTTCGTAAAAGTTTTGTAAAAAATATGTTGTTAACTGTTAATCTTTTAATATTGTCTTTAACTTTAAATCTCTCTTAACGAAAGCAGATTAAAACAATTAATGTGCGGGCATTTAGTAGGGGAGTTTGGAGCTGTGTGCTAATAGGGGTGATTTGGTAAATTCTATTTTCTTAAATTATTTTTACTATGTTTTCTTCTTTAAGCATAAATAACTGCTATTAACTATTTATGACTTAGAAGGTATAAGTTTATATTGTACATTAATAGATTTTGGAAATATTTACTGAATTTTTTTTTTGTGTTAGTTTTTTTTTAACAAATTATTCTTGTTAACAGTTTTAATTCGGTAGATATACAAAAATACACTTTATTTACATATCTGAATGTCTGACAAACCAATAGCAGCAAACAAATTGTTTAAATTATGAGAATTTTTATAAATATATTCTATTCGAGGTGAAGTTTTAATAGTCTTTTTAAGGAAATAATAATTGCAATTTAAGCAATGTTAGGGCGTATTTAAGTTGTGTTAGTAGAGAATTTTGTAAATGTGAAGTTTTTAATTAATTTAAGAGACATGCATCAAAAATACAAAGAAAGCGATAGACCAAATTGATTTCGTAGAAGCAATTGCGATTGTCGAAATAAGAATAAAAAGGACGTTATATAATATCCCACTTCAAAATGACAAACGGCCTCTAATAATTCAAAGCTCGCAGTTTTCAATTTTATTTTATAGAGATTTCTGCATAACTTGTTGAAACAGAATGGCCATAAAATGAAATAATAAGAATTCCATACCCTGCAACACATGCAGAGCGTTCTTCACTTGAATTGTACAAATAAAACAGGCAACTAAATTACTGGTTCATTGTGACTTACAAGGGAGGTTTTCTGACCCAGACAGCAGATATCAATGAACTTTGGATATGTTGTAGAGAATCCACAATTAAAGGGACACGTGTTTTTAAAGTAGCTCAATCTCATGTTAAGGGATCAAAAATTAACCAGTTTTCGAGTTTTCGGACTATTCCGTTCTATTTTAAAGAACCCTTAAACAAAGATTTTATAAATTAAAGCTTTTTGAAAAATTATTCACTGGTATATAAAATGTGTCTATAGACGGTCAAGTATTATTTTTATTCAAAAAAAAATGTGTTTTGTAATGCTAAATCTGGCTATATATTAAGGAATTGTTAAATTAAGCTAAACATAATCCATAGTAATAGTAAATCGAGGGCTCGTCTGAGCTTTTATCGATATTCGTAAAATTAAGCACTAAACGAGTTTTATATTCGTAAAATGAAACACTAAATGAGTTTTATGCGAATTTTTCCGAAGACCTTTTTTCCACTATATTTCAAAAAAAAAAAAAAAAAAAAAAAAAAAAAAAAAAATTTTATATAAATAGAACATTTTTGATCTTCAAAGTTTAGTAACGTCATGATGCTTGTTAGGAAAAGACCTAACCACGTGCTTGATTACTAAGAAGACAAGAATGGAGCAAAATTGATTATTAATAGGTTTTTTGTTAAAGTTCTGCCTATTATGGAGGCTCTAACTTTTCTAAAACTTCGGGTTCTGATGAGAACTTTAGCCAGATCGAAATACTAGTATCAACCTAGCTAATATGTTTGATTTGCTTTATTTTTGTAAATATACGGAGGTTAAAAGCTCGTTATAAATTGAAAATTTTAAATTCTATTTATCTGATAATAAACATAAATTAAGGTAAAATTCGTTATTTATTTAATTCTAGTCCTTTTTTCATATTCCCACCTCATCCCCAAATTTCTCACTTCAACACAAAATGTATTTAAAAAAAATCATAAACATGCAACTACTTGACAAGTAACTTGGGAAAAAAGTTAGATGTGTCTGTCTATTGAAGGACATAAAAAACATTTGTGTGGCCTTTAAAAGAGCTAGGAATAGTATGTTAACATTTTACACCAAACTCCCCAACATGAAAATAAAAGAAACGAAGTTTTTTTCTTGTAATTATTATGTTAAAGATGTCTTTTTAAAAATCTGACTCATCGGAGATGAATTTTCCAAATGCAAAAGGTCAAAAATGTGCCAAAATTTATTCTGTTTTCACTCAAAATATAAAAAAATTGCGTTTTGATTGAAATATTATTACACTCAGGGAAAAAAGAATCATCATATTGATGATATTGTTTCCTAGATCGTTTGTCATCAATTATTCATCATATTTATGAAGTTTTCATAATTATGATAAAAAGTTTCATAAAAATTTAAGACAAATAAAAAAGTTTCATAAACTTTGTGAAAATAAACTAGCTTTTTATTAAAATTTTTATTTTTTATGGAAGTTTTTATCTATTTTTTAGTATTCGTGATATATGGGAGTTAATCGTGTATCAATTTTCATTTATCTTATATCACTTTTACTACATTAAGCATTTTTTTGGCGTGTTTCACTTGGTGAAGTAGTTGGAAAAAAATGTTCGTAACATTTTTTCCGCAAATTTATTTTCAAAACCTTTTCAACATAATTTTGTCGCATAATTTTCTGTCCGTGAAATTTGTTTCACAAAATTTTCTGCTTTGATGTGTTTGCAAAAATTTGTATCATCTCAATGGATGTGGGGTATACAAAATTCGACACAACCGTCTTAATGCTTGCAGTTTCTTTAATAAAAAGCTTTTTTATGGACTAACCCATATCTCATATCACTGACATTTTTTTGTTCATAAAGTCCATCATAATACTGGTGTTTTTTGTGCCTTCTGCCTTAACCAGTTAAGTGGATTTGTTTTGCTTTATTGGTATTGCTCTACTAGCTCATTTACACAAATGCAAACAATCTTATACACACACACACATGTACCCTTATTATACACACACACACACACTATACTGTTCAAACACACTAATACTGTACAAAACAAACAAAAATCATCAAAAGTTCACAATTGTTGACATTTTCAGTAGTAAAACTTTATTTTCCTATAGATGTTTAAATTTTTTTCCTATTCTTACCACATATTTTTTAACAAAGTTTTTTTTTTTGGACAGTTTTTTTTTTCTAGCTCCTAAAATATTTTTTAGTCCAACGGCTGTTGGCCAAAACATTTAATGTTGGTTGTATAAACTTTTGGTAAATGTTCTTAATTTAGATTTTTTTATTTATATTTGAGGAAAAAAATTAAAAAAAAAAACTCTACAACAAAATTGAAGTATAAAAACATGGCAAAATAAAAAAGTTTTTCCAGATTTTATTTTAAAGCCTGCAAAGAGATTTTTTTTGTAGATATCATTCGATAATTTAAAATCAAAAGTTTTATTTCGTTTTATTTTTTTTAATGACCGTATATAAGCAGTACTTTTACGTAATTAACTGAAAAGTGAAAATGTTTTAAGTTGAAAGTTTTTAATTTTTTTAAAAGTACATACACGTATTATCTGATATTTTAAGCTGCTGCAAACAAAATTAACAAAAAAAAAAAAAAACGAAAAATGAAGTTAATTGTATGCCAGCTTTATTTATTTAAACTGCTGTTTGTAGTTGCATACAATACAGAGACTATTTTAAGTAGATAATAGTTGAAATAATAATGACATTGAGTAAAGAAGTCTAGAGAAAAAATGGAAAATCGGAGAATATTAAAAATAGTTAAATAAAGATATATAATTATAATGAAATTAAATTTCATTGCGCAATTAAAGGTCGAAAAAAACATAATTTTTATTTCTAATAAGAATTATATCAAACTTGTATAAAAGACAAAGTACAGTCTAGTTTACTCCCCCTGTGTTGTTTATAAACTAAACAAAATATAAAAAGGAGAGAAAAACAAAAAACGTGTATTGAATATCCACCAGAGGTGGACCTTGCACATAACAAACAAGTTTTCAATTTATTTTTTGATCAATGGTTATAATCTTTAACTTCAAACTCATATATTAGTTCTCATGTAGTGAGTAAACTAGTTTATATGAATGTTTGATGTTTGGCATGGGATTGTTACCGCTTTCAAAACGTGTTCTGATGATGGGAACCTAGAAAATTTCCGAAATAGATCTATCAACACATTCCTGAAAGGGTCAAATAATAAATTTGAAAACAAAAAACTCTATAGATTATTTGTTAGGACAATATCCTAATAAATAAACATAGAGCATGGCCTCGAAGTTGAATAATTTTCATTTTCAATTAAATTTAGTTTCAAAATCGAATGGATCTCCTATGTTTACTTATATTTAAAAAAATATTTGAAACTGGTGTGTATACTTAATTTTTATACATATCAATAATACTCATACGCGTTAATAAAAAATTTATAAACTAATTTCAATAAAAATGTCCTTGTTAAACACTGCAATGCTATTAGAGCACACAAAGGGAACCTCTTCTGAGTATGTACTCAGTAAGTACTTTTTCTACCTAAAGATTCAGGCCGAAAAATATTTGACACTAGAGCTAACCCACACTTTTCTAAAGGTATAAAGTACGTTAAATCTGAAACTGGTCTCAGAATCACAACCCTACATCATGCGTTCGAGCTATATTAACAGTCTACGATTCTGATAAAAATGCTTCAAATTTCGCTACTTTTACCCTTTTTCTATTTTTTAATTTTTAGATAACTTATTTTTTTACGAAAATATCATCTTTTGAAATTTCAGATTGTAACAGCAATTTTAAAGTAAAAAAATAGAAATCAAGTTCAACTGACGATAATTCCAAGAAAAAACAAGCTATATAAAAAATTCAAAAATCTAAAAAAGAGTAAGAGTATATTGGTCATTCAAATTTCATTTAACTTGGTATTTATATGCTCCTACACTCGAAAAAATAAGTTAGTGGAAAAGTTAGTAAAACGTCTTGTAAATCAGGTATTCTATTTTTCAGCAAATTGTTTGCTAATGTTTTCTGCTAAAATATTAGTTATGCTTATTCAGCACTTCACATTTTTGAACTAATGTTTTACTTATATTTAACTAATGTTTTACTAATTTATTTTGCATAAAAAGAAATGTGCGGAGAAGCATTTTAATAGTGTATACGACAACTAGATTTAAATATATACGCAGAATGAGTTAGATGTAGCGGCATGTCAAGATGTTGTAGTGACGAGGAAAATGATATTAAAAAGTACAACTCTTGTAAGACATATAAAACAAATCAACCATGGAAGATTTTTGTATCTGTTTTTCATACATAAAAAAAAATTGCAGATTTAAACAACTTAAATTTTGTGTTGTCTCCGGTTTGTCAAAGTAATTTTCTATTAATTAAATTAAAGACAAAATAAAATATTTAAATTTAATAAATATTAAATGCGTATTTCTAAACTAAATTTTCATAGAGATTAATAATCCAGTGTGGTAAAATGGCAAACAAATATACAGACAGGTAGATCAACTAAAGCGAAAGACAAAGACACACATCCTAGGTAGATTTTTATGGTTCCTTTTTCTAATAGCAAAAAAGGGTTGTAAATATCATATTTTTTGTTTCGTTTCGTTTCTATAATTATTTGTGGTATTTGCGTTCCTTTAAAACATAGCAACATTTAGACAACCATTGATGTAAGTAGTTGAAAGTTAATTTCGTTTGTGATATATATAATTATTTCTATTTGTTTTACATATGACATTAATTCATGTCGTCAATGTGGGAGTATGAACATTTTTATATTTTGTAGCCTATTGTAAACTATTTTTAAAAGAGTCACAAAAATATGTTTTATGATTTTCAGCAAATAAATTAACTAAAGTAGAATGTTTATACAAATTTTTTGAGGCTACTTATATTATTCAGCACTCATTTTTCAGGCTACTTATATAGGGTCCGCCAAATAACTTTTTTTTTTGAAAATGCTATAAAAAAAACTACTGAATATTTTCTCAAATTTATTTTTTATTTGAAAGTACAATCCTTCCGATTAATAATGGAAAATAATGTCATTCAAATGGCTGCGTCGGCTGGCCATGTAGTATGAGCTTCATCTGAAAAGATGATTTTTTTTGGCAAAATCGGCATCGGAAAAAAAACGTTACATGGCGGACCCTTTATTCAGCGAAAATTTTATTAATATTTAGCAAGGGTTTTTCAATTTGTAATCCACTAAGTGTTAGCAAAACTTATGCTGAATGTACTAATTTTGTTCCTAAAAGTCAGCTCGCTGATTTTGTTGACATTAGCTTTTTTTCCTGACTAAAAGTTTGAGGACTCAGCAAAGTTTTTAGCTGACTTTAGAAACTTTTTTTGAGTGTAGTTAATATGGAATTTACGTGTTTTTTTTATTTTTTCAAAATTCGTTATAACTCTCGTTTAGTCGCTGCTCAAATTTGGGGGTATTTAGCTAATGTCTAAGAAATATACAATAATTGAATTATCATAACTTTTGAACGCATCAACAGAAAATGCAAAATTTGGTGTCATTTAGAAGATAAACTGCGTACTGGAATTTTCGTTATCACATCATATGTCCTGTCAGAAGGACATATGATAGCAAATATAATATTGAAATATTAATTTAAATACGAAAATGTTTATTTCTACTGAAATCATATTTACATTATTAGTACTCATACTTAAGTGCGCCCCGGTAGGCTAGTTGGCAGCATGCTGGCTTATATGTGCAGGGGTCGTGGGTTCGATTCCCACCAGCGGCACTGGTCTGTTTTCGCTACAACGCGCCGGAGGCCATAGTAGCTAGTGCTCGGTTAGGGTAATAGTATATAATTTGTAATTATATGATTATTAATTAATAAAATAAAAAAAAAACAAAATAAACAAATTATTTAAATATTTGCACTCATAATATGATGAATATCATATGAAAAAATATTTATCAATATTTTTCGGGATCAAACATTTTAAAAATGTCTTTTTAAAAGTTTGATCCTTAAGTACATTGGAATGTTTTAAATAAGTTCGTACAAAGAAATAATTCATGTTAAATGTTTGCCTATACCGTAATACAATACTCAAATTTCAAACTTCTAGCTATATTAGCTTAGCTAAACGTTGAAATAACCAAAATCGAACCATTTGTTATTGTAGGTTTCTTCAAAACAACTTTAATAATAAAAATAAAATTTATGATTTAAGAATTATATTATTATATTCTCATTTTATTTCAATAAAAAAGATTTTTGAAATTCAATATAATTTTGTAAAAAAAAAGGCTTCAGAGCTTAATCGAAGAAAACTTATTCTGGACGAATATAATAACAATAAAAGTTTTTCCATACGTTTGATAGTAAAACATGTTAAATTAAAATATTCCACGGTGAAAAAAGTTTTTAAAAACTTTAATGAACGCTTGTCAATTGAAAGAAAGCGTGGCAGAGGTGGTGAGCATGGCCAAAGGTGTCTAAAAGTAGCGGAAAAGGTAATATAAGCTTCTAAAAACGATCCTGCCATTTCAACGAAAATCACGAAATTGCAAAATTTTGTTCAGAATGTCAAAAAGCGTAATGGACTCAAGTGTTATAAACCTAAAGTATGGTTCGTAATATGTGTACATAGTAACCTTTTTTGTATTCACCTCGGGACATTTTTCATTTTGATAACAAAAAAAAAAATATTTTGTAGAAGCGTTAGCAGCCAACGTCAAAATTTTTCCCACAACAATAACCCTAGACGGTTAAAGATATTTTAAAAATGTTTGTTTTTGTCTAATATTATGGACAAATCTAAATTCAAAAGTATATAAAATTTTAATTATTGTGTACGATACACTTACAAGAACTTTTCCATAAAAGTTCAGCACTTATTTAAAAAGTTATTCCGTAAAGTTATTTCAATTACATATTAAGTTAAATTACCAAAGAAATATATTTTCTTATTTTTCTTACTGGTATTGAATAAAAACAAAATAAACAAACGGACTATCGTCGGTCTTAGTTGAAATATTCAGTTAAAATTTTTTATTTAGAACAAAAAGTTTATTTTATTGTATTTAGTATTGAAATAAACGAAAAAATCTATTGTTTTTACGGGTTTGTCAATAAATTTTTTAACAGTTGAAAATAAACTAAAAAATACAATTGTTTTAAACGAAATGTAAGTAGTCCTTTTTTAACTAATTTTCAATTAATTTAATGTGTAGTCTTTACGGAAAAAATATTGTGAGTGTACACTTAGAATACTATGTAGGTAAAGACTACTGCAAATGTAGTTGAAAACAATTGAAATTTCATTTAAAGAAATGACGACTTACATTACAGTAAATTCAACTAACATTGTCATTTGTTTTTTAATGTGCAAAAAATGACTAACAATTGTAGTCAAAATTAACCACATGGTAGTAAAGAATAAACAAACATTTTTTTTTTTTTTATTTTTCTAAATAACAAAAAACAACTGTAAAAAATTAATGTAAAATCATAAAACAGTCATTTGATGTGAGTTGTTTTTTTAAATGAACTACAAGGTTAGTCGAAAATTTAATTTGTTCTACAAATGACTGACATTTACATTAAAAATAAAGAAACTGTATTACAACCCAAACAACTACATATTTTTAAAGCAGAAGTTACCTGAGTGTAATTACAAGTTAACAGATTTTTTAAATACTTTGAAAAAATATCGTAGATGTTAACCATTTTTTTTAAATTGCAATATTGCAACCCTGACAATACAATTTTTAGTAGTGTAGCAGTATTTAAATATTTGTGATTTTGCACCCAGAGAAATAAAGTACCAACCGAATCAAAAAGTGTATTTTAATGCTAACAACCTTTAAATTCAGTTAGTACAGCAATTTTTACATTAGATTTCCGATTATTTTGGGTGCTTCAACTAAAACTCATTTGAATTAACCGAACTTTGTTGTGAAAACTAATGTTTAGTTGTACCAACCGACTGAAGTTCGTAATAATAGAATTTAAGTGGTAGTAACCGAAGTTCAGTTGGCAAATAGCTTAGATTTTTAGAAATTATATACAATCGAAGAACTAACTATTAGCAGGAAAATTAATTTTCGTATTTTCTCATCAACATAACAATAACAAAATATTAAAATTTATAAAGGGTGTCTCAAGAAGAACGCAATTTTTAAATCTGGCAACATTCGAAGTGTCATTGTTTGACATTTGAACAATTGTTATTGTTTGCTAGTAGAAGGTACGAGGTTAGTAAAAATGGAGCGCTACACGAATGAACAACGCATTCTCATTGTGAAATTGTTTACCAAAATGGTGAAAGTTTTGCGGCTACAGTTCGCAAAAATCATCTTCAGTGACGAGGCCCATTTTCATCTTGATGGCTTCGTCAATAGGCAGAATTGTCGCATTTGGGGTGATTCACGAGAAGCAAATGCATCCTCAACGTGTCACTGTGTGGTGTGGTTTTTGGGCTGGAGGAATCATTGGACCTTTTTTTATGAAAATGAGGCAGGTCAAGCGCAAACAGTCAATGGTGTTCGGTATCGTGAAATGATAACCAGTTTTTTCTTACCTAGAATTGAAGAAATGAATGTGGAGGGCATGTGGTTCCAACAAGACGGCGCCACATGTCATACAGCCAGAGAAACAATTCAATTGCTGCATCAGTCATTTCCCGGTCGTGTTATTTCGCGTTTTGGAGATCAGAATTGGCCGCCTAGATCGTGCGATTTAACACCATTAGATTTTTTTCTTTGGGGTTTTTTGAAGTCGATGGTTTACGCGAATAAGCCGACGACGACTCAAGCCTTTAAAGAGGAAATTGGACGCTGCATTAATGAAATACAGCAGCATTCATGCAAAACGGTCATTGAAAATTTCATTAAAAGATCGCGTGCATGCCAGCAAAGCCGCGGCGGCCATCTGCACGATATATTGTTCCATACATAATCTCATTCTGTCTACTTTACGATATAATAAAGTTTCACGATTTTTTTTTTAATATATCTGTGTTTTATTTAAAATTTAAGAATTGCGCTCTTCTTGGAACACCCTTTATATTAAAACAATTTTTGAATAAGGCCTATTTCATATTAAACACACATTACGTTCGTAGCAGCGTATGAGTGATATTAATGTATCTAAAAATCAAGTATACGCAACCGTGTTACTTGTTTACTGTAATAGCGTTTTAAAATATTAAAACAAGAAATCTCTACGACAAATCAACCAACTATTTTATATCTAAAAGCTTTTCTCATAACTACTTCCTTTTATGATCTTAATTTACATCAAATGAAATACATATTGTAAAATTTAATTTTATTCATTTTTAAATATTAAAAAAAAAAAAATGTAGAAAATTGTTTTTTGTTATAAAAAAAAATTGATTGTTGTAATAAAAAATAATAGCCTTCTTGTGTATAATACGACTACAATACATAACATTCCTACATACTAGAACAATGTAAAATAGCAGTAGTTAAAGGGCATCTACTCTTTACATACTCTGTACATAAATACAGTGGTGGCCACGAATTTAAGACACTACATGTAACAAGCTTAATTATGGTAATTTTTACAACTCTCCAATATCAAATTAGATTTTGTTTATTTTTCAGTGTACCCTTTAATGTTAAGAAAAAGTACCATTATTTGGTTTTGTTTGTTATTTTTACATTTTGTTGCTATTTTTATTAGATTATTGTAAAAACGTGCGTTTGAAGCTGGCCACGCATTTGAAACATATTAGAAATATCTAACTTATTCGAAATTTGAAGTGATTGTTTGGTGTTTTTGCAGCTAAAGCGTAAGTAATGAACGTTTTATTCCATTTTATGTTGTGATACATCAAAATATTTAGTTAGAAATGGCCAAAGGTACTTGGAGTTCGATGACGAGCGAAAACTGATCCAAAAAATGCATACTAATGGAAAAACAGTAATGAAGATTTATAAAGCAGCTATTAAAGATCCTTTCACGAGCTCAAGTATAATTAGAAATGAGATTTCATCAGATTTTGGTATTAATATATCGTCCAGAACAATAAGATGACGTCTGAATGCGAAAAACTTACGTGGGTGTATTGCACAACGTATAGCAATTGTGTCAAAAAAAAACAATTGTTAAATCTCGACTAGCGTTTTCAAGAGAACATCTCAATAAACCAATGACATTTTGGAAAAATATTCTTTGGAGCGACGTACGTAAGTGATGTACGTATGCATCACCCAAAGTACACCCTTAAAACGGTTAAGCATGGTGGTGGCAATGTCATGGTGTGGGCATCATTTTCCTGGCATGGTGTAGGACCAATTCACAAGATTATCACTAAAATGGACCAGGACATTTACAAAAACATACTGACAAGCATTATGATACCATTCGCTGAAGACAACATGCCTCTTATGTGGAAATTTATGCATGATAATGACCCTCTTCATGACTAGTGAAGAGTTGCTTAGACTAGTGAAGAGTTGCTTAGAGGAAAACAATATAAATGTTCTGCAGTGGTTAGCTCAATCCCCGGACCTCAATTCAATTGAGAGCTTGTAGAATGATTTTGATTTGAGGGATTTATGGGAAGAAATTCAAACACCCTGGTATGCCATTCCAAAGAAACATTAGTTGAAAGTTTACCCAGGAGATGAGCTGATGTGATCCAAAATAAAGGCTTTCCCACCAAATACTAAGATTGTTTTATGAAGCTGAGCTTGACTTTAGTTATGTACTAAATTCATGACCAGGCTAAAACTTGTATTAATCTGGATAATAAAGGGTCCGCCATATAACGTTTTTTTTTCAACTAGTGCTTATTTCGTGAATGGTAACACTTAGCTCATGTCTGATTTGACAGATAATTAGTTTTATCCTTCCGCTGAACGAATATGGTCCGTATGTTCATTATGTTGTGAAAAAAGTGAAAGAAACTGGCATCCTCATCGATAAACCAAAGCGTGAAAAGCCAAAAACAGTGCGTACACCCTAGAATATTGCTGCTGTGGCAGAAAGTGTGCGTGAAGCGCCATCAACATCAATTCACCGTCGTTCTCAACAATTGAGCATTTCGGAGACATCATTGAGACGAATTTTGCATAAAGACCTTGGTATGACGCCATACAAAGTATAATTGGTTCAGGAGTTCAAAAAAAAAAAAGTTATTTGGAGGACCCTTTATGTAAATAAAAATTACTAACGAATTATAGGGAACAAACTATTGTTAATATTTTTTCATACCATTACTAGTATCTTTGAAAAAATAACATAGATCTAAAATTTTTCCGATAAGATGTAAAAAGTATCAGAAATATAATATAAAATATAGTGAAATGTCGTGTCTTAAATTCGTGGCCACCACTGTATGTACAAAATTCCCTTTATGTATGTTATTATATAATGATACCTATACTGTATTTGTACCCGTACCTCTACATTTAGTTTTATTTAAGAAATGAATTGCTGATGAAGACAGAGAAGAAAATACTAAATTTAAATGTTCAAACAAATGACAGGGATGGTAATCGTAAGAGTATAGTTAGAAATTTAAGTGTCATTTAAAACAAATCAATGAAGTTCTATTATTTTTGAATTTAGAGTCGAAAAAGATATAGCTATTGCATTCAGAAACTTATGCAAGATCCTCATAACCTTAACTCATTGCACATTATAAACATGTTGATACTGATTGAAATTCGTAAAAATGTTCGGTTGTTTGAATTACGAACAACTGTGTGCCATTATCTTTATCCGGTTCATTTTCCAACCTTGTTAGAAATACTAAAACATTTAAATATTAATGTTTTCTTTTTGTTGTTGCTCTTATTTCTGATCTCTACATTTTTACCTTGTATTGTTGAAAAGAAGGAAGAAAAAAAAAAGAAAAACTATCTGAATCAAAGTTAAAATTTTACCAAAGCTAAGGTGTTATTTAAAATATTTAAAAGACATGAATGTCAGAGTATGAAAGTAAACAAAGTACAGAGCTTTTAAAGAGTGGAGTGCTTGTAATGATTTAATGTCAACCAGTACATGTTTGATGAAAACAAACGATATAAACACACTAAGTACTAACCTCAAAAGAAAAATGTCTGTGAAATTTACATAAAAAGCGGTAATTTTACTGAAAAATATATTTTCTTATTGGTCAGCACAGTGTTTAACTAATTTTGAAACATATCTATAATAATTACTAAACGTCTCTTTTATAATTAGAAAAGTGAAATTAATATTAAAAAACTAGTAAACTTTACTGAAATTGGAGTCAACCTTTAATGGAATGAATTTGCTAAGATCAGCAAATTTTTCTTTTACGAAAAATTAATAAAAAAATTTTTTTTTTAATTTGTTTTTATAGCTTTAAATTTTTTGTAACATATTTTTCTAACGGCTCCGAAAGTTTCATCTTATTGCTCTGGTTCGTTTTGAGAAAATATCCATTAAATATTGTGAAGATTCAATTCAAATTCATATATTTGTTATAGTGATGCTGTACGTAAACGTAACAATAATAAATTATTACGTATACTAGTGTAGGGATAAAAAATAACAACTTGCGGCCCAAAATGTTATCAACAACTGGGATTACAAACATATTTTTTTCTTTTTTTCCTCAAAAAAAATTTTTTTTTTTTTTGGAATATAAATTATTAGCTAAAGGGTCACTTTGATGACCTTGAAAATAAAATTCAAAATTTCCAAATTGAACCTTCAATAACTTATGATATAGCGTTAGGCGCTAATGCAGGGTAAGGGAAAATGGGAAATTTCCTCCCCCAAAATTTTATTTTTCAGTACAAATATGTGAAAAATATTAAAAAAAATTAAGCAAAAATACGTTAACTTCCCTTCCCTGGAAGCGGAAGCACTCGCCATTTTGTTTTTTTAAGCGCTGTCGTTACTCAACCACCGATTTTTTTTTTTTGAAAATTTCTTTTTTATCTTAAAATTTTGCACATCTTAATTTTAATTTGTACACTCAGGGAACTTCTGCTTTAAAACTGTGAAGTTGTTTGGGTTTGTAATACAGTTTCTTTATTTTTAATGTAAATGTCAGTAATTTTTTTTTACTAACCTTTTATTTCATTTAAAAAAAAAAAACAAACCACATCAAATGCCTGTTGTATGATTTTACATTCATTTTATACACGTGTTTTTTATTATTTAATAAAATAAATGTTTGTTTATTTTTACTACATTTGTTAGTCATTTTTTGAACATTAAAAAACAAATGACAATGTTAAATTTACTGAAATGTAAGTCGTCCTTGAAATTTCATTTGTTTTTACCTAAATTTGCAGTGTTCTTTACCTACATAGTATTCTAAGTGTATGTTTAAAACATAAATTTTATTTTTTGTTTATAAGATTTCCAAAGTAACTAAAATCGGCTAAACTGCTCCACATATGTGAAAATTCGTCAGGTTAATGTTGCATATTTTTCAACTATAAATATAACTCTTTGGTGGTTTTACTACATTAACCTAATACATTCATCTGGCATAGGAATTATTTATCCCCAAAAATGTCTTGTAAAGTGTAATATAACGTATAGTTTTTGTGATAACAACATATTATAATTTGAATGTTAACTTCACAATAATTCATTCTTTAAAGTTTAGCAAAAATATAAATGCTCAGCCAAACATATTGTAGATGAGAAATAAAACAATAATAAATTTCTTTTAATTTTTAAAATTTTAATCTCCAGATACTTTAAGAATTTAAATAATAATAAAAAGAATGAATAAAACAAAGAAATATGAGTGTTTCCAATTATTGCACCTAGGCGGTTAACCGATTAAGACATTATTCGAAAAATCGCTCAAACGGATTAACCGGTTATTTGGGTGGGTTAATCGAAAAAATTGGTGATTAATCGCTTAAAATGTATTTATTTGGTATTTTTTTTTTATCAATCAAAACACCTAGAACTCCTTATTTTTTTTTCAATATCAAGTAAAGTCACTGCATTGCTATATAAAGTGTTTTGCTACATAATATCCCAAGTGTAATGCTTCCAATTGGGAATTCGCCATATAAAAATCATGGCATATATACGCAGATGTGTAAGGGTTTTTTATCTTTCTCCCTTACATACCTGCTTGCATGTAAGCAGCTTTTTTACTGGGTATACAATTAATTTGTAAATGGACAGTTGTGTGACATTGATTTGAAACAAATTCAGGCTTGTCTTGAAATACATAGAAATATTGATTTGGATTCTTTAGAATTTTTAAAAGAATTAAAACAGAATGACATATCGCTCATTTACTTCAAGCCTGTCATAAGTCAAAAAATCCGATTTTTGAGTTAATGATGCAGAATTATTAGTAATATCATGCTTTATATTAAGTAATAATTTCATATTAATATCATTTATACTTTTCGAGATAGAGAATAATATACTTTATTTTTTCTTTAAAGTGGGTGCAAAGAGTATATACTTTATAGAGAAACTGTGCTACTCACGGATCTCTCGATAAGAGAGAAAAATACATTAAAACCCCCTATTTATTAAAAACGTGACCAAAAAAATAGAGAAAGGGTCGCGCTAGGCAGATATGGAGTGTAACCTTTAAACTCGTTTTCTACAAAATCGTGTTTTTTGAGTTATGTCAGTCTTGCAGTAAATGAGCGATATGTCTATATAATTTCCTAAAGCCGATAAAAATATGTTATCTAGATTCTTAAGAATTCCTTTCACTTGATTTTTTTAAAAAAATTTATGATATTTTATATAGCGTCTCTTTTTTTTCTAAGCTCTGCCATTTTTTTTTTTTTTTTTTTTTAAGTTAAGACAATTAACAAGTTTTGGAAAAAAATCCATATAAAAAGTTTAACTGCCCAGCAAAAAATTTTCAAAAAGGTAAGCGGGTTTGTAATCAAGTATTTTGGGCAGAACGCATTCCTTACTTGATTACCTACTCGATTCTTTTAACAGGGCGTTAGACTAAAATAATTGATTCTTTAGAATTGATTATTTTTTTTACCGAAGAACCATTTACTTTATATTTTTAAGAACTACATACATTTTTTAATAAAGAAATAGTTCCATTTTAAAACCACAAATTACTTACACAAAAAAAATAAATAAATAGTATATGAGATAAATTCTTTTTCAAAATTAGGAACTACGTCCTAACGTCCTTTTATTAAGAAAAAGTATATGATTACTTCTTGAGTACAAAAAGTTATACATATAAGTTAATAACATTGTTATTTTCTTTTAAGTAAATAATTACTTTGTTATTGAGTTCATGCTTTCTGGTTTAAATTTAAAGAATTGATTACAATACTACTACTTGCTTTTTTGACTCTATCGTTGGAATGTGTTTGGTATTGCAGTTACTAAATTTGGCAATGAGATATGTAAGCAAGTGTGGGCATCACCTTCTTTTTGGAATGTGTAATTTTTTCCTGGGTGGTTAATCGAATAGTTTTAACGGATTATTTGGCTACAATAATTATTTGAGTTTTGAATTACTTGTTTGGACATTAACCGAAATAAAGGCGATTAATCGAGGCATCAGTTAATCGATTAATCGAATTGAAAACACTATCAAATATGCAATCTACTGTACACAACCTAACAACAAAAAAAAAAAAAAAAAAAAACAAAAAAGCATTGCAAAAGTTGTTGGTACACTAAAACAAATACTGAATTTTATAACAAAAAATATATATAAGAACTGTAGTTCTAAGCAACCTCAAGACGATACAGAAAATAATTTTTGAATTTTTAGTGTAATTGAAAACATAAATTATTTATATTTATTGTTTATAAAAAAGCTCATGGGTTTTTCTATCTTTCCAAAAAATTTCGTCTGTAACTCGGCTTCTTTTTGGAGAAAATATTCATTGATTACTGTCCATATCAAGTATTCAAAAATGTGTTAGTTAAAACTAAAATGCGCATAAATTTTATTTGATGTAGTGTAGTTCTAACGAATACATTTTTGAATATTGAAGATATACGATATTCATATAATATTTTCTCCAAAATGAAGCCGAATTACAAAAAGATTTTTTTCGTAAGAAAACTTAAAGTATATAAACATTTATTTCTTTAGTAATTTCACTGATTTTTTTTTTTCTCTCCCACCATATTTTTTTTACGTGTACCAATTTAAAGAAAAGAAATATCTTTGTTGTCTTCAAAGATAAATATTTATATAGGATGTCTTTTTATGTTTGTTGTTATTTGTTTATTTAAAAAATGTTAAACTACCCAGTGTAGAAAAGCATTACCATATAAGTGTTTATACAAAGTGGCGCAAAAGTAATCCTCCTATCAGAAAATGCTATAAATTTTGCGATTGGCCCCTAATGTCAGTTCTGTTTTGACATTTGTGTAGTATACACATGCGAAACACACGTTAATAAACAATGTTACGCTACACTGCTCCAGAACGCGGAATATTGGTGACTATTTATTTGACCAATAATCGGTCGGTGACTTTGGCCACAACGTGAATTTCGTCGCAGATTTCCTGGCCGTCCAACGCCTACTGGTGAAACACTGCGACGTTTAGCCGCTCGCCTCGAAGAGACTGGCACAACACGAGATGCTGCCAGGCGTGGCAGACCCCGGATATAGCCGTTCTGCAGAGAATATTGCTGCTGTAGCCGAGGATGTCATGGAAGCGCCGTCGACATCGACCAGACGACGTGCCACGCAAATGGGTATCAGTCGACGGTTCTTTACATCGAATTTGGTACAAGATTTGAAGATGTTTCCGTACAAAGTCCAGACGATGCATCAGCTGTTAGCTACTGACCGCCAATCGCGGTGTGTAACATACGCTCAAGCCATCCTCAATCACCACCAAGAGGAAGATGATTTTTCATCAAAATAATCATCTTAGCGGGTACGTAAATAAGCAAAATTTTACGCTTCTGGGGCACTGAAATCCGCGTGTAACCCACGAAGAGCCATACACCCGCTCAAAGTTCACTGTATGGTGTGCTGTTTTCATTGGAGGAGTCATCGGACCTTTTTTCTTCGAAGACGTCGCGGGCCAACCGGTTACTGTGAATGGTGAGCGCTACAGAGCAATGATCAACGAGTTCTTTTTGCCGCAACTTGATGAATGGATTGGAAACATGTGGTTTCCAACAGGACGGTTGCAACGGCACACACTGCACGTGCCACAAACCGATATGCTGAATGATGCATTTCCCGGGCGCCAAATCTCCCGTTTTGGCGATTTGCACTGGCCAGCAAGATCGCCTGATTTGACCGCTCCAGACTTCTTTTTGTGGGGCTTTTTGAAGTCGCGGGTTATGTCAACAAGCCTCAGACTCTTGCAGCTCTTAAAGACAATATCCGTCAAGAATGTGAGGACCTATCGCCGGAAGTTTTGGCCAAAGTGATGGAAAATGCCATAAAAAGAGCTCAAATGACAATCAACTGTGGCGGCGGCCATTTACATGACATCATATTCTCGACTTGATGTAAAAATTAAAATACCAAATAAAAATAATCCACAAGAGAATCAAAGTTTTCATTTTTTTTTTTAAATTACAGCCAAAAAACATCGGAAGGTTATTTTTGCGCCACCTTGTATATGTACATATTTGGTAATGTCAAGTACTTACAGTTGTCATTACAAATATCATTACTTTTATATGGGGATGTCGCGGAAAATGATAACATATCATTACTAAACACCTTACAAAAATAGAAAAATATGTGGTTACCCTATTTGCTTACTTGTATGGACAAAAATAATGAGTCTAAAAATAAATATTAGATAAAACTAAATTTATTAAACAAATATTTTTTTTATTGAAATTTTTTTTTAATAATCCCACACGGGATTCGAAACCGCGTCTCCAAGTTGTCAGTCAACCGCTCTACCATTTGAGCTATCTCGACATGTTATACTTGATAGACAAAACATGCACAAAATGTCAATACTTTCAAGCTTACAATATATCAAAATACTAGAAGTGAAAAAATAATGAATCTAAAAAAAGATTTTCAAAAAATTTTTCAGATCATTACTTTGTATTTAAAATAATGATAAAATAAGTATTATTTTTTTTTGTAAGTGATTTGTGTTCAAGTAATGCAGAGAGTAAGAGTAGTGAGAAAGTAATGAAATGTCATTACCGTCTCTCCACTGGGTATTTTTCTATTTTTCTATACAGATCATAAAATAATCTATTCTACTTTATGACAATCATAACATTCCTTGTTTGATTATAAATAAAAACTATATTTTTCTAACTTGTTTGTTATATCTTTATTGTAGAATTAAATATTCATATATTCAGTTACGCATTGCAGTTATAATATTTGTAATGTGGGTTTGAATCAATAGTATTATTTTTTTTTAATTTTATATTAACAATAAAGAAAAAAATAAATATTGGTCAAAGCCATCAAATTCTTTTATTATTTCATTTCTTTTAACTATCATTAAAACGTATCAAACGTTTCTTAGAAAAGAAATAAATACCAACGTTTTCAAACTCTTATTTATATAAAAAGTCCAATGGCAAGCAATGGACTTTATTCCGTTGCAAGTTTTGTCCTTTTTGTCACTTTGAAGGGTTAACATTAAAACATCCCTTTTGAAAACTAAAACATTAGTATTTCGAAACAGCACAACGGAACTTTAATGATATATACATTTCCGTTTTACTTGAATATTAAAACGTTAATGGTTTTTATTTAAAGCATTTAAAAGTGAAACACTTCAATAAGAAACAAAAGTAGCGCAAGACATAACCTGAAATTATGTCAGCCCATATGAAAATCGAAATATGTAACTTTCCAAGCAACTAGCAAAAACATAAAAAATAAATACTTCTATCAAAAAAAAATCACTCATTAACTGGACTTCGTTTTGAATATTGTCCATTTCAATATCAAAAATTGGTTAGTTAGAACTACAATGCGTATGATGAATTTTATTATATAAATTACTTGATTCATCATACGCAGTGTAGTTCTAACTACAAAGTTTTTAAATATTACAGCAGGACAATATTTTCTTCAAAACGAAGAAGAGTTACATACTAAAACTTTTTTAATCGATAGAAAAACATCTGAACTTATGTTTTTTAATAAAAAAAAAACAAAAAAAAGTTTTTGGATTTGAAAGTAAAAAAGTTTTACCATATAAACGGCTTCGTTTGAAAAATATATTGTCTTTCTTAAATATTCAAAAATTTGTTAGGTAGAACTGCACTGCGTATAACGAACCATGTAATATAATAAAATTCATCATACGCCTTGCAGTTCTGACTAACAAATTTTTGAATATTTAAACAAAACACAATTGAATAAACGTCACTACATTGCTAGGTCTGTCAAAAAAACAGAGTAGTATTTGGAAGATGACAAAGCCAATTGTGACAATTTTTTGTTGTTGTTTTTTGTTTTTTCTTTGATATTTTAAAATTTGAATCTCGCTCCTAGACGAGGACAAGAAATTCTCATTGAGTTTGTGATTTAACATAACAAATATCTTTAGAAATTCTAATAACAAAGTCCCCTGAAGATTTCCTTAGGCGGGAATGAAATCCGGATAGGGACACGCCTACATCAGATTGCTTTTCCACAATTTTGTTTAATAAGTTTTGGGACTTAGCACATTTTAATTACTATAAATACAATTTTTTTATTTCGAAAACAAAGCCGGTAAACTTTCTTACTTTCAAATCAAAAAACTTTTTTGAATTTTTTGTATTTAAAAGAATAAGTTCAGATGTTCTTCTATCAATTAAGAAAGTTTTAGCATGTAATTTTGAATATTTTAGATGAACAATATTACATAAATATTTTCCTCAAAACGAAGTTGAGTTACAGGATTGATGACATTTTTTTTGTTATAGAAAGCAACTTTTTTATAAATAAAAAACATTTAAAATGTTTTTCCCATTTTCATATAAATTAAATTTTCTAAACTATACTTATACTTAATATTCTAACTAGTTCTGAACTTTTTTCAAAAGGTTTTTATTTGTTTAAATTCTCCATATGAAAATCACTTGATACAGTCAAAAGTCTATAATTTTCAAAATTAATTATTTTAAATAATATTTTTTTGAAAAATGAGCGCGAAGGATTAGAATATAGGAGAATAAAGAGTATTAGGAGTATTAGTATGGCAAAGCCACAAAAATTTTTTTTTTAGCTGGACAGTTGGCTTGGAAAGCGATATATTTAGACAGTCTGGACTAGCATTATATGATTCATAATACTCTCTAGTACACAATATCCTTAAAAAGTTAATATATACATTTTAAATTTACTTACCTTTTTATCGTAGGAAAAATAAATATATCGAAGCTGAATTAAAACCAAAAGAGAAGTTCATTAAAGTTTTTCTTCAAATATTAAAATAAAATCTAAAATATACTATAGAAAAGCTAGGAATTATGATTTGCAGATAGAATGTCTCAGATAAGAAAAAATGTAAAACTAAGAAAATAACAAATGACAAATCAATACAACAAGTACATAGTTCAAAATTAAGATATGTCCTAATAATCTGAGTCATAGTAGACACAGGTGAAAAAACTGGCTGTTATGTTTGCACAACTCAAGGGAACAGCTCTCTTGCATGTGTTTCCATTTCAGAAATCTTAGATTATAAATTAATGGGCATTTCGCTTAACAAATTTTGAAGAAATCTCTATCTAATGAAATTGAGGAGGATAATGAAGGCCTAGCCTTTTTAGAGCCTGGTGTAAATTTTGACAGTGGGAAATTATACTTATGTGGGATGGAATACATAGTAGTCCTTCTTCTTATTTGACATTCTTCGATGCTGCTATAAAATTAATTACATCTAACGTAAGTTAGGTTTTTTTATGTATTTTCACAGTATGTCTCATAAATTAATTAAAAAATTCACTTTTACAAAATATATTACTAAAACAACAGAAATACGCTATAAATTGTTTAGGTTACTGCACAAAACCTCCTCCATTAATACTTCAAAACTTCACCCCAAATTGAACATATTTACAAAAATTTGCATAATTTAAACAATTGCAAATTTTTTCTGTTCATCATATTGTAATGAAATGAATTTTTTGTATATTTACCCAAATTAAAAATGTTAATAAGAATAGTTTTTTTTTTAAAGAAAACACGAACACAAAAATGTATTGTTTAATGAATATTTCTAACAGCTATTAAAATACAATAAAGTCATAATAGTTAAAGTTGTAATCTATTTTTAGAAATGTTGAGGTTAAGAAGAAGAATAAACGCTTTTCTCTAAAATTTTAAACACTATTAATTTTTAAATCAGACTAGACTAGTTTCTGCCTCTTTTTTATGGACAGGCGTCATCAGTGATTCTCCATTTAAATTGTATTATTATTTGTGTATTTATAATTGTCAGATTTTCTCTATATGATAAATTTTTCAACAACCTGCGGTTGTAAGAATCAAACCTGCGCTCTTCTTACATTACATACGTAACAATACCAAGTCATGACCGTTTAGCGATCACACCCAAGTATGGCTTCGAATGTGATGCAGCTAAATTGCAGTTTTCTTTCCTATTAGCTTTTCTGTTATTGTATATTATACTCAGAAGTGACAACACTAACAACACATATATTCTATTTTTAGATTTTTTTGTTGTTCATTTTTCTAATCTCCTCCGTCTCTGTTTCACAATGTTACCAGACTAACGTATGGTTTTTAATGGTAATTTATTATTCAGAAACAATATACAATAGCTACAATGGCTAAAAGTACAGTAATATTGGGGAAAAATTTAAATTTACTACTTCACTCTTATGTCCACACTATCCCAAACTCCACTATACATTTCAATTTGAACACGGCAAATATAAAAATCAGTAAAACTATTACAAAACAGTTCAACATTATGATTTTTTTTTGTTTTTTACCGCTTAAACATCAGAGATGGGGGATATCGCATTTTAAGTCCGTTTAAATAATTTTTGCATTGGTTTTTTTAATATTATAATAAATTTTTTAAAGCATACTTTTAGGTTGACTACATTCAAATTAAAAAAAATCAATTCTTTGACTATTAAAACTCGCACAACTATATATTTTACCTACTTTAATAAATTAAAAAACCTTAACAATGTTTTGATTTTCTGACATACTCTTTCTCATATGAAGGAATATATGAAAGTTGCATACATTTTACACGTATTTTATACATTAGAGGGGCATTTTTTTTGTATGAAGAAAAACTTTTTTTTTTTTGAAAAATTTCAATTTATTGTTTCAGTTTATTGTAGTATTAAGTCTAAAAGTTATTTGAAGCAAATTTGAGAGAAATGGGATAGCTTTTAACACGTGGCGCCCTGCTGCCAAAGTTTTCGATTTTTTTAAATTTTTCTTAAATTGCTTTAATCAAAATATATGTTGCGACACATACTTTTTTTTATTAATGTTGGCATGCTCAACACGAATATTTGGACATATTTGAAGTCGGGCTACTGATTTTCGAGATATTGCTATTTGATATTCACTAAAAACTACATATTTTTCCTCTATTCTAGAAATTTTTTAAAAATCACCTTGAAATGTTTTGTTTCTGAACATTTGTTTTGACTCGTTTGAACATAATTATGTCTGAAATCACAAAGTACATTTTTTTAAAATAAATTTAAATTTTTTTATTCACATGTCAAAGGGTTTTTGCTCAGGTCGTTATGTTAAGAAATAGGGTTTTTCTTAAATTTCGCCACCACAAAACTATTGCACCTAGTGCTAATACAATCAAAGCATTAGTTAATGAAAATCAAAAGTTAACATTAATATTCCTTCAATATTAATATTAAAATTTAAAAGCATAACAATTTTACTATGTAAATTTTCAGTTTTTTCCGAGATATTTGTAGGTAAATGTATAAGTTATCCTTCAACCAGCATAGACATAATTATTCTCAAATGAAACATTTGATCTCTGGAAATTCTTCCCTAACTACGTAATCGCCATCTATCGAATATACAAAGAATATATCATAGATGTGGCATCACTTACAAACAGTGGACATTAGAGTGAGGTAAGTTTCTAAAAATAGAACTGTTGTGTTGTTGGAGTTGTACTTCTGAGATTAGGTATGCAAGAACAAAAACACCGTGTATTGAATAAAACTAGTTTTAATCACAACAAAACTCGACCTGACGATAGATATGTTCTAAAAATTTGTTTATTGAGATCTTAGGTAATTTTTGTAATTGATTGTTTCCTAGAATTTTGAACGGTTTGCTACCTATGGACCTGAACACGGGAAAAAAGGTAAAAAAAATCGAATTTTTTAAGTTTTTTTGCGATTTTGATCTGGAAGGTGAAGTTTTTTTGATTTTATATGTTCGCAATTTTTGTTCTTTATGACAAGAGCTACAACTTTGCCATAGAGAATTCTGAACGGTTTGCAAGATATGAGCCCGAGAAAATCACTTTTTTGCGAAAACGATACCAAGGCCCCAAATCTTTGGCGGCCCATAAACAAAAAATGAGATGACTTTTTTTAGTCTTTTATCACGTAGTGGTGTCCGTTTATGGTTACAATTACAATTATGGTTGTGGAATTGTAAAAAATTACAATTCCACAATAATCGCATGAATAATTGATAAAAATCGAAAGTTAATAAAAAAAAATGTCGCCTCTAAAGTACATACATAGCTTGGGGCAATTGTACAACTTATTTCTGTTGCATGTACTCGTACTTGCATGCACACCAAAATGAGTCTTATATTCCCAAAAGATATAGTAGTCATGCAGGCAGACATTTTCAGTTCGACAGTCGGACAGTCAGTCCGCGTGTTTAAGTAATATGTATTGCCTTGCAACCAATGTTAAATGTGGTCATGTATTTTGGCGAATTTAATGCGGTGTAGTTATGTGTAAATTTCTGTGTTATAAATGCAAATCACATACGCATGGTATATAATTTGTAATTAATTATGCTATAAACTGATGCAACGGTTCATTTTGAAAAATATTAAATATACACACTACCGTACACATGTAATATATACACACACATACACACATGCACGTGCATAAACTTATGTACCACAATTAAAATACTTAAATACCAATGAGCCTTATGGCAATGTTTATGTAAAGGTGTAGTACGTACACTAAAGACTGAACCGTTTATAATCTGGACTCACAAATGTTTTCATAACTTTTAAGAAAAAGTGACACATAATTGTATGAATATGTCAAATTTAAAGTTATTTTTTCACACTTAAGGGCAAATATAAGAAAACTTTAATATCTTAATAAATATAAAAATTATTGGCATACTTTGCGGAATGCATCGCAAAATTCTAGCTCACTATATCTTGGCGAATAACATTTAATAATTATAGAAATTTTGAGGTTAAGTAGAAGAATAAACGTTTTTCTCTAAAAATTATAAACACTATTCATTTTTAAATCAGACTAGACTAGTTTCTGCCTTTTATGGACAAGGCTCATTAGTGATTTTCCATTTAAATTGTAATATTATTTGTGTCTTATAATGTCAGTTTTGTCTCTATATGATAAATTGTTTCAACAACCTGCGGCTGTAAGAATCAACCTGCGCTCATCTTACATTACAAATGAAAAAATACCAAGTCATGACCGTTTAGCGCTCACACCCAAGTATGACCTTGAATCTAATGCTTTTTCTGTTATTGTATATTATACTCAGAAGTGACAAACACTAACAACACAAATATTCTATTTTTTAGATTTTTTTTTTTATTTTTCTAATCTCCTCCGTCTCTAATAATTAATAATATTATTATATTGGTCTAAGACGTTATGGATTTTGTTAAACATCTATCTATATTTCATATATTTCGGTTTGCGTAAACTGCAACAAATTTATATGTGTTTTTTTTTGATAATGTTTTATCAATAAAAGTACAATGCAATGCAACGTCTGCATTTGAGATAAAAAAAGAGTTTGGTTAGGGTAAAATTCGTTCATTTTGTGAACAAAAAGCAAAATGTTGTTGACAGTATTTTCCAAAAACTAACAACTATGAAGCGAATGTCAACATATAAAGGTGTTTTGAGCAGTATAGATTTTCCCAGCATACCAATTATTTTAAAAGAGATTTTTCTTTTTGTACGTCAA